>VZSR01001065.1:1247213-1264118 GCA_013398615.1 Brachypodius melanocephalos | reverse complement strand
AGCTTCCAGGGCAACCAAAGGGATGCCCTGGGTTCTGACACTCCAGGGAGAGCTGAGCTCCTCCACCAGCCCCATTTGGAGCAGCCTGTCCTCCTCGTCCTGCCCTGTGCCCCTGTGCTCGGGGACAAGGCTGGACGGCCTCTCCCGCAGTGATTCTCGGCACAGAGCGCCCCGCAGCCAGCCGGGAAGCGTTAACTGGTTTTTCCAGATACCATCAAATACATTTAAACAAGCCTGATGCTTGAATGCTTTTTGCATCGGGTGTGTTATACATAAAATATGTTGAGTCAGTGATAGCGCCCTTATCTAAAGACAGAAGCCAGCAAAATTTCACCTGGTGCACTTTGTCAGATTGTTCCCTGACACAGACAAACCCGCGGCCGGCGGTGACAGCAGCTGATCCCATCAGGGACAGGGAGCCTTCACAGGGAACAACTCCCTGCTTGCTCTTTGCTCCCCCTGCCCACTCCCTGCAGCTGGAAAACCAATGGGAGAGCAAAGAGCACATCCAGGAGGGCACCACAGGTGAGCAGCCTCATGGCAAGGCTGAGAGTCTGCAGTTTTCCCCTGAAGACACTTTTTGGGTGGAGCTTTGTGTCTTTCAGGGTGAATCGCAGCCTTGTATTTTTCTGCTCTGAAATGAGGAATGTGTTGGGGTTTACCTGTGCACATAAAGCTGGTTAGTGCTGGTGCTGGTACTTTCCATGTTTCCACAGCTGCACGAAATTCCTGCAGCCCTGGTGACCTCCTCACCTTCTGCCTGTGCACATCACCACGAAGGCTCAGTCTTGGTCGCCAGAACTCCCAGGCAGGGATGTGGCCTTTTACAATCTATGCTGGGCAGGAATTGCATCTCCCTCCCAAATGTGCCTCCCAAATAAGCAGTCCCTGTAGAAGACCCTAAATCCCACACAAGTGCAGGACAACAGCTCCAGTGAAGGCATGGCTCCTACACGTGAAGGTGCGTTTTTGGTCTTGCCTGCAGCTCCTCCACATTGCCACAGGTCCTACTTGGTCTGAACTGACTTCCCCAGGGAGCAGAGGAGCATCTGGAGATGTGATAAACCCATACAACTTGCCTTTAGCCTTTTTTAATGAGTTGCAGTTTGCTTTTCTCCCCCATCTGACTTTGTTGAAACAAAGGTTTGAGGCATAAGTCTGTGCCTTGGGGTAATTTTTAATGTACAGCCAGTTTCGTGTGTGACCACAGTTAATCCCTGCAGTTTGCCCATCCCATGCCTCCCAGTTTCTCCCTGGAACCTGGGGGATGAGAGCACTGCTGGCCTCAGGGGAGTGCTGGAAAGATAAACACAGTGGTGCACCCAGCAACATGGGAAGGGAAGCAGATAACGACCCAGGCTGGAGAACATAGGCACAGAAACGATCTGAAGGCAGGAAAAGGATTATCTCTGTGGAATGAGTCCCACTCTGCTGAACAGGGGAGTGTCTGACACCAGGAAAGGGTCTCCTTGCTGCACCCTTGGCTCCACCACGGGCACACACAGCCCACACATCCACCCCTCTGTCTAGAGAGTGTGTTCACACCCCCCGCCTCCATTTCCAACTGGCTTTTGGTTGATTTGGGCACTTGGAAATCAAACCACCGGGTGGGACTTGGATGTGTTGTGACTCCTTCAAGTTGAAGCCTGTCTTTGAAATTGCAGCTGCGGCTCAGCCACTCTTCAGCACAGCTTCTGCTGCCAGTGCCCTTTGCAGCCAGAAAATCTCTTTGTTAAAGCAGTGCACGAACACCTCTTGACCTCTTGGGCATCTGGGCTTCTCCCAGCCCCCTCACCTGGGAAAAGGGTGAGAAACCATCCAAGGAAAAGCGACCGGGCTGTCTTTACCACCAAGAGAGCAGCCTTGCTGTGAAACTCCATAAAGGACCAAGAACTTGCTCTTCATCTCTTCTCCCTCTCTCCCCCTCTCTCGCCTTCTCCCACCTCAGAAAGTAATCTCATCCTTTCGTCACATATTATTGAAATCCCAGCTCTTTAAAAAAAAACTCTCATTTTTTTTGCCCAGACTGAGAGCATGTCATTCGGAAGTGATGTGCAAGGCAGGAGATAACCAGGTAGAACTCAGCGATTCGCCACAGAAAATGGCTCCATGGATGGTTGTAATGCTATCAGAGTCCGTCCCTCAATAGCTCTTTACCGCTCCCAAGCTCAGAATCTGCTGATTCAAGAACTTTGCCTGTGCGGGCGGAGGAGGAGGGGATGGGGCTCAGGGGAGATGGGAAGGTGTGTAAAAATAGAGCATTTGCGCTCCGGACGGAGCACAGAATAATGCAAAAGCTCTGCTTTCTTCCCTGTTTTTTTTTAATTTTTTTTTTAATTTTTTTTTTTTTTTTTTTGGCGATGCGAGAGAGGCGGCACAGTCCCCCCTGCCCGCGCTCCCGGGCTGTGTCCTCATTTCATGCTTTGGTTGTGCTGATTGGGAGGGCTGAATCCCCTCGGCTGGGCGCTTAGTGCGAACCAGTTGCACCGCCGGCTGAAATGGAGAGAGGTTAGAAGCTAACTCCGTGCAGACAGGGGATTTTCCAGAGGCAAATGGGGTCTCTGAGGGGGTGCAGCTGCAGGAGTCCCTGGGCCAGAAGGTCTCTGGTTGCCCAGGAGTTTGGAGAGAAGTGTCCCACACAGTTCTCATTTTTCCAGAGGTGTGTGTGTGGGTGGTGGTGGAATGGTGGTGGTGGTGCACCTCTCCTGTGAGTGAGCACAAAGCCCAGCTTTAAGCAGGCAGGTGGGTGGGAGCTGGGGTAGAGACAAATGCAGACAGTTGGGGTCCCAACCAACACCTCCAACACCTTCCTGGACTTTAGCCCTGACTCCCTTCTTTTATCTTTAGATGTGAGTGAGGGCATGCAGCAAATTTTGGGTGGATTTGTAAAGCAATGCATTAAATATCACACCATCCTTTTGGCAGGTGAGGGACCCCTGGCATGGGGAACTTGGTGGAGCTGTAGCAGCCAAGGCAGCACAGCCTCCTCCCTAGCAGGGGATCCAGCACTTTGGCAGGGGGTTATTCCATTGCACCACGGAAAACCATGGATGGGAAAGCTTCTCCCATTCCATCTGCCCTGTTCAGATGCTGCCCAGACATCCCAGCACCCTGCCAGCCCCCCATCCCATCTCCCACACACCTCACCAGGCCACTGGTGTTGGATTAGGAACCAACCTGACTATCTCCCTGTGGGAGAGAAAACAAAGAGGTTTGGGTGCTCAGAAAATCTCTTCCCTGTCTGACACACCCTGTGCTGGGGGGTTTGGTGTGAAGTGCATGACTGCAGGGCCAGGCAGCAGCTTCCCGTTTTCCTTGTTGTTCCCTGAATCCGTGAATCCATTGGCACCCCCATGTAGCTGTGGGATTTCACCCCCATCCTCCCTTCCCATCCAAGGTGAACTGGCAGCCAGGCCTGGCCTCAAGTTTCCTGTCAATTTTCTAGTCCTCATAAATTTAGGAGCCGTCAGCAAAGTAAAGGAGGATCACAATACCATACATGGAGAACTGCATAATCTTGGAGACGAGAGTAAAGGAAATGGGATGAAATTTAAGACTACTAAATGCAAGGTCATGCACTTGGGGATTAACAAGAAATTCTGCTCTAAACTGGGAGCTCATCAGTTGGAAACGAGAGGAGCAGAGACATGTGAGTGTATTAGTTAACCAGAGAATGGCTATGAGCCAGCAGGGAATTGCACTGTGGAAAAGCAGGAGTCTCAGCATCCTTCAGGTGAGGCATTCCCAGTTCAGACCAGTGGCACTGCAGTGGTGCTATGGGCGAGATTTCACCTCTGCATGGGAAAGGTTGTCCCATCCACAGGGAAGAATGGGCAGGGGAACAAAGAGGTGTTAAGGAAGGATCTTGACAGCTCTTGGTTGAGCTATTGAAGAAAAAACATGAATTCTTCCTTTTAGAGGCAAGAGGAAAGGCCTAAAGACACTGTTGGTGCAGAGCAAATGACAAGAGCACAAAGTGGTGTATTTGGAAATTGCAAATACGCTGATAGTAACGAAGCAGGGAAGCTGTGGAGTGTAATCCCCTTTGCCTGTATCTGATGAGGGAGATGCAGCTCCATGTGCAGCCTTCCAGCTGGGAGCCCTGGCCACAGCCTGAGTCACCTGCAATCACCTCGTGGGAGGCAGCATGGAGCCAGCAGCAACCTCTGAAACAGGGGTACAAGACTGACCTGTGGAGACAGGGCTACCAGAAACCCCTCCTTAGCCATGGAGCTTTTCCCAGCAGCAGGAAGATGGACAACTTTACACTGGAGTTTTCCAGAGCTGCTCCAGTCGAGGTGGGAGCTGTCCTCTCCTGCCAGGAAAGCTGCTTTCCCTCTCCCAGCTTTGCCCTCTCCACTCTGTGTTCACCAACTTCAAACAGATTAATCTAAAGACAGAACAGATGAGCTGGAGGTGGTATCTGGGAGGGTGTTTTTGTAGTTGCTTTGCTTTCTTCCCTCTTTCCAGTGAGGTTAAAACTTGAGGTTGAGGGAGTGTGGATGACTTTTTTTCACATCCCTGTCGTGGGTTGTCACCTTCCCCTCAGCCCAGGTAGGTGTCCCAGTCTTTGGGCACTTCCCATGCCATGGATCTTCACACCCTCTGCAGCTGCCTCCCACAAGGTGCCAGGGGGATTTAGTGTAAAGACCTTGGAATAAAACATGCTGGGAGCAGGTTTATGCTCTGTATTTACTCACACAGGAGCAATGTTTCAAGCTGTGCTAAGGGGGCTTTGTCACCCTCTGCACAAAAGACTCTTTCTCATTGCACAAAGAAATCTTTCCCCTTGCTGCCCTTTTCTCTGCTTTTCCCCTCAGTGAACACAAACCTCCTGGTATCTCCCAAGCCTGTCCCAAACCTCACTTGGCATTTCCCACTTTGCTTCCACCAGTCCCTGGTTTTAACCAGTTTGTCAAATGTGTTGAGCAGCACTTTCCCCTGAGCAGCCCTGTCACAACCTTGACCAGTTTGAAGGTGTTGTAGCTTCTGGTGTTCTACACAGAGCAGTGTGTTAACCCCCATGAGGATAAAAGCGGAAGGAAGAAATTCCAGAATTCTTCCCGGATATGGGACTCAGCAGGCCCACATTTTCTGTTATCCTAATGCCATTACTTCCATGGACAAACCATGGCTCATGGTCAGTGATCCTTTGGGATGGAGCAGCACCCAACCCCAAACCACCCAAGTGCTCCTTTGGCCCTGCCAGGCCACAGCATCCAAGTCCAAAATTGAGATCAAAGAGTTGCCAGGGCTGAGTCTGAATCCTCCCCAAAGGGCCTTCAGAATCCTTCTCAGGCAGTGTTTTTGTGTCCTCTTCTGTGACTCCAGCCACTTGTCTTCCTTTTTTTTTTTTTTTTTTTTTTTTTTTTTTCCCAGCCGAAAAAGTCCTGCCAAGCAGAAAGTCTTCAGGGTCTGCTCACATTCCAGCAACACTCTGGCCTCCAGAAGTCCTTTTCACAGCACACAATATGGCATT
Organism: Brachypodius melanocephalos; assembly: GCA_013398615.1. Classification (NCBI taxonomy): domain Eukaryota; kingdom Metazoa; phylum Chordata; class Aves; order Passeriformes; family Pycnonotidae; genus Brachypodius; species Brachypodius melanocephalos. The sequence continues at coordinate 1,258,639 of VZSR01001065.1, read as the reverse complement.
GTGATTAGATATAAACTGAAAGTGTATTTCCTGCCCTTCAGTAATTACACTGGCTTATGGGAGCTTTATTCAGCATGAAGCTTTATTATTCTGCAGAATGAAATTCTGTATAATTTTCCTCTCCTCCAATGCGCAGATGAAAAATCATATTTTGGTCCGAGTTGGGAAGAAAGGCTCGGTTATCACTTGAGAGCGCGGTGTTATTTTCCCCCGGAATTAAAAAATCCATCTGGGTGTACGACCCCGCTCACCCTCCTGCCTCTCCATTCAGCCTTTTGTATGCATATGAACCTTATCAATTTCCCGTGCCGAGGAGAAGGGAACCACAACAGCCCTCCCAGCCCTCCCCACTCTGATGGAAACACGTGAGCTGGAGCAAGAAATGAGCACAAACCCCTCCTGCTGTGCTGGGGAGGGGAGGGAGGTGCACAAGGAATGCCTGGATTGTGGCTGTCATCCATTTCCATCCATATGATCGCACTGCCAGCCAGAGATGTTGGGACACAACACTGGCATCAAGCAAGGCTTGGCTCCAAAATAAACCAAAACCAGCTTGGCCACCAAAGGTGGGAATGCCTTGTGCAGGCACAGCTCACTCATCTCACGTCGAGACACGGCAGAGGTTTCCTTCCTGGCATTTCTTTCTCCAAAAGAGGACTTGGAAAGGCTCTGATGGGTGGTCTCATGGTGCTCCCATGTCTGTCTGTGGGAACTGGGAATCACTCTGTGCCCTGGGCACTCCTGGGATACCGCTGTTGCTATCCTTTTTGAGAATAATTAAAGATGACGGTTTCTCGAATAGCAAAAGCTCCTCTCGTGGTATTGGTCAGGAAACCGAGCCTGGAAAAAGAATTAATCTGCCTAAATTTGGTATCTATGTCACATGAGTTATGCAGGATGAACCCCTGTGTGCCCAGATCAAGACTGGACAGACCTTTTAATAATTCCTGGTTGCCTTTTCCTTGTAATTTCATGTGGATGAGCTGTGCACATTGAAGGAGGAGGCTGAAGTAAGACAGCGATGGCAGACAAGGATCTTGAAAAACACAAAATAAAATACTGGTGGTTTATTGGGAAGGCTCAGTGGGATTCCCATGTCAGTACAGAGATCCCTGGAAGCTGTGTGCAATCTGGGATTGCTCAGATGGCAGCTCTGATCAATTTGTCTGGAACACCAAGGAAGGGAAGAGCAGCTCCCCAGCACCCTGGTCTGTGTTACACAGCCAAGGGCAGTGGTGAGAGCCTTCATGGGGGCACCTTATGTACCAGTCATGGCCAAAAGCAGAGTAGAAGACAGTCCCTATAAATTCCTCCATGCTCAGCTTCACCCTGAACGGGCATTCCAACTCTCCAGTCTCCTCCACCTGAGAAAGTGCCCCATCCATTTCTGCAAAAACCACCTTAAGACCCCAAATGACCTTGCTGTGACCCTGCCCAGCCTCTGTCCTATCTGTTCCTTTTAAATATCTGCTTCTATCCACAGTAAATCCATTGTATTCCACTCCTGTTTGTTCTCCTGTGGTTGGGGTCCCTCACTCCAACTCCAGAAATCCTTGAAGAAGCCTCCACTTCACCCACCTTCCCTGACCCAGACGTGCCATGGCTGTTGGTGTGTCTCACCTTCCTCATGTCCCCTTGGGAAGTCTGGATGTGACATTTCCTGCTCCCCTTGTTCCAGCTGCCCTGGTCACAACTGTGTGTTTTTGTATTAATATCCCACGACACCCAAGATGAGTTTGGAAGGTCTTGGAGGCCTGGAGCTTTAGATGGACACTGACTTCCAAAAATAAAGACATTTTCTTTGCTGTCTGATGAGCAAGACTCCAACAATACAAGCAACCTGTTCTGGTGGAAGGTGTCCCTGCCTGTGGTGGAGGGGTCAGAGTGAGATGGTCTTTAAAGTCCCTTCCAATCCCCCCAAATTCCTGGATTCTGTGAATACTGAAAGAAAACACACACGGTTGGATCATCACCTGTGGCATCAGGAATTTTTGGAGCACAATACCCACCATTAATATTCAGGCAATATTCAGGGTTGTCAATGGAAATGCATGAATTAGGAGGAAAAATGGAGGTGAAGGGATGGTGGAGAGAGATCTCCGGGTTTGTTTCCTTCCCGCTGCCGAAGGAGAGAGGGGGAGGGCAGGGCTGTCCATTTAGAAGGTCATCAGGGAGCAGGGCTATCAGATGCCATGCCAAGCTAATTCCTAATTGGAGCAGTGTTTGTCAACACCGACAGAGCCTTAATGCAGTGTAATCTCTGGAGCCACAAGCTCTGATAGCGATCTAAATCTCTGCCCACATGTCACCGCACCCAAGCCTGAGCTCTGTGGGAGGCTTTGCAAACACCCCCTGCTTTTCCCACCGCCCCCAAAAAGGGAGAGAAGACACTGATGAGGGGAAAAAAAGGTCGTGCTGCTGGGGAATCCTTTAGAGGTTTTGTAGTTGAAACTGGGTTTGTTTCACTGGACAACAAACACTCCACCAGAATGAACATCTGCCCCCCAAAACAGAGGCACAATAAACCACCAGTTGTTTCAGGATTGCCTTGGCTCCTCATACAGTCCTTCCTACTCTGACACAGCTGTCCTGGAAAAGCTTCTGTCCACCTTTGTGGATTTTTCCACTCAGAAGAGCTGTAGGAGGCAACTTCATAGAGAAGCGCGTCAAGTGTGGAGCAAGGATGAGCTTTGATGTAGGTCAGCTTTGAGTTCTGTGGTTGAATCGAGTCTTCCAAGTTCAAGAATCTCTCCTGACACAGGAGGTGAGCTGAGGATTTTGTCCTTAACCGCTGAGGAGTCCAGGGTTTTCTCCACTTACAGGTAACAATAAGGAGGTTTGCACTAGGGCAGGACCAATGAGCCCAATTATAAAGGCATCCTGGATTACCTAGGAAAATAGGTTCCATCCACTGTCCAAATTTATTTGAGGATGCATGGAAAGATCTCACTATTATCTCCATGATTTTCTTCTTGAATAAATGCAAGTTGCTCCTTGCAGGGTATCACTAACCTGACTAACATCTTCCTGTGGTCTCAACAGGAGAAAAAGAAACAGATCCTCTACTCCAAGTTGTGATGCCTCCTTGTAGCTCCCCTAAAGCATACTGGGATAGCAGGATGCAGATAAAATCCTTCTATCTTGTAGGGTTCCACTCTTCCTCCCATTACTGATGGCTCTGTGGATACAGGGATATATTCCCACTACAAAAAACTCATATTGTCTTCAGAAAAAGTCAACAGATGTGACCAAAATCCAGACAAGAATTGCTGAAAGATCTGGGGAGGAGGAAGAGCTCAAAGACTCCTCGCAGGTGGGTTTGACTCTTCAAAATGTCCTGACTTGTCTCGTACCTTTGAGTTATTGGAACACCACGTTCAGCAAAGTTGCTGCAGAAGTATCACTTATCTCCTCCTCCCTCATTATCCTGGGCTGCCATTTGGTACCTGCTGTTCCTCCCATGCTCTTGGCAGGATGCAGAAGGAAAAGAAAAAAAAAAAAAAGACACCCAGGTATCTCTGCCTTGCATGGATTTATGGAGAGGCAAGGAAATGCATTTTCCACGTCTCTGGATCCTCGCCGTGACCACGCGAGGCCACGGCTGTCCTTGTGCATAAACAACACGAGGAGTGAGTTATTACCAGCCCGAAGGACCAGAGCTCCTCACTGGAGGGGGCTTTTGTCTTCCCTTTCACGGCAGCTCCAGCAGCCTCTCAGCCAAGCCTCCCCATGGCATGTGCTCTGCTTACCTGTGATTTATTGACGATAATCACGGGGCCAGCCATTTGTAATCAAACGTACAACAAAGACATCTTCGTGCTGAGAGGCAGTGATAACGCACCATTTAGTAATTTTTGTGCAGTCAGTAATTTGGAGAATGAATGATAATTTCCTGAACTGAGAATCTGCACTGACAACCCTTAGTGCTATTCACCTCGTGAATAAAGATACCTTCCTCTCCATGTCTCGTGATAAATTCCTTTTATTAGGGCCACTTATGTGGGACTTTATCTTAATCGTCTTAAGTATGGGGCAGTCTCTGTGCTGAGGTTTGGTCGTTTTTCATTACGACCTCCAGCATGCTCTGGGAAGCAAATAAATACCAGGCAGTGATATGAAAAGTCATTAAATGAAATGGGCTTTGCTAAGGCAACGCTCTGAGTGGCTGCAGACAGCACATCTGCACCACAGGAGGTGCTGAGGAACAGGGGGCATCTCTTACCTTCACCTGAGGAGGACGAGCTGTCCAACAGGAAAATTGGATGGTTTTTGACCATCACAGCATTGAGCACCATCAACACACTGCTCTGCTGCAGTGTGGGCTTCCCCAATTCCAACAGTGCTGGAGTCACAGAACAGAACCATGGAATGGTTTGGGTTGGGAGGGATCTGAAAGCCCATCTCATCCCTCCCAAGGGCAGGGACACCTTCCACTACCCCAGGTTGCTCCAAGCCCTGTCCAGCCTGGCCGTGGACACTTCTGGGGATGAGGCATCCACAGTTTCTTATTGTTTAAGCCATACAAGGAAATATATTTCCTGCAGCTTTGGATTTTCAGGTAAAAATGGTCCGTGAAATGCCAGGGGGATTTTAGGATCTAGCCAGGAGCTGTTTGGTGGCTCCCATGCTGTAGTGCTTCATGGAGTCTATTCAAAACCAGCGGATGTAGTGCTGGAGGCAGCTGGTTCTAAATGAATGGCTGCTCCTCACCATGGCACAAATCCAAGCTGGGAGCTGCCATCAAGTGGCAGGATGAGCGAGAGGCTCCATTCTGCATTTCTGAGTTTCTCAGAGAGCACCCTCAGAGCTGGCAGCTCCTGGGGGCTGGGTGGCCCTCTCCTCCTTTCCATCTCAGACATGAATCACACAATGTCTGTGTGATCCAGCAGGAGAAGTGGGTCCTCTCCACCAGTGACCTGGTTCCTCCTGCTCTGTGCACCTGCTCCATCCCCTCAGCACTGTCCTAACATTGGATAAAACACCTCATGGAGTCAAAATGTTGGGGAGTTTTCCTGAATGCAGTGAGAGGGCTGACAAGGAATCCTATTTCTGTCACAGAGCTGGATTTTGCTCTTCACTGGTATTTCAGCATGGACAGGCACTCAATTTCTATGCCATCCAATAACATTTCCAGGGAATAAACAGCATTACAGGTAAGGGCACAGCTCAGACTGCCTGCTGCCTCTCAGGTAATTTGGACTGTGGTCACCTCCTGAAGGCCAAGTGTGGGCTGTGCACTGAAATTGTTGCCTGTGGCATTCAGATTTTTTGTTCTTTCCTGGCTCTGAGCACTCAGCTCCCCACTCCTCCCTCCCCTCTCCTCATTGCAGCTGTGATTTAATTCCAGACAGGCAGCAAAGTTTGGAAACATGCAGATTATTCCTGTTCTATCTTAATCATCCTCACCAGGGAGAAATAGAAGAGGAGAGCTTTTTAAAACACTTGGATAAAATGAACTGGAACGATGAAGTACATTAAGAACAGGAAAATCTAAATGAGGTGGAAATAACGTCTTTATTGAAAGGACACATTTTAATCTCTCTCTCCTGCACTTACATGAACACACCTGATGCCAAGGCAGGAGGAAAAGGTATAAGCTGGGAGGCTGCCCTGGCACTTAGTCTTTGCCAGCTGTGCCTGTGGCACTTCCCAAATCCTGGCACTTCCAACCAATGGCCAGCACTGCAGGAACCTGCCACCAAAAGAACCACGGAATCATGGAATATCCTGAGCTGGAAGGAACTCCCAGTGATCACTGAGTCCAACACCAATGGAATCCACTGCAGGCTGCTCCTGTGGTGCTGCTCAGAAAGGTGGGAAGCACCCACCTGGAGACAGCCCCTCTTAGCAGCAAATTCCACAAGGATCCACAAGGATCCATATGGGAGCAGTGGCCAATCACTGGGGGAGTCCATAAAGGTGTTTTGTGGGGCAGCTGATGACTTTGAGTTGCACTAACCTGGGAATATGTGACCCTGTGGATGCCAGAGCTCAAGAGAAGCCTTCAGTGAGAGCCAAAAAATGGAGAGAGAGCATTGCAAAATGTGTGACCTGCTGGGACGGTTGTACAACTAGGGTGGACCCTGCTATGCTCACCCAGCAATGGACCAAGCAGGGAAATGGCTGATTTTGGAGATTCCATTGCTCGAGTTTGTGGTACAAAAGAGTTTTCCCCTCCACCTCTATTCATTACAGAGCCAAAGATAATTTCTAAACATTTCTAAATTCACAATGCTGCCCTGAAGAAGTCCCAGTCATCATCTGCCAGTAGGGTTGGGCTTTTTGACCTGATCAGAAAAACGAACCTTTAGATAGAAAAGATAACAAAAATGAAGTGTGACTACCTCCATTGGCCTGAAAGAAGGTAGGTCACTGGGTGAATTTGGGATTTTAATTTTACGAATCATCTTTTGAACCGTGCTCATTGTAGCGCTTGATAGAGTCTGTTTCCCTCCTGATCCCACTGATTATAGATTTTCTTCTCCGTGGTGTCTCCCATTTCTAATGTGCTGCTATTATTCCAAGTGATTAATTGGAGTCGTTGGTCAAACCTGTACCTGGATATGAGCTTTAACCATGGATGTGCCATTCTGAAGTTGTGCTCTTGATCCGTGTTTCCTGAGGCACAGGGCAGCATCCAACTGTCCAACATCCAACATCCGATTTTCGACACTCCAGTGGTCATATCTCCACAACAGACAATGCATTAAGAGACAAAGTGAAAGAGATACACTTGGAAGAAATGCACAAGGATCAGAGTCCAGCTCCTGGCCCTGCACAGACACCCCAAAAATCCCACCCTGTGCATACCTGAGAGGATTGTCCAAAGGCTCCTTGAGCTCCTTGGGGCTGTGCCCATTCTCTGGGGAGCCTGGACAGTGCCCCAGCACCCTCCAGGGAAAGAAACTTTTCCTGATACCCAACCTAAACCCCCCCTGACACAGCCCCAGCCATTCCTTGGAATATTTTGCTGTCCCTGGACACAGAGAGCAGAGATTGGAGCTGCCCCTCAGAAGGAAGTTTAGTTCAGGTTGTGGGGGAGGATGGACAAAGATGGTACAAAAATACTTATAAATATGAAGGATGACCAACAGTGGGCTTGTGAGGCCTGGGAGAGGATGCCAGCAGAAGGGATGAAGGCAGCTGCTGCTTTCCTGGGTCAACACAGTGGCATAAAATGGTTTGGGGTGGAAGGGACCTTAACACTCATCTTGTTCCACCCGCTGCCGTGGGCAGGGACGTATTCCATAGACCAGGTTGCTCCATGCCCCATCCAGCCTGGCCTGGAACAATTCCAGGGATGGATCAGGAGGGCTGGACTCAACATCTCTTCTCCACTTCCAATAATGTACATTCCAAAGTGAAGCATTTACAAACCCAAATATTAAAGGTACAATTTTGTCCACTGTGGTCCTTAGAAATGCAGATATGATGCCTCCATCAGCAGGGCGGGAGTGACCACCTGGATGTCCCAGTTCAGGCAGGACTGATGAAGGATGTGATGATATCAGGAGCTGATATCAGCACTGCCGTGACAAGGATTTGAAAAATGGAGACAGGGACTCACAGCTTGTAGGGGATGGCAGCCAGGAGTGCTGTCCTCTTGTCCCGTGCTGTGACCTGGAGATGCTGTTGACAGGACAAGGAGATGCAGCCTCAACCTGCACCAGAGGAGATTTAAATTGGATATTAGGGAAAACTTCTTCACTGTGAGAGTGGTCAGGGTTGGAAGAGGCTGCCCAGGGCAGGGGTGAAATCACTGCCCCCGGAAGGATTTAAAGGCATGGGGTTCAAAATGGATTTAAAAGGATGTGGCACTTGGGGATGTGGGTTAGTGGTGGCTTTGGCAGCGTTGAGAGAACTCAATGATCTTGGAGGGCTTTTCCAACCCAAACCACCCTATGATTCTCTGCTCAAGGTGGGCACACCAGGGCTCTGTCCCCACACTCTCCTCACTGGAGCCACCCCAGATCCCATTGCTTGGGTGGCCAGGATGTGGCCCCATGCAGAGCAGGGCTCCAATGCCAATTAAAGGAGAGACAATTAAAGAGAGGCTCAGGGAGAGGAGGGGAAGGAAGGGCTGGAGAGGCAGCAGGATGCTGGAGCCATCCTCTGTCGACAAAGTGCTGAGACAACAAACTTAACCTCTCTGTCCACAGCGCGCCTATCAGCCATGGTTATTAAATCCCACAAAAGGGAGAAGAGCACCAGTGAATAGGGTTGAAAGAAAAAGCACTTTCCCCATTTGGATTACCTCCTACAGAACAGGACCTGCCAGTGAAAGGCGGAGAGTGTAATTGCTGGCCTGAAAGAGAAGGGGAAAAAAAAGGAGAAAAAAAAAAAACTATAAAGGGAAAGAAAGAAAGAAGGAAGGGGGGAAAAATTGATAATGAACAATTTATCCTCTGAGCTAACAGTTAATTAATTCTGAAAATATCTGTCAGGCTAATGGAGGGGGGGTAGCCGTGCCACTGAACACAATTAGTAAAATAATAATAACAAAAAAGGGGGAAAAAAAAGAAGAAAAAGATTTTTTTAAGGTGTTGCTATCTTCTTAGAGACCAGGCCCTTGGCTTCCCAATGTCATTCTCAACACAATTTTTTTTTTTTCTTCTCTTCCTTCGTCTCTTTTCAGAAATTGTTCTCATGAATGATTTATATATGTCTAGTTATCTGGAGTGATTTCTATGGACCCGGGCGCATTGCTGCATAATTGTTAATTTTAATGCCATAATAGCTTCAGATGGAGGAAGAGATTAGGCGTTTATTGCACAATTAAATGAAACATACTTGAGAATCACAAAAGGTTCCGTAATTATTTCAGACCATTAATAAAATGGGCATTAAATTATATGGGACACAAAAGGGAAAGGAAATAGATTTTCATTACAGCAATAGAAGCCGAGAGTAGTAATAGATCCTTGTTGAATTCTCTTTCTCTCTCTCTCTCTCTGAAATTAATTGTTGCCCGGCTTATTTCAAAGCAAAATAAAAGAGAAATAAAGTGTGTTAAAGAACCTCTGATGAAAGGGCTTTGTTTGATAAGGACAATAGCCAGTGATACACTCTGGGAAAAAAAAAGAAAAAAAAAAAGAAGAGCGAGAGAAAAAAAAAAAGGAAGATTTGATTTTGGCTTCCTGCCCTCAGTCCTGCAGGCAGAATGGGGGCTGCGTGTGGACACAGGAGGGCCTCTCCTCCCCTTCCCAACACCACGGGGCTGTGCATGGGAGGGAGAAGGAGGGACCTGGAAGGTTCCCCCATCCATTCCCAAGTGCTCCCAGCCACAGGACTGCCGTGGGTTTGGCACCGGGGGCAGGAGAGGCAGGAGCTGGCAGAAATCCCAGAGATGCTCTCACAGAGGGGCCACGCTTGGCTCTTTCTAGATAAGACCACGAGCAATGGATTTGCCTTGCATGGAAGATCCAGGGCCGAGCAGGGACAAGGAGGCAGCAGCTGGAGGCTCCCAGGTGTTCCCACCGCAGAAGGGCCTGGAGAGTTTGTCCCCTGAGCAGTCCCTGGGGATCCCAGCGGGGACAACACGAGGGGCTGGGGGAGGAGGAGCTCCTGTCACACCTGGAAAAGGCGGCCGGGAGCAGCCTGGACCTGAATGCCTTGGGAATGCCTTGGGAATGCCTTGGGAATGCCTTGGGAATGCCTTGGGAATGCCTTCCTCTTGGTCTTGGAAGGGCAAAGGACAGGATCCGCCTAGAAAACGTATTAAACAAGAGCCCTTAAAAGCTCTGATCTCGTGCTCCATATTCCAACAATAATATTTTCCGATGGCAAAAGAGGGGGTATGAGCAACATCTGATTCCCCTTGGGATGAGAGACATCCCAAAACCCCACAGTGCTGATGAGGGTGAGAGGACTCAGAGCCCACTGGGGCAGGTTTTTGGGGATACTCAGGATTTCTGGAGGAAATAAGTGGCACCTCTGGGCAGTTACAGAAGCCCGTGGTGACTTAGGAAGTTTGGAAAACCTCACGCTGCTTTCAGCCCCGTTTAGACATAAACATTCTCTTGGTCCCAGCAGAGTTTGTAGGGATTGGAGTGAGCAGCAGCACAATTAAGAGTGAAAGAGGTCACAGAGGGTCATTTGTAGCTAATGGCTAAGCTCATCTTCCACCTCCCAGCCTCACTTCACCATCCTCAAACTCCTCTGAGAAGTCTCAATGTAAAAATACTTCCAAAATATGATTTTTGGTCCATGAGATGTTGTTCATTGCCAGGTCCCCCACACAGCTCGCTCCAGAGCCTGCAGAGGTTTCCAAGAAAATCCCTTCATTAAAGAAAAAGATGGAAAAATCGGGAAAAATGAACAGAAGCGTAAAAAAAAAAGCCTCAGCAAAGCAAAGTTTACCAAAGAAACGCAATGTGTGAGGAAAGCAGCCCCAGCTCCCACACCCCCGTGTGATTGTGCCAAGCAGGCAGGCAGGGAAGCTTCATCCCCCCTTGGCGAGGGGTGGGAATCTCAGAGGGATCAGGAGCGGGGAGCATCCCAAGGCAGGGATAAACAAACAAGCAGCCAGGGTGTCTCTTCCCGGAGCACAACGGCGCTTGAAAATTCAGCTCAGCTGACGCAGATCAGACGCACAGCGCTATTTTTAGGCTCCTTGCAGTGTTTTACTTTGCAGCTGCATTCCAGGCCTGCTCCCGTTCCCCCAGCAGCAGGAGAAGCGATGCCTCGATGGACAGGGAAGGCCTTTGGCCGCCTCTGGATGTGTGCAGTGGGAATTTGTGGCAGAGCTTCTCCTGGGAAAATATATATTTATTTTAATAGCAGGTGTGTGTTGAGGTTAGGGGCTGAGCTCCTGCCTTTCTTGGGAGGGAGGGAGGAAGGGGGAAAGAGACTGGGGAGGTAACAAGGATCCTCTCAACACCTTTGTGCAGCTGGATCTGGGTGTTTTTTGGGAAAACCGGAGCAGGCAGGAAGGTCCTTCTGGGTGGGACTGTCCCTGGGACTCCAGCATACTGTGCTGCAAGGAGTGGAGAGATGGGACAAGGGACAGCATCCTGCCAACCTCCCGCAGGCTTCCAGCCCAGGAGACCACCAGCACCATGCTGAGCACCTGCAGCTTTTTTGGTGGGATTAAGGCTGCAGCAGGACCCAGAGAAAAGGAGTTTGACCACCGTGAGACTTGAGGTAAAAAAAAAAAAAAAAAAAAAAAAAAAAAAAAAGAGAGAGAGGAACAGTCGTCCCCCGGGGGAGGAGCAAATGGGAGTCTAAGCAGAAGGGAAAAAAAAGAAAAAGAAAAGAAAAAAAAAAGTTAAAGCAGTGAAGATAAGCAGCAATAAGGAGGCCGTGGGCTGCGCCGACAGCGCCCTCTCCTGGGCACAGCCAGAGGTGCTCCGGCCCGAGGGGAGTCGGGGACCCCCGAGGGGAGGGAGGGATGGACACCGGGGAGAGAGGGATGGACACCGGGGAGA
>VZSR01001065.1:1233024-1247113 GCA_013398615.1 Brachypodius melanocephalos | reverse complement strand
GCTCTCAGAGTGGAGCGATGCACCTCGAGGAAGGGAGTGACGGGGCCCAGGGAAGGGTGTGATGCACCCTGAGGACTGGAGTGACTTTCCTGGGGTGGAAAATCCCCAGTCATCCTGGGGATGCTCCATGGAGTGGGAGCCGTGCTCCTGGGGAGGGAGTGGTGCTCCCTGGTTGGTGAGTGATGATCCCAGAGTGGGACTGATATTCCCAGAGTGGGATTGATGCTCCCAGGGTGCAAGTGATGCCCCCAGGGAGAGTGTGGGTGTGGGGCAGAGCCACCCTGGCTCACACACGCGGTGCAGCCCTTCAGACAAGCAGGGAACCCTACAGTGATTTGGTACAGCACCAAATCAGCAAAAGGATACTTAGAGGTAAAAATAAAACGTTAAAGGGAGAGTTGGTCAGGGAAAGCAAGGAGAGGAGAGAAAGTCTCTGGGAGATGAAAGAAGGTTGGCATTAGAGAAAAACAAATAAGAAGATAAAAGTCGAACAATCCAAAGTATTAAAGAGTGGTTAAAAAGGACAAGGAAAGCAGCCAAGTGCAGCAGGAGATCAGCCATGTCACCCAGCTGCAAATCAGCAAGGACAGGACTCAAGACACGGGGTGAGTTTGATTTCAATAAGAGGAAAGTCCTACTTTTCCCAGGCCAGCTCTTGCAGGGCTGACTCAGAGCACAGGAGAAAGTCCTGCCTGCTCCCCACCAGGGACACTCCCCATGGAAGGGAAAGTACCACCGGGGAAGAAGAGCAATGCTTTGTCCTCTGCTCTGGGGACAGCAGTGCCCCTGTCACCATCTCCTGTTGCACACGGCCACAGGAGCTCCCTGTTTGTGCTGCTCTGGGCTCATCCTGTGCGCTGCTGTCACACGGGGGCTCAGGGCAAGCTGCCTTTTAAAAGAGGTGTTAGGAGGAGCAGCTCCACTCAGGCCTCCAGCTGTGTGAAACATCTTGGGGACCTTGCTGTTCTGTTTTTAGGGGGCAATGAGGAAGGAGATGAAATCCAAAAACTTGGAGCAGGGTGACAAACTGGAGCTGGGGGAGACAGCTGACCCCAGCAGCCACCTTGATGTCAGATCTAAAGGCAAAGCACAGAGTAGGGGACAACAAAACTGTCACCTCACTGTGCCTGGAGCTGGAGGAGGATAAGGGCCAGCAGCATCTGGGGCTGGAGCAGGAGGAGCAGGGAAGGAGCAGCTCTGAGAAGACTCCAGAGCTGGAGACCCTTGGAGAAGTCACCAGAGGCATCACAGCAGGTGCAAATGAAGGCTTAATGCACAGCCTGAGTCTGTCTTTTAGTGGTAGGCACCCAACACAAGTGGTTTAAGTTTGGGTCTCTTGGGTGAGCGTGCAGGATGCAGGAAGGCAATTGGAAACTCATTTCGCTTTTAATTCAGGCAGATTTATGGGGGTTTATCAACCTGCAGAGACAAACAAGCAACACTGCCATCGGATATGATCCTGGTGGGCAGAGAGGGCCCCCAGCCCGCTGCTTTTTTCCTAGGAAAACCCACGCGGTGACACCAGCAGAGACTGGGGCAGAACCCCAGCTATCCCAGCCGCCTTTCCCCAGCCCGGCTGCGGGCTGAAGGAGGTGCCGAGAGCAGCACTGCCCGAGCTCCAGCTCGGTCTCCGAGGGCTGTGGCTCCGGCCCAGCCCGCACAGATAACGCGCTTAGCCCGGCGGGGCTCGGGGAGCGGCGAGAGCAGCGGAGCATCCTGCGCTCCCCGGGCAGCTCCGCGCTAATCGCCCAGATTAGCACCGGGAAAGCCGCGCTTTGGCAGCTCCACCTGCCCTGGAGGAAAGCCCAGCAGGCCTAGAAAACTCAGGAATTCCTGGATTTGCTTGCAAGGCCGAGGAGAATGTCTGGTCGTCTGCCCCCTGTGCTCTCCTTCTCCGTCACTGTGGAAAGCTGTGGTCCTGGTGGCCACAGAGCTGTCCCGCAGCCATCACACAGGACCGTGACACCGGCTCTGGTGGTCCCATGGCCCTGCCCTCCACGCATTCCACGTTTGGATAGATTCAGCGTTGTGTCTCTCATTAGCAGAGCCTAATGAGCATCCTGATTATCAGAGCCCCCTGATTATCAGAGCCCCCCCGATTATCATCACCCTCATTCCGAGCTCCAAAGTGACCTCAGTAATGCTCGGCAAAAACGTGTTTTAGCTAATCCAAACAAGGCAGCCAGCACCAGGGGCTTTGGAGAGTGTGTTCACCGTGCAGAAATAGGGGAAACAGTGTGAAAACATATTAATTAAATAAATCACGAACCTCTTGGTTGAAGGGGGCTGCGGTTTTGTTTCCAGCTGGAGTCAGCTATGCTTAAACACAGAGGTCAACGTTGGGAAGAAAAACAACAGAAACAACCGAAAAACAAAAGGAAACCGGTGAAGCCGGTGAGGCTGGATTGGAGTTTCCTAGACGGGGGTCAGAAAGGGGAGAGCTTTTAGCAGTGATTTGCACTCTCCGAATGAAAGCTTTAGGATTTCGTTCCACTTCAAAGAAAAGATGCCCAGCCCAGCCCTGCTCGTGTGGGAGAGGAGGGAGAAGGGGATCACAACCCCTCTCCTCCTGCTGGGAACTCCCCGGGGAGATTTCAAAGCACGGCGCAAAGGTGGAGCTGCCCGGCTCCCACCGAGGGAAACAGCGGCTGAGCAGCCACATCCTCGGGCAGAGCTTCCCAGACTCTGTCCCTGCTCTCCAGAGGCCTCCCTGCAGGGTTTGGGGGCTGTGTCAGGGGTTCAGGGAGGACCTGTGGCACCTGGAACCGAGGCACAGCTCTGCCACTCCACGTGAGAGCGGGAGCTCGGCGATGGGCAGCCCCAGCCCTGGGCTGTGGGGTTTGGGCTTGCCAGAGGGTGAAGCTGTGCATGGGATGCCACATTCCTGGAAGTGTTCGAGGTCAGGCTGGACAGAGCTTGGAGCAACCTGGGACGGCAGAAATTGTCCCTGCCCATGGAATGAGGTTGGAACCAGATGAGCTTTCAGGTCCCTTCCAACCCAAACCATTCCATGATTCTATGATTCCCTGATACCTACACCCACACCGATGCACTCTCTCTTTGGGTCCTCACACAGCTGAGCCTCCACCTTGTGCACATCCCTCAGGTTTATTCTTGCAGAGTTTTAAACCCTGTTCATCTATCAGCACATCCTAAGACGTTTCTGGCGCCTGACACACGGATTCTCCCCTGGAGGCTCTGGAGTTGCTGTGCTGTTTCCCCCAGCCAGGCAGTCTGGATTGGCAGCTCCAGCCATGGCTGCTGCTGTCTGGAGCTGCTCCTTTCACTTCAGTGCCACTGAGCTATTTCAGAGCAGCCAGGACCTGCCCGTGCCATCCACGCCTTCCCCAGACATGAGTGGAAGTGGGAGTGTTTCACAAGGGTGGTTTGTGTCACCAGCCCCACGCTGGGATGGGGAAGTTGCTGCCTTGTCACACCAGGACAGTGGGCATGACCTTCTGCAGGCCCCCACTGCTCCTGCATTTATTTGAGCTGCGATGCTGAAGTGTGGTGGCTCTAGTGTTTTAGAGCTTTTATTTCCCCAAAAAGCACCTTAAAGTAGATAAACGCTGCCATCCCCACTATATCCCCTGTGTTTCACCCTAATTTGAGTTTGTAGCTGTTTCCTTTCCTCTCCCCCCGCCCCCCCCTTTTTTTTTTTTTTTAAGAGAGATTTATTGTAGATTTCAAAATGTGGAATATCGGTAAAGCCATTCTTTTTTTTAAATGGAAAATTTCCCACAGAGAAGCATCCCTGGTTTGCAAGGGAAACAGAAATGGAAATGGTATTAGAATAAAAAAAACCCTTCCGAGGGAATAGGACTCGAAATACAAATATTTTGCAACTGCAACAGAAAAATGGGAGCAGGCAGGATTTTTGCAATCCATTTTCATAGATTCATGGAATGCTTTGGGTTGGAAGGGGCTTAAGATCACCTGGAGCAGATCACAGTTTTTTGCAGGCTTTTTGCTGCCAGGCAGGAGCGGTTCTCACCTGGGGCTGTGCCAGGAGGCTGCATTCCCATCCTGCTTTATCCCTGCACCCTTCTGTCCTGAGATCCTGCTGAGGATGGGCAGCAAAGCCCTGTGACCCCGGCAGCACCACGGACCTGACAGGCAACGACTGAAGCACGGCATGACTCAGAGAGAGAGACCTTGGGCAGCAATTAAATACACGGCCAGGAGTGATTAAGTGGAAAGGAATCCTCCTCCGTAAAGGGAAGGAAACACCGCGCTCCCCACACGTGTCAGGGCAGCGATGGGATCAGCAGCAGCCTTGGCACAGCCCAGCTGCCTTCCCTCGGCACTCAGCACACCTCCAGCCTTGAGGGGAACCGTGCTCTGGTGCTCCCAAATCCAGGAGAAGCCACCCAAGAAGGAAGATCCTCTTCTCCTGCTCTTTGGAGTTAGTTTTGGGGACGTGCCGCCAAAGAGCAGCGCACGCACAGAAATAAAAGCGCGATCTTCACTTCGTGTCAGTGAATTTCTGCTCAAGCAGAAACTGCTGTCATCCCACGGGGGAAAACTCCGGTGTTAACGTGGGAATAACAGCAAAGAAAAGGACTAAACTACTTATTCCCTCTGCTTTGATTCATTTTGGAGGCTCTCTCCTCCTGTGTCTCTGACTGACGGCAGCCTGAGATGCTGGAGTCGGTTAATTGTTATGGATCCCTGGGGCGTTATTCCCAGCCATGTGAAAGCACCGAAGGGAGCAATAATCACCTGTGATTCTGCTGAGAGCGTTAATCCTATAAAATCGGGGAAATTCTTCCGTTTGGGGAGCACGTGGGACCGCTTTGCTCGTCCGCAGTGAACCTTCCCCGTGCCGAGGGGTCAGACGGAGCCCCTTGGGCTGGGGTGGGGCTCGTCTCTCTCGGAAACTGCTCCGCTGGGATTTAGGGACGCCGGTGGCTGAGGAAATGGATGATAGAAGCAGAATGAGGCCGTGTCACTCGGGTCACCGCAGCTAGGAGGAAGGCACCGAGCTGACTGATGCCAAGTTGCCTTAATCCTGGTGAAACTGGCCACTGGCAACTCCTCTGGTGTGAAAACTCCGTGTCTCCTCCTGGGCAGGAGCCACCAAGGTGCCGAACTAAAGCCAGCACGGGCTGGGAGGGGAGAGGATGGCACGGTCTGGGTGGGGTAGAGGAGAGTCCTCCACCCCCGGCACCTCTGGCGGGCCTGAGGGATCTCTCGGTCATCACAAACCTCTGCACCACAGCAGAGTGGGAACAGCAGAGGGAAATGAAGATGTTTCTTTCGGGTTTATGCCCCGGGCGGTGTTTGGCTGGACGCAGCAGCCTGATCTGTGCCATCAAGCAGCGCTTCCCAGGGGAGGGAGGTGATCAGGGGAGTTATCTGCGTGCCCCAGGGAGTGGGAAAAGTCAGCGCTGCGCACAAAGCGCTCATTCTTCCTCCTTGCCCTGCCAATGAGCAGCTGCTGATTAAATCCCTTTTCAGAGGGGAGAGTTACAAGGCTCCGACAGCTTTCCCCGGCAGAGACCTCTCTGCTCTCCCCGTGTTTGCATTCTCACATCGGCCTCTGCCCGCTGAATAACAGCGGTAATTGGATGTGTTTAAATAGCGCTGCTCACTATTGTTTGCACAGTAATCAGACACGTCTCCCTTTCCCTGGAACCTGAGCGCCACGTGCCGCAGAGGAAGGGCGGCCTCAGCTCCTCCTCCTCCTCCTCTCCTCCCACCTGCATCCCCTCACCTCTCCAGGCTGCCCCAGTTGGGCGTCTTTTTGGGAGGGAATTGCCCGTGGATTCAAAAGGGATGGGGCCGATCCTCTGCTTCCCACGGGCAGAGGCTCGCCCTGTCACAGGAGGGAACGAAACACTCTTCACGCACCTTCCCAGGAATGTTCTGGCTGGCTGTGGAGGACACATTGCAGGTGTGCTGGGATTTGGAGATGCACGGGCAGCGCTGTTTGGCCGCCCTGAAAGCTCAGGTGTGGGGCACATCGGTGGATACCGACATGCCTGTGGGCCAGAGTGGTACTAGTGAGGACCACCAGCCCCACAGGGGTCATGGTCTGTGCTGGAGCAGCCCCACTTGCAGGAGAAGCAGGAGATTCCTGCCTGCCAGAGCAGGTTTGTGCTGAGCATCTCTACGGTCCTTCCTTTTGCTCTCACTGCTCGTTAAAAAGGAAGTGGGGAAAACAGCAGTCGGTTTTGGAAGCAGGAGCTGAATCACCTCTGCGATGTAGATTCAGGGCCAGTAATGAGCCTTTGCCCACAGCCCATTGGCCGCCTGCCTTTGCCTGCGCCGTGCCACGGCTCCTTATCATGACTAATAGACACACTTGCAGAAATCAGAATCTATTTCCAAGTGATTCATGAGCGGGTAGGAAAAGGGGGAGCGGGGGGAGAAGAAACGACAACAGACTAAATACACCTGGTAATTTATTTGCTATGAATAATTTGAACGGCCCCGAGTGACGGAGATACCTCAGTTATTTATCCTGGGGGAGAAATTCGCAGATGCTGCAGACTGGGTGTGCTCCAGAGCAGGCCCTGCCTTTAACGTTTGCCTCCCCCGCCCCGGTGCAAACCTCTGTGGCTGTGTTTGGAACGAGATACAAGACAAGCTTCACCCAAGCCTCCCATTAATTGCCCTTCCTGGAATCTCCTGCCGGCTAAATCGCTCCCCGCAGAATCCCTGGCTCCAGGGTTAGGAAAGGGTTACTTGAGAGCGCCTTCCCGTTTGGGCTGGGTGGGTGGAAATCGCGTTGGCTTTCATCTGCAAACCTCGTAAAGCACCAGCAGCTGCTGGAGGGAGATGGGCGCCTTGTAAATCAGCGCCGGGGATAAAGAACGGAGCGGCCGCATCGCTCCGCCGGCACCGAGCGCTCCCGGTGCCCATCCCGGTGCCCATCCCGGTGCCCATCCCGGTGCCCGCAGGACTCCGGAGGAGGAGCCGTGCCCGTGCCCTGCAGTTTTTGCCCTCACCTGGCTCCCGGGGAGCTCCCGCTGCAGTTTTGGGCTGAGGTTGTGGGAGTTGTTCCTTGACTCATTTTCGGAGGCCGGCCCTGCCGTGAGCGTCTCACGTTCGGTGTCACCACATCGTAACTTGTGGGGGGTTTTGTGTTCTGCCACCACCTGCCTGAAATGTATCTCATTATTTTTGGTGTTAAAATTCAGAGAGGGTTTTTTCCCCCCCCCCCATCAAATATCTTTGTATTTGTTTCCAGAAACAAATGATTAGCATTAGTATTCATTAGTATTCGTGTTAACAATTGATAAAGGGCCCACTACTGTAGTATCTGTGCACAGCACACAAAATTTAATTAAAAAATATAATGATTTCCTCAAGCCATGATCATGCAATCTGGACCATCCCCCAAAGTTAGTTCCTGAGACTTCCCCCAAAGTTTTCTGTGGAGAGAAGGATCTGTTTGCCGAGGAAGAAGGGAGCTGGGGATGCTGTGGTGGAATGAGCAGGACCAGGCTGGAGAGGGCAGGAGAGGGCATGTCCAGCACAAACCAGGAATTCCTTTGGGAGCTGCAAGCCGGTGCAGCTCTGCTCCCAGCCCTCATGTCAGGGTTGGTGGATCTTGGCCAGGCTGCAACCCCCACCAAAGGGAATCTCCAAATGGCTCAGAGGATTTGGGGTTTCTCCATCCTAACCTTTGCTGCCTCTGTCCCTCTGGGTGACTCATTTTTTGGAGTCTGGCACAATGTTTCCCTCTCTCCTGGCTCTCCAGACTTGTTTCCCAGCGTGGCTGAGCAGGAGGTCACTCCCACGCCCAAGGAAGGTGCTGGGGACCATGGCATGGCTGGAGAGCACAGCCCTGCTACTTCCTCTGAGGAATGGCTCCTGCAGGCCTGCAGAGGACACTGGGGGACCTTCCCCTTAGTGCTGGGGACCCACTGCTGACTCCCCACCCATGATCCCATGATCTCTGCCAGGGCATTTGACACCTCAGAGCAAACACGACCTCTGCACAAAGTCTACGTGCAGCGTGTGGACACCTTCCCTGCTGAGCCTCTGAGGGCAATTCCCAGGCTGGGGCCGAGCCAGGGAGAAGCTTTGCTCCAAGATGCCACCACAAACATCTGGCAAGAAACAAAAGACATCTCAGAGGCATCTGGGCTCCTGTAAAGCAGCGCTTGGGTGGAAAACGTGTCCTTTTCAGCCTGCCTGGGTGGATACGTGCCCTGTGGTTTTCCCAGAGCTGCCTCACTCGGTGAGGTCAGTGACAGGGCTGAGTTTTCACTGAGCAGCAGCACTGAGTGGCTGCTCAGACCTGGTTTCACAGGTTCAAGCCAAAGCTGTGTTTGCCAGGCAGGCTTGGTTCTGCCAAGAGCATCGGGATATTTGATGTGCTCTGCACACACTTTGGAGGGGATCAGGCCTGAGGCAGAAGAGCATCTCTCACTTCTGGTTGTCTCTTACTGCCATGGAGGAGAGGACAGCATGGAGCATCTCCTGCTTGCTGGAGAATCTCTTTCTTGCTGTCTGTTTTTTTTTTTTTTTTTTTTTTTTTTTTTTTTTTTTTTTTTTTGAGGGGGCTGTTGTTTGTTGTTGGGGTTTTTGTTGTTGTTGTTTTGTTGTTTTTTGTTTGTTTGTTTCTGGCTGTATCTGTTGGTCTAATAAGAGATACTGCCTCTCCTCACAAGCCTGCTCTGCACTCCTGAGCTCAGGTCCTTTATCCTTCCCTTCAGGCTGCTGACAATGACTGAAGCTCCCTGCATCTCTTACAACTGTGGTTCTTCCCCAGCAATCCAGGACCTAAACAACATGATTAAATCCTAGATGCTCTGGAGGTTTTCTACATAATTTTGGAGCACATGACAAATAATTTCTCCAGGATTATGGCAGGCAGTCATTTGTGGTCCTGGGAGTTCCCAGGAGTCCCAATATCCTAGAAATGTGTCATGGGCAAGAAATGGTCTTCAATGCTTAAGATACCTCAACCTACCCCTGGAACTTCACCCTGAGAACAGTTGTAGTGAGGGGTGGTCTGGGGACCTTCCAGTAAGATAAACTGGCTGTTTATCAGCTCTTTGGTGGGTCTCAGGTGCTGCCTTCTCACAAGCTTTGTGTTTCTGCCACATCAGGGTCTGTGAGAAGAGCAGGGAAGAAACTTTCTGGCTGTGGTACGGTTTGGTTCATTTAGGTGGGAAGCTCGACTGTGCTGAGGGCCTGGCTGTGTTTGAGGGGGCAGATGTTCACAAGAGGGCACACACTGATCAAACAGGGCAGTTTGGGCAGAAAAATCCTCCTCCACCTTGTGTGTGATGCTGACAGATCCAAAACAAATGGAGTGGATGTGAATTTAACCACACTTCACTAAAACAACAGATGGTTCTGAAGCTCCAGCGCTGTGACCCTTGGGGACATCGGTGGTGGCTGCTTTTAAACATCACTGGTCTCATTCCGATATCCCAATGCAAAAAGTGCTACTTGTGGACAAGACACAAATTGTCTTCAAAGGAACCCTGAGCCTTTGAACTGGTGTTGAGAGCACACATATCACTAAAATGAGTATTTTCCTCTGTACATTCTCATCGTGGCTGGATCTCCACTGCTCCTGTTATTTAACTGTGTTAGAAACACAACCAGACAATATTTTAGGTGTATCCTCCGTTTGCAGAACACAGAATTGGTAATGTCTGCCTGAGCACCGTGTGCTTGCCACGGGCCTCTTTCACATCAGCCATCCAGAAAAAAGCTACTCCAGAGCTCACCTGACACACCAAACCCAGCAGGTCACTTCCCTTCCTTACCCTGAGATTTTCTTCCAGCTTTGGACCTGGGTTTCTCCATGCCTGATGCATGGCTGGGAGCAATCCCACTGCAGAGCTCCATCCCACCTTGGGAAAATGGCTGGATCACAGGGAGCAATCCCACTGCAGGGCTCCATCCCACCTTGGGAAGGATGGCTGGATCACAGGGATCTGGGAATGGGAGATCCATCCCAGCCCAGGGAGGATGGCTGGATCACAGGGAGCAATCCTATCCCAGAGCTCCATCTCAGCCCAGGGAGGATGGCTGGATCACAGGGAGCAATCTCATCCCAGAGCTCCATCCCAGCCCAGGGAGGATGGCTGGATCATGGAGATGAAGCCGTCAGCTTCCACAGGAACAGAAGCAGGGGAGTGCAGGAGATAAAGAGTTCAGCCTTGGCACTTTTCTTGAAAGTTGTTGCTTCTATTTCAGAGCTCATGTGCCTGAAAACCTGTCTGTTTTTTTTTTTCCTGACTGTATCAGTTGGTCTAATAAGAGATACTGCCTCTCCTCACAAGCCTGCTCTGCACTCCTGAGCTCAGGTCCTTTATCCTTCCCTTCATGCTGCTGACAATGACTGAAGCTCCCTGGCCGTACAATATCTGGGAAGTCAATGCCGTGTCAAGCCCCTGGGTTTACATCCATGGCCACAGTGAATGCACTTATTTACTGGAGAGACTCCTCAGCTCTGCCTCCTCCTGCTGCTGCTGCTGCAGGGAAAGCAAAATCCAGGGGGGTCTCCAGGGGCCCTTCCCTGGGCAGGTGGGCTGATGCACCCATGGGGTTCTGCAGCATGGGAGGGGACTCCCAGTGGGTTTGCAGCAGGCATTTCTCACCCTGGTAAGGATGAACCACTCTTCAGCCTCTCACTGTTTAACTGCTAAAGTTGCTAAGGGAAGGCCTGAGGGGGTGGCACAGAGGTGGCACTGCCTCAGGAGTCTCCAGCAGGACGGCACCCAGAGACTCTCAGTGCATTCCATGGAGTCCAAGCTGCTGCCCAATTCCGTGGGGGCAGTTTTGGTGCTCTCTGCCCCAGCACGGTGTCCTCACAATGACAGCAGTGTCACCCCAGGAGGCTGCTGGCCTGGCTGCACTCTCACTGCTCGCTGCAACCCTTCCACACAGCGACACACAGAGAACTGGAGGTGTGGGAGAGACAGAGAGGGGAAGATTTTCACAATGAGGGTGGTGAGGCCCTGGCACAGGCTGCCCAGAAAGGTGGTGCACACCCCATTCCTGGAAACATTCGAGCTGGATGGGGCTCTGAGCAGCCTGCTCCAGTGGAAGGTGTCCCTGCTCATTGTAAAGTGCTTGGACTCAATGACCTTTAAAGGTCTCTTCCAGCCCAAACCATTCTGTGATTTTGTAATTCCATAACTATGCTGAATTTGATGCTCTGCGAAGGCTGGTATAATTTGAAGCACATTTTTTCTGTCAGACACTGCACTGGTTCACTGACCAGGACCTTCGCCCCAGTGAAGAGCCCTGGACCTGCCCACAGAGGCAGCAGGGCACAGGTTTCACAGAACTGGTGGCTCCCCAGGGTGACTGGCCACGCCACAAGATTGTCACCTGCAGGGAGCCTGAGCCAGGAGAGAAATCCCTGCAAATATCCATCACTTTTCTCATTAACAGTGAGCCAGAAATACAAATGGTGCTGCAAAAGAGGAATGAACAACTCACCTGAGAGCTAAATGCACAGAGCACTGTGCTAAAGGAAGGGATTGGGATCAGGTTGTATCACACATGGATAAAACATGCAGAAAAAAAAATTAAGTTTGGAAAGGGCTGTAAACTTCTGCCTCAGGGCATAAACCAGGTCCTAATCCAGGGGAGATCTTTAGTTTTGAGGCAAGTTATTCTCCAGCTCTCTCTCATGGAAGGTGGTGCCATCAGGGAGCATCTCTTGCTGGCCAGCATGAGCAGACAGCTCGTGGGATGATCCAATCTCCACATCCATCACTGCTCCCCTCCTCTGTCAGGGATGTACAGGGCACTGACCTGCTCCACTAAATCTCTCCATGCAGGAGGCTGGATCCCTCTAACTCTTTATAGCTGGAGTTGAATAAATGCCTTTTTCGGGGAGGGGATGAAATTGAGCAAGAAACACTGTAAAAATGCAAAAAAAGAGAATAACCTGTAAGTATCCAGTGTGTTCTGCACAGTATCTGTGAACAAATCTGTGCTGCTGCCCGGATGAGCTGCTCTGTGCATATATTTTCCATATATCTCTCCCAGAAAATATTATTTGATGGCATGTGATTAAAAGGGTCTTTTTTAATATGTGGCACACGCATGACGAAATGTAAGCGTGCACTTGCATGTAAAATAACCAGATATGAGGGAAAAGCAGGAATATAATCATCCCCTGCGATGCCTGGTGGGATTCTGTGCACTGAGGTAATTCTGGGTGTTTGGAAAAAGCTTTCCTGGTGGTGGGAATCTCACCAGGTCCCACAGAACAGCAAGCAGGACCTGCATCCTCAGTGCCTCCAAAAAGCCCCGGAAACCTGGAAGTCTTTCCAAAACGTGTTTCCTTCAATTAAAAATCAATTTTAAAAATCTCCTCCCTTTCCCAGTGCCTGAAGCATGAAAAAAAAAAAAAAAGTTATTTAAAGATCCATTATTTCCTAAATAAAGTTTGGATCGGGGGTATTTTCAGATTCTAGGTGCTCTTCATCTCCCATTTTTGGCAGTTGCAAGCCCGACCGTGATTCCTGCGAGGAAGAGGAGCAGGCTGAAGGCAGGAATACAGCTCTATTTATGCTGATACTGGATCTCGGGCTACATGATCTCATCTAATTTAAAGTTACTCCAAATGAACTATCTCCAAGAATACAATTTTAATGTTTCTCTATCAGGCCGTTCTTATCTCTCTGCATTACCATGATATCATTCAGGAATAATAATCGCACCATTAGTTTTGGTGTCTAAACAAGCTGGCGAGGAGAAATGGATTTCAGTCACTGCCTTGCCAATTGCTGCCCTCCCCAAGGGGAAAAAAAAAAATCCAAAAAGGGTACAAAGTTTTTAAAATCCAACCCCGGGGGCCGTACAACTGCAACAGATGCCCTTCCAGGACAAAGGATTTAGGGGGGAAATTGAAGTATTTAAGTATTTAGAGGTGGAAGCGTTGGAATCTCGAAGAAAATCTTTCTTTTCTAATTTTTTTTTTTCAAGTGGAGGCATTTATGGGATGTAAATGAACAAACCGGAGCCCGAAATGCCCCGAGCTGATGGAGCGTGTGTGCTGCGGCACGGCGAGGCGGCAGCCAATGAAAGCCGATTTTTTTATCATTAATATTGCGAAGCAACATTAACTGATTGCAAAGACTTTTCGGGAGCAGGCAGAGCCTGCGAGCCATCGCTCCCTCCCGAACGGTTTTGCCACCCGGATTTTTGAGAACGGCGCCCGGCTCCTCTCGTTTAATCTTGCCGAGGGATGACGAGCGGTACGATTTCTCCCCTTCCTTCGAAGGATTTGAAAAGAAACAATAAAAGTGAAAGGAGTTTTGTGTTTTACCCGTCGGAGGGGAAAAGCACGCGGTGCTGAGGAGAGGGGCGAGGGGCAGCGGCTCCGGACGCCTTCCCCGCGGATGTTGAGCGCGGCAGCTCCTTGGGGCAGCGCGCCGGCGGCCGGGACTGCTTATAGCGCTGTTTGCACGGAAAAAGTGTGGTAAAAAAGAAGTTTCCACGCGTGTCACCCTACCACGGGCACGGCCAAGCCCGCGGGTGCCTGTCGGGGCGAGCAGCGCTCGGGCACCCCAGCCCCGGCCCGTGGCGAGCGTCCCGCCGGGCAGAGACTCGGGGATCCCACCCTGGGATGGGGGCGAATTTCCCCGAGGAAGATGCGGGGCCGTAGAGGGAGGATCCCGCCCGGGGAGGTCCCGCCCGCCGCCCCCGCTTCTGGGCAAGGGGGTCCTGGAGCGGGCTGGGAAATTCGCGGCGCATTTCTGGGAGCAACGAAAAAAGCCTCCAGGACGGGGCCGGCGGCAGCAGAGCCAAAGCTGCGGGCGCTGCCGGCCCCGTCCAGTTGAGCGGACTCCACATCCTCGGCCCCTTTTTTCTTCCTCCTCCTCATCTTCCTCCTCCTCCCCGGCTCCGCACGCACAGGGAAACGAAAGTCATTTCTTGCGAAGAAGGAAGAAATAAGGACGAAGGTGGTTTATTCTATTATTATTAATACTATTTGGAAGCGAGGGTACCGAGAGCCCCCCAGGAGCGGCGGCCGGGCACGGAGCGGTCCGCGGCGGGGAATGCCCTCGGGCAGGAGGCGAAGTTTCGGGCGGAGAGGCGCGGGGAGATCCCGGTGGGGCCGGGCCCAGCGCCCCCCGCCCGTCCCGGGAGCCCCCCC
>VZSR01001065.1:1192576-1226148 GCA_013398615.1 Brachypodius melanocephalos | reverse complement strand
AAAAAAAAAAGGCATGCTTTTAATATGCTTCCAGATGGGGGGAAAATGATTTACATGGGAGTTTATTTCCTCTTTGCTGATATGAAAGAATTACAGATACAAAACCCACTGATCTATAGAATAAAAAAAAAAAAAGAAAAGAAATGTTATTTTCCTGTAAAGGTATCAGTTCATTTATATTCATTTAACCATCCATCCATCAATTCACTTTCTCACTCCTTGCACATTCTCTCTGCCTCTGGTAAACCTACCCCACCAATATACTTTTCTGGAATATACAATGAAGTTTCCTTAAAAAAAAAAAAGAAATTATATGAGATTCAGCTGGAGTAGGTAAAGTGAAGTTTCCCTTCTGCTCCTCTCCCCAGCTCCTCTTTTATGTTCCAGACTTTGAGTAAATTAGCAATGTGAAAAAGAAAATGGTTTAGTTGGGGAAAAAAAATATCAGTGTATATCTGTAAGTAATATATGCAGTATAGGTGTTATAGATGTGTCTGTATATATATATATATATAATATACAGAGAGCAGGGTTCATGTGCTCAACATGTATGTGCTGTGTCTCTGTGCCTGTGTGATACCAACAGCTCATTCTCTGTCCCTACAATGTAACACACACATATTGTACAGCTATTTACAGCATTCACATGTCCACGGCCCCAGCTCTCAGCACCCACCCAGGCTGCCTGTGCTGGGGATATGCAGCGATATATATGATACCTGAGCACAAGCACGGGCTCTGGACTGCAGCAGAACAGCTGGATTTAAATATAAAATATTTCCCTAAATTGCCAGCACGTGTCCTTTGGGAGGGCTGGGGCGCTCATGGTTCCCGTATTTTGGATGTTCTCTTTTGCAAGCTCGGCCAAGCACAAAACACATTTTGTGCACGGCTCAGCCCGGCAGCCTCTGACCTCCCAAATCCGAGGGCACTGTATTTGTTTGCTTTTTGGTTGGTACCTGGTGCTGAGATCCAAATTCTCTTGCTTTGGTGCTCAGAGGTGTCGGGAGAGAGGTTTAGGTTTGCTCTCCAAATTCTCCTGCAACCTCTCCCCCAACACCTCCAAATACCAAACCAACCCCACCTGGGTGAGCTCTTCCCATGGAGCTGCCTCGCCGGGCATGAGGTGGGGACAGGGGTGACTGTCTTGTCCCCGTGCCCTCGGTGTGATGGCCCTTCCTGGCAGGAATGGCTCCGGGGAGGATGAGCCTTGCTCCCGAAACAGAGGCTGCCAAACCATCCGTCATTTCCCAAAAACGCCGAGGCTGGGAGTGGAGGGATGTGGAAAAACTTCTTTTTCGGCTTTAAATGCAGTGGCAAGAGCTGTGTGAGAAGTTGCTTTTTTTCCTTGTTAAAAGCAGGTAAACAGGGAGACAGACAGACTTGGAAATTCCTCTCTCTATATACAGATAAAAATACACATCTTTATCTCCAGCCAGATACGGATACAGATCCGCACAGAATTTTCCTGGTGGTGACCGTCAAAGAGCTCCAAGCCAGTGCTTGGGGGGTCCTTTCCCAAAACTGCCTGTGCAAATAAAAGCAGCAGGCAATCACCCCAAGACCAGACAGGCTGGTGGCACTGCAGAGCCCAGCTCCTGGTGGGTGCCTGCCCTGCGCAGAGCCCACACGGCTGCGCTCCGCATCAAAGGCTGGAGTTCCCCGGCTCCGTGCTGGAAGTGACACCTGCAGATGTTCCCCTGCCTCGTGCTTCCAACCTGAACAAATACATAATCATATCACATAGCATAATTAATAGTGCTATCACCACCATGAAGGACTCTTAAAGGGAAGGCTGTTGAAAGAGAGTTCCTGAAGATAATCCTTTTAAAACGTTTCCTTAAAACGCAACCACTAGCGGGAATAAGGCAGGTTTAGTTCCAACATCTTAATACCTCTGCAGAGCAGAGTTTCAGATCTTGTAAATGTCTTTCCTTTAATAGTGGCTTGATTTTGGATTTGGGACTTGCAGTTTTTGGCGGATCCTGCTGTTGGTGTGGTTCTCAAGAGAGAAGGTCCTTGAGGAGGCCCAGGCTGGCTCCCTGCTCAATTGACCTGCCAGGGGCTCATAACTTCATTCCTGCTGGAATTCCAGCGTGGTCCCATCCTGTCTGAGCTGGTGTCCTGCACTTGTGTCTAATGACCCATTTGAACAATTTTCAGGGTGCTGCTTAATCTGTTTTCTTTCTCATTCTGGATGACACCCCAGCTCCTGGCCCACAGGGAATAGGGTTCAGCTGCTCCCCAGCTCTTTCCTTAGGACTGTCTCCTGACTCCTCCACCGTGCTCAGAGAATTCCTGTGTGGCGTTGGTGCCAGAGTTGGTGAGTAAATATTTTATTTGGCTTTTCCAAACGATGTCTGTGTGAAATGAGCAGAGCCACGGAGTGATCTGTGCGTCCAGGGGACAAATGGGCACCAGTGGGCTCTGCCTGGTGCCCCCTCAACTCTTCTTCCTCAGCCTGCCCTCCCAGGAGCTCTTCCCATGGTGATTTGGCATTCCCAATATCTCAGGTTTTGCATGGAGAGGGCAAAGCTTGAGGAACTGGGACCACCTGGTGGAGCAGACCCCTGGTAGGAAACCCTGGGAGCAGCCAGGTCCTGCCTTTTGCTGTCACTGCTTTTCTGGAGCTGCAAGCCAGGATCCAGGCTCCTGGTTTTCAGCAGGAAGAGTTTTCATGTGTGAAAAATGATGTCAGATCGGCATGGAAACAAGTGAGGGCTTCCGGAGTAAGGGATGATGGACGCCTCCTCCCAAGAGCAAGAATTAAAAATTCAAAATGAAAAATGAAATTCAGTTAAATCAGATATTTTTGCTTTGTCTTACAGCTGTGGACAGTCCTTTAGACTATCCCAGTGCAAATTTCTCGGTTGGTGGCAGGTTTGGTGTCCGAACTCTCTAACCCCACAAGGCCTCTGGAAAACCAGGGATCTACATTCTCAGGGCAGGCTGTTGTGTTGTGGTGCTGTGTGTAGGGAAAAACACTTTGAAAGCAACACGAGGTCTTTGCTGTGCTCTGGCTGTTGTCCCCTCTCTCAGAGGTTGGTCCTGCTGCTGCTGTTTGCCCAGGGTGGTCAGAGGTGGTGCCGCCAGAGCTCGGCCCCTCCCTGCAGGTGACAGTGGTGAAACCTTTTGGGTGTCTCGGGAGAGCAGGGTCAGGTCGCTGGTGGCTCAAATATTTTTGTCTCTTTTGGTTTTGAAACAAGCGCGTGGGACGGAAAATGCGCTGCTGCCACTTGTCACCCGCCAGGCACTGGGGGTGGCACTGGCACTGCTCAGCCAGCAGGGATGGGAGGCTGAGGGCACCCACAGGGGACCCACAGGGGCTGCCACGTCTGGGGACACCCGGGTGGCCCAGGGGGTGATGCCCATCACTGGTGTCACCGAGGAGCTCGGGTCTCTATTGCCCGCCAGGCTCCCCCACCCTGACAGAGCTTGACAAACCAAACCCTCTCTGCTTTGAACAATGTCCCTGCTCCCCTCTTGCCCAAGTTTGATTTCTCCTGGTTTATCTTTTTGGCTGCCACACCCAGGTTTTCTTTCTTAGCCAGGTCAGAGCCTTCTGATTTAGAGTGTTTAATTGCTTCTAATTTCTCCAAATTTCCGTGTAGGCATTTTAATGTTTGCCTCTTTCCCTCCCTGTGAGCTATTAGCGTTGAGTCAGTTTTTTTCCTGACACAGACAAGGGTTTTTCCCCTCTCCTCCTACTCCTTCCAGCCCTACTTACACGGGAATTCCCCCAGCAGGCACTGAAAGAAGAAAGGGAATTAGATCTTTATCAGAGCCTTACTTTCACCCAAGATTTCCTTAGATCAGGGAGTTAAATAGAGGCCAACAGAAGCCAAACAAATGCTTTCTCTTCTACCTAGAAATAACCCTCCTGCAGCCAAAAGTATTCCCTCTCCTCCTTTGGAGGCAAACCAGCAGCTGGTGTGACTGTGTGTCCTTCTTTCAGATGTAGCCAGTGTCAGTCCCCTGTCATGGCTGGATTTCACGGGTTCTCTCCTTGCCCACCGAGTGTCAGGCAAAACAAGAACTACATTTCTAGCAGGAAAAAAACAAAACAAACAAAAAACCCCAAACCAAAAACAAACAGAAAAATGGAAAAAAAGAAAATGAAATCCCAGTGTTGCCTCGAATCCCTGCCAACTTCCCAGGCCTTCGTAACTCAGCCAAAAATAAGGACGCAAACCCATTTTTCCTCATTTGCAGGTCACCTTGAAGGGTAGATGAGGAGCTCTTTCAATAGCGTTTCTTTCAAGGGGATTTCAGTGAGGAAAGTAGCAGTGATTGAAATTCCCTGTTTCCTTGCAGATCCTCAGGTTTTCCTGGAGGATACACAAACACCTGGGCACCTCCCCACTGTGGATTTTCGCTCTGTTGCGGTGACATTGCCTGACTCGAGGGACTACAGAGGTTTGGCACAAACATGCTCTAGTATAGTTTTTTTTAATCACCTCTTGGCCTCCCAGCCCACACATTCAAACAGGGCTGGAGGAGATGCCTACAGAAAAATGGGACAGCATCCTCTTCCCCCTCACACGCAGCTCCTCCGTGAGCTCTCTGTGATGTCCTGGTGAAAAGCACCTTCCCAGCAGAGCAGACAAGAACCAAAAACCATGGGAACAAGGTGAAAATGAGAATAACGAGGAGAAGAAGTGCCCTGATGCCTCCTCTCTTGGGGACAGGACGATGGGTGGGCGCTTGGTGGCATCAAGGTGTTTCTCTCTGCTCCCAGCCTGTGTTGATGCTCCTCCTTCAGCGTGGAGCCAAGTGGGGACAGGGCCCCACAGGTCCCTTCTCTTGCTGAGACTTTGGGAAGAGAAGGTCAAATTGTCCTTTAGTTTAGTTTAGTCCAAGTGCTTTTCCTAGCCTCAATTAATAAGTGATGAGCAAACCTTCCCCTCCACGTGTACCCCTGCATCTGGATAGACACACACACACACACATATACGTGTGTGTATAAATAGATCTCTTTAAATTTAAATAGGTTTATGCCCAAGGACAGGAGGGTGGGTATGAGGTCATTACAAAGAAAGAAGGTGTAACACCTCCATATGCTCTGTTGTGGGGATTAAATCTATAGCAGGCTGTGTGCAGTGCTAATACTCCTATTAATTTCTATTTTTCATTGTTGTTTGCACATTTGTCAGGCTCCGATGAAGGGATAATGAAGCGAGCGGGTGTTAACTGCAAATTAATCAGCCCTGTCTTGGAGAGTAACACAGGTTCCTGTTTGCTTCTCCTCTTCACCCAAGAATGATAACACACTTTCTACATCCCCACCAGGAAAACCTCTTGGATGCTGTGACAGAGCAGAGAAAGGAAGAAAAAAGAAGAGTGAGAGACACCCTGGCCAAGAAACTTCCAATTCTCCTTGAAGATGTTGAGTTTGAGTTGTAAGAAAGCTGAGGAAGCTGAGGTCGTGCTAATTTTGCAAGAGGAGCTTGTTGGAAACGCTGTGCTGGCCATGGGCAGGTTGGCCCTTTTGTTGTCTTTAACTCCTGAAGTGTCAGATCCTTTTGAGAGTTTATTTTTTTAACTGGGGTGTGTCCCTGCCCGTGGCAGGGGATTGGAACGAAGTGACCTTTAATGTCCCTTCAAATCCAAGTCATTCCCTGACTTTCTGATTAATTGGTGCTGTGCATGAGGGAGGGATGTATTTACAAATATTGGGACTTTTTTATTGCAGACTGCCTTGCATTACTTTGGAGCTTGGTGCCTGTGAGCCTGCCCTGTTTGTGGTGTCTGGTGGGAGGCAGGAGGTTCCCTTGTGCTGGGATGAATGGAAACAGAACAGGAGAAACTCCAGGTCCGTTGGGAGAGACCAGAGTGGGGACTGAGGCAGGGTCAGTCACCAGCCCCAGGAATGCAGCCCCTCACTCAGGGTACCCTGCCTGCACCCCTTGGGCAAACACTGGTGCTTTGAGCACCTGCTTTTTGCAGTTTGGATTGGGAGCCAGGCACACATGGGGATTTCTGCTTTGGTGTTGCGTTTCTGGTGAATTGAATTTGGTTCTGTGCAGAGAGGCCAGTGGAGTTTAACCACCCAGCCTCATTTTGTGCTCCAGGAAGGAAACAAGTGCAGATTTTGGACTGACCATTAATTGCTCACCCTTGTGATGATCATTTGGTGTTGGTTCCAGCGCCAGCTTAAATTTCCTTCTGGAAAACTTCCTTCCCCTTCCCCATATCTCAGGATGCAGGTCTTTGCAGCCAAGTCCATCCTGCTGTGGCAACCTGGGGTGCCTCCAGTTCCCTGCAGCAGCACCAGCACCCAGAGCTGACCCTCATTTCTTGGATATTCATGTGCCACCCTGCCCAGCTCCCAGGGTGCTCGGATGGCGGCATCCATAGATCATTTACCATCCCAGGGAAGGAAATGCTGGGTCAGACTGAAATTACCATCAATAAATTTGTGTAGCTGTAGCAGCTCTCCTCCTGTTCAGGGCACACACTAGCCCCAATAAATGGGTGTCTGCCTCACAAATACAGAAAACTTTCTGTGCTCCTAAAGATGGGCATTTCGTGGACAAGTTCATACTGCCCAGGGAAAGCAGCACTCCAGGCTCACATCCAGAATAATTAGGGAATGCTGCAAGATTTAAATGTGTTGCTGTTTATTGGAGAAGAGGCATTGTAGATGATCTGGGCATTCCTTGACAGGATTTTTCCCAGCCTTTGCCCCTTCTTTTTATCACTTTCCTCATTCCTGTCCTTGGCACAGTCCTCTCTCTTTTATTGATCAAACACTTGATCAGCTGATCAATTAATCACCTGGTTGACCCAGAATTTTTACGTATCTGCCCCAACATTTTTTTATGTCTTCCCAACCTAGATTTATCACCAGCCCTCCTTTTTTGAAATGCAAGGTTTTGACAACAAAGTGTTCTCCGATCATTGTCCTTCCACACATCTCCCAGGATACCGCCTTTCCTGTGATCTCCATGCTTTATTTGGAGGCACTGGGTGACAGCTTTCGGCAAAGCTTTCCTGGAAAAGCAGCCAAACCTCACAGTCTACCCTGTGTTTGGGTCAGAAATCTGTTTAGACTCCATCCTCTGCACTTGGCTCATCGAGATTAAAACCAGAACTTTCTCATTGTCTCTTCCCCACTTTTTCTTCCCTTCTTATGTCTTTCCCCTCCTGATGAGTGCAAAGAACACATTTTCTCACAAATGCTTAACTCCCTGGATTTCAAAAGGGATGGATTTTGTTCCTCACCCACCATCTCCACTCTGGGCTCTCCAAGCTGCAACATCTCCATTCGTTCTGTGGGCTACGGGAAAAACAAAGCGGTGGAGAGGGACGTAAGTATCCTGGAATTCACTTCTCTGGTGGCACAGTGTTGACCTGTGGCCACTTCTGGGGCTCTTGCATAATGCTTTAAGCCTCGTGCTTCTTTTGTTTTGTGCCCAGCCCAAGAATTCAGTATTTAATAAGAAATCCCAGAAGTGCCTGTGAAGGATGCAGGCTCCTGCGCATCACCGGCGCGGCGCGGACGCGGGAGCTCCCGCTGGCTCCTGGGGGCCCACGGTCTCCATCTCCTGGGATTAATGAGGGTCCAGGGGTAGTCCTTGTCTTCTCCTCTTGCAGAAGCGTGCAGAGGAACTCAGAACTGCCTCTGCCTCTTCAGGCATCTTCTCCCTGGCATCACGTGCGTGCCGCTGCTGCTTGGAGAGCCTTGGGGAAGCCGCAGAAAGGCAAGGCAAGGATCTGGTTCCTTTCCCTTGCCGTCCCCATGGTGGGAGGAGCAGCAGGCTTTGGGTGCAGCTCACCCTGCCTAAAGTCTGGAGAAAACCATCTGTTAAACCTCACTCCAGCTCTTTGTCCTCTGGGATTCAGCCCTGCCTGCCTGCTTGTCTTTCCCAGGTCCACATCCTTGTGACCTTTCAAGAGCTCGCCCAGAGCAGCTGTGGCTGCCCCTGGATCCCTGGAAGTGTCCAAGGCCAGGTTGGACGGGGCTTGGAGCAATCTGGGATAGTGGGAGGTGTCCCTGCCCATGGCAGGGGGTGGAGTGAGATGGTCATTCAGCTCCCTTCCACCCCAAGCCACTCCTTGATCCAAACAGCAGAGACCTGTCTCTCCTCCCACACCCGGGCTGGAGTTTAAATCAGATCTGTACAAACTTCACTGGAGTTTAGGATCCTAAATCACACAGACTTGTCTAAAAATAAAATGCAGGCCCTAAAACGTCTCCAAGCAGTTTAGCTCATTTTTGTGGCAAGATGTGAGATATTTCTAAATGGAATCAGGAATGAAGGAAGCAGCCGGGCACATTTTAATTCTAATTTTTCCTATATATCAAGCGTTAAATTAACAAGTGAGGGAGAACCCTCCTGAAGAGCTATCCGTGGTTTAGACAGGCATATCAGGATAAAATTACTCTGGGCTTGCCTGTGGTTTGTCTGGATCTTCCTGGAGCTGCACCAGTAAAGAGCAAAATTGTGCTGCTCTTTGAGGCTTCGGGTTCGGTGCTGCGGATCCTCCCTCCTGACCACGCCTGGGTGCCCTGCTGGTGTCAGGGAACTATTCCCTGGAGATGATTTTCACCCAGGCAGGGGGCAGAGCTCCTCAGAAGGTGAAAAAAAAGGGTGAAAGGCTCAGGAGAGAGGATTTTATTTGTTTATATGTTTTGTAATCATGAGGGTGGATGGCTCAAATAATAGAATTGGAGGATCTCAGGTGAGAAGGACCTTAAAGCCCATCCAGTCCCACCCCCTGCCATGGACAGGGACACCTTCCACTGTCCCAGGGTGCTCCAAGCCCCATCCAACCTGGCCTTGGACACTTGCAGGGATCCAGGAGCAGCCACAGCTCCTCTGGGCACCCTGTGCCAGGGCCTCACCACCCTCACAGGGAACAATTTCTTGTGTCTCTTTGACTCAAATTTCTCCTCTTTCAGTTTGATCCATCCCTCCTTGCCCTATTATTCCAGTTCCTGATGAAGAATCCCTTTCCAGCTTCCTTGTAGCATTTTCAGATTCTGGAAGGTGCTCTGAGGTCTCCACACCTTCTCAACAGCCCCAATGCTTGTTGTTTGTCTCCAAAGTTTGATGGAGAGCGTTTTGGTAGGGAATTCTGACCTTCCCAGGAAATATTTGGCAGTCAAGGGGGTGGTTTCTGCTTCTGAATGATCAGTGCAACACACGAGTGATTTTAGGATCATCCCACAGGTTTAACTTCTTGCGTCTGTAGTGAGAATGAGGATTGCTGTCACTGCCCTCAACTTGGAGTAATTCAGTTTAAAACCAGTTTATTTGCTGCAAGGTCTTTAATTTGCTTTAGAGAGGTTTTTGGAGCCATTAACACCAATCCAGGTCACCTCTGAGCGTGGCAGAGCTGGCCTGGAGCACCCACTGGCCCTGACTAAAACAGTTGGGATTGACTTTCTCTGAAGCTCAGTTATGAAATGCTTCAGTGCACTGAACATGATTCTTTTTTTCTCACTCTAAGTCCCAAGAGGACTGACTCCAGGTATCCCCACTCCATGAATTATTGTCTCTGCAGCCAGGGAAAGCAATCTCTTGAGGATGAACCTTGAAGCAGAGGAACGGGTGATTTCTCAGCAACCTTTTGATATTGTCACACCTTCAGTCTTTTGGGGATTTATGGACTTTGCCAATACATGGCACTGACTCTGGACACTAAATGCCTTATTTTCTCCGAATTTACAATCATTCTCTTTGCACTTTCTGTGTCCTATAGCTGTGGGAGCAGCAGCATTGTTCCCATTTCATGGATGGAAGGGTTGTGTTGCACAGAGATTCCTGGGAAGTGCTCCCAAGTCTGCCTTGCGTTGTGAGTTCCTCCTGCAGTGCCAGTTTGGTGAGGAATGTGTGTTTCTCAACGTTTTTGTGTGCTGATGTTGAACCTTTTACTTCTCCTTGTTTTTAAGGTCTGGCTCCCTCAGGGTGAGTGTTTCCAGAGATGTCCCTTTCTCCCAGAGAACAGGAGTGGGAAGAAGCAGGAGGAAGCTCCATCTTTTTCAAGTCAGTGCATTTGGCCACAGTGATGGACCCTGAGGTTGCCCACGTCCTTCCAGGAGTATTTCCAGGCGTCATTTACTGTACTGAAATCCTGGCTCACTCTTTAGGAGGTTTCAGCTCCTTTAATGTCCCCACAGAACCCTGAGTGGCCACATGGACCTGGAGCTCAGGGGATGTCCCTCTTCCCCAGCCCACCAGACCCTCCTTGACTTCAGTTTCTTATGACTGAAAACATCACGTGGGGAAAATGTGAACGATTTCATGTGGGGGAAAAAACCCCAGCTTTTAATGAAAAATTTTCAGATTTCCATCAGTTTTAAAGAAGCAGCACTGCCTGTTTTTTATGGGGGTGTGTTGGGGCTGCCAGCTGCACTCCCTTGGGAAGGCTGCTAGTTTAAGGGGGAAGAAGCACCACAAACCCCCCCTGCTCCAACCCCCAACATCTGCTGGCTCCATTAAAAGGTGAAACTAAAAACTAATCCAGGAAGAGGTGTGAGGGCACAGTTGCCTTCTGCAGAAGGCAACATTTGCATTCCAAAGATCATTTTCCAGCCAGTTCCTCTCAAATCCCAACCTACTGGATGGTATCCTACCATTCCTTATATTCTTCTGAATTCCCAGTAGACTTACAGATACTCCAGAGGTGGCAGCAGCAGGAGGTTTAGATTCCCTATCCCACTTTTTCCTGGCTATAAAGCTCACCCCTGACACAGGCTAAGCTCCTGTGTTTGCTGCAATGCTGGGAAACAGCAGCAGGAATTACAGCACTCCTGGTGAGGATGTTACAGATTCTGATCAGGGCTGCCAAAAAAAATTCCTGCCACGTTGCCCTCCCTGCTGCTGCCACTGCAAACACTGAATTTTACCCTGGCATCATCACTGACTGCCTCCATACTGACCCTGTGGACGCTTTTATGGCTGGGGTTAAGGATGTATTTTTCGTCTTTTCCATGTTTTTCCAGGTCGTTGAGGCACCAGGAGACAACAGGAGAGCCCCTAAAAAAGCCATGGAAGCACGATGCAAACATCCTCCTCTTACTGCCTTTGGGAATGGCCAGGCCTCAGGTGGATTGGTGTCCTCAGGGGGGTTCTGGGTCGTAGGGAGTGTGGGAGCTGCTTGATTGGATGTCCTGGGAGCTGCTGATGAGTTGGTTCCTTATTGCTGCACGCTGACCTGTAGCTTTGTGTAAGCTGTTTTACACCAGTGCCAGAGCAGTGTAAGATACAGAATTGCTGGGTTTTTGTCCATAAGACATGGAATTGCTATTTTTTGTCCCATCTCCCACCTTTGCAGTCTCCCATTTGGACTCCAGAGTCCCACTGAGACCATGACAGAAATGTTTGGTGCTGTTCTAAAGGTGGGTTTAGCAGCATAAACGCTCTTTAATGCACAGCATCACTGAGAGCGTGTCCCTTTCCCTCCCTGGTGGAATGGCTGTCTGGAGGGATGGAATTCCAGCTCCCATCTCACCACACCATTATTGACAGGCATGGTTGGCACATTATTTAGGTGATTTGGCCATAGAGGAACCACATGGACAGGACAAGTGTTGTCATCCCCCAACAGGCCCAGGGATCCCACACCTGCATCTGGAGGGTGACAGAGCTTTGGAAGGGCATCCAGAGAGTGATGGGCACCCAAGGGGACCATCATGAGGTTCCCACATGGCAAAGTCCAGCAGGACACATGCAGGGAGTCCCTGGGAGTGGCTGGGCTTGTGGTGGCTCCTGGTCACTGCTGGGAGGTGGCACCCACACACTCCTGGCTGTGGCACAGGCTGGCCAGGGCAGCTGTGTCTGCCTCATCCCTGGAAGTGTTGGATGGGGCTTGGAGCAGCCTGGTGTAATTCAAGGTGTCCCTGCCCATGGAACTGGATGAGCTTTAAGGTCCCTTCCAACCCAAGCCATCCTGAGATTCTGTGGCTTCACAGACACAAATGTGGGTGTTGGCCAGGGCTGGTGGTGCTGATGAGAGTCGAGGAAACATCACAAAAGCAGCCAGTCCAGACTGGCGTGGTTCCTACAGCCTGTGGCTGTCCCAGCACACAGCTCCAGAGGGGAAGGGAGCTCAGCTGAAGGTGCTCTGTGGCAGCCTCGGAGGGAATCTGGTCTGAGGGTGCTTTTGAACTCCTGCTCTCAGAGCACTTGTGAGAAAGGAAAAGCCTGCAGAGCCTGTGGTGCTCCGTGTGAGGTGAGGGATTCATTCCCACTGCTCCAGGAAGTTCATGTAGGGAAGATTTCTTGCAGTATTGTAGGAGCCATAATGTGACCTGAAAATGAAGCCAATGGCTGTGCCTCTGTAGGAAGCCCATGTGGAGAATCCCGAGTTCCAGGAGCGTTGTGAGGGCTCTGACCCACCCTCATCAGTGCTGCTGCCTGTACAAGGTGAGTAATTGCAGTGCCTGTGTGCTGAGGGGTCTCCTGGAGAGGTTAGATTGGGGGGCAGCAGCTGATGAGCTGCAGGGTGGGCACCCCAGGGAACCTCTCCCAGATCAGGAGGGCCAGCCCTTGCACCACTCTTGTCACTGGCTGGTGTCAAAGTGCTCTGTGGAGTGCTGCTGCCCTTGCACAGATGAGCAAAAAGGCTCCCAGGGCTGCCTGCAGGGCCAGAGGTGGAGAGGGGTTTCTGTGTCCTGGAGCAGGATCCCTGGCCCTGCATTTCCACAGGTGGAAAACAGGAATGCACCCCCAGCCCCTGCAGCCCAAAAGGCAGAGGTAAATAAGATGTAGGAATCACCTCCTGGAGGGATTTTGACCACCCTTGTTGCCTCTGGAGAGGCTGACAATACTTCCATCAATCCTCTTGGGAGCTGTCCACCCCTTTGCCTTCACTCCATCAATTTTCTGGGAAATCTCCATCTCCCACTCGTCTTCTGCTGCTTCTACTGCAGTGAGGGGCTGCAGCTCCTTCCAGCACAGGACCTCCACCCAGACACAGCTGCTCTGCTCCCTGGTGGGTTTCAGCAGCCCTTCCAGATCCATGGATCATTTATCCTGGCCCTCTACCCTTCCAGAGGTCCTGGAAGCTCTGCTGCTGTCTCCTGTCAGAGCCAGTGTCTCCCAGGGGGTTCCCTTGGGGTTCCTGGCTCTCTCACAAACCAGAAGAGCTGGCCCATGGCAAATGGACTTCACCCTTTCTGCCAAGGCCAGCAGCTTCTGGGTGCTGCTAGCCTGAGGCTGCCAGTAAAAATTGTCTTCTGCACTCGGGAGCTGCAAGATATAAACCCCAAAGTTTCCAGTGAGCTGAAAGATCAGGAATTGTGGTTCAGTGTGAATAAACCCTGCTGGCTGCTGTTCTCTGTCTGTCTGTGCCACTGCTTTACATTGTCTGTGCTTTTCTGTCTCCAGTGTGCTGCTGCAGAGGTTCCAGCTTGAAGTCCAGAGCAGATGAATTTCAAAAGCTGTCCCAGGGAAAGCTCCTGTGAACTCCTGGAGAGGGGTCAGAGAGGACTTGGGAGATTCCGGAATGTCACCAGAGCCGCAGAGAAGCAAAATATCACCTCAGGGTGTCTGTGGCTGTGTCCCTCTGAAGTGACAGTGCCCA
This sequence comes from Brachypodius melanocephalos, assembly GCA_013398615.1. NCBI lineage: Eukaryota > Metazoa > Chordata > Aves > Passeriformes > Pycnonotidae > Brachypodius > Brachypodius melanocephalos. The sequence goes on along the minus strand of VZSR01001065.1, from coordinate 1,212,615 downwards.
CCACCCAACTGCACCAGCCTGGGCATCCAGGGACCAAAGGCTGCTGCAGCACCAGAATCAGCCAAAACCCTGCAGGGCTGTTGAGAGAGGCTGCTGATAGGGAGATTTCTGCCTGGTGGGAGGCGGGACAGTGATTTCATGGCTTTTTGGGGCTCTGTGGTGTCTTGTAATGAGAAGATGCTCAAAACTCTTGCCTGCTCTCTCAGCCTGCAGCGTGGGGGGATGGAGGCTGAGGGAAAACTGATGGGAAAATGTTTACAAGCCTAACTACTGAGTGAAGCCTCTCTAATGGAGGATTTAATCTGCAGGGCATTGTTATCTCTGCTAGGTTTTCTGTATCTTAGGTACTCAATAAATGATTGCTAAAGTAATTCAGCATTCTCCTCTCCATCAGAAAACACAGCCCCGTGTCAGGGGGGCACAATCATGCTCCCCTTCAGCAAACAGAACCCAGGCAGGGCAGGCCCATGGGGGAGGAAACTCTGAAAACAGGCCTGAAATGCACCTTGAAAAGGTGATGGGGACACTCCATGGCCAGGTAGGAATGAGGTAAGGAAGAGCTGCAGGAAGCCATCCATAGGGAAATCATATCAGAACCACTTATGGGATGGCAGCCAGGTGTTTCAGCGCCCAGCTGCGCCATAAACATTTCCCTGACTGGCCACTGCTGGAAAAAAATCCTGGTTTTCTGTCTCTCTATGCCCCAGGGCACTTCCATGTGTGAAGCATCAATATTCACGGAGGTGCTTTCCCTCAGCGCTGACACTCAGCACCCTCCACCAAGGCACACTGATCTTTCCATCCCTCTCTTGGTACCCTTCCTAGGATGGACACCCTGGATCCTCCCCCTCCAGCCCTGTGTGTCCCTGCTCTGTGCTTTATTCTCAGTTCTTCCAGCCTGGAATTCCAGCTGTGTGGGGGCTGTGCCCCCTCCTCCAGCGGGTGCAGCCCCAGGTCGTGATGCTCACTTGGAAGACTTTTCCAGCCTCATTTTATCCCAGATGAGGGAGTTTGAGTGCTGGAGTTGGAGGTCCCAGGCTGAGCTGCCACGGTGGTCCCCTGGGATCTGGCTGCAGCTTTGCCCCCTGCTCCCTGTGGGGTGTAATCTGTCCCTGTGTACGGAGCACTCCCATTCTGCCTCTTCAGACCCGGGTCAGCTTTAATACAGTCTGTGAGAAAGGCTTAAAACAGCAAGGTTTGAGATTGAATTATGGTCTAATCTGCCACTAATAGAACCTGACCAGCTCCATTATTCACTGTCAAATCACTGCATTTGCTATTAAAACACAGTGTGAACTTCCCTAATTTCTGTCGGGTTAGGACCATATCCATCATCCTCGCCCGCACCGACACCAGGGTAGTGCAGATAACACAGACAAATTTAATGTGGTTAATTCACCTTAGGAAGCTTGCTCCAGTGGTGCTGGGGAGGGAGGGGCTGGGCAGTCCTGGGAGGAAAAGGATGGATGAGAGCAAGCTGCAGTTTGACATTGCAGGGGGTAATGAAATTGCACGGGGCCTCCTTAGGATGGGGAGGCTGGAGTGGCCCTGGACCCTGACAGCCTGACCCAAAACTGTGCTCAGAGGGGAGGGGACAGAGGAGGGACCAGCCCTGTGCTCTGGGGCAGGAGAAAGGGAGAAGAGAGCACAGCCACAGCCCCCAGATGTGCAGTTACACCACCCTGGCTGCAGCTGTCACAGCTTAAGGTTGCAGCCTCATTTTGGGGGGGCTGTGAACCCCTCAGAAATCAGCTCGTGCTTTCTCCCAAGTGATGCCATCCTTGGGAAGGCAGAGGTGGGATCAAACTCTTTGCCTGCTCCCTGGTTGGCATCAACCCTTTGCATGGAGGGCAAATATTGCTCCAGAGTAAATAGACCTGCTTGTTTGCAGCATCCTAAATTGACCCAGCAGATACCCGGAGAGTCAAACAAAGGCAGCCTGGCCTGCTTCAGCTGTGGCACATTCCAGGATTTTGGCTCATATTTCCAGAGGTGGAAAGCAAGTCTGCGAATTTGGTGGGCCAGCAGAAAGCCTTTGGCAGAAATTCTGTGTTTATGTGCTATATCCTCCTTTTCTGTTGTCTATGTCTGTGCTAATTCTAGAAATAAAGAATTGTGACGGTAAATGCCTGCCATGTTGACCAAAGAAAAGGGAATTATAGGCAGATGAGACCATTTATAAGCATTTTCAAGGGTAAACAGATTCTGATGGGCAGTGGGGATTAGAAGAATTCAGTAGACAAAAAGTAGGAGCTGTCATTACCAGGTCTAATGAGTTGACACTGGTGAAGAGGGACTTGTCACCACAGAAATAACAAAGATTAGGAAAGAAAAATAAACAATTCCAGCTTGATGGTGAAGAGTTTATCTGGCTACTCTCTCCTGGCTGGAATGAGTCCAAGCAGCAGGTCTGCCTTTGGAGAAGTTTGTGCTTCACTCATCTTTACCTTCAGCACTATTTCATGGAATGACAAGGGATTTACCTTCAGCACAGCTCCTGTGTCGTGAGGGCCAAGGCTTTGGGGACTCAACCAGCCTCCAGCCTCCAACCCAACCAACAACTCCATATGGACATGTGAGTGCTGCTCCTTCCAAAGGGGAATAACTCAGGAATGCTCAGGGCTCTCTGGGTGAGTCCTGTCTTGCAGATCCTTCTCAGCTGGTAAAGATTCCTGTATCTTTATTAGACCTAGTCCATAAGGATCTGTCCCTGGAAAAGCTTTGTCCCTCCTCCTGCTTGTGTTCAGGATGTACCCACCTGTCATGACAAGCTTTGTCCCTCCACCTCCCAAGGCTTCTGTCTGGGACAAGAAGAAGAAGAAACACTTTGACTTTTACCAAAACCAGCTTCTTCCATGTTTGTGCTCCTTCCAGAGCTGCCATCTGCACATCCCCCAGCTGGGCATGAGGAGGGAGCTGCTCAGGAATTCACCACATCCACATCCTGGATCAGCACTCACATCCCACCTCCACGGCCCTCCAAACACCTACCAGAGGATTTGGGAGGGTCGTGTACACAAGCACCAGGCTTGCAGACATGGATGGATGCTTCCCAAGGGACAGGTGAGGGATGGAGCAGAGAGGAGAGGCCAGGGAGCTGTGCGATCATTCCTGGCTGCCATCTTCAAAACAGCTCTGTTAAGGTGTAAAAAAACCCAGGCTGTCACAGGGTTAAAGGTCTCACAGGGTCAAAGATGCTGTCACAGAGGTGTCCCCACAGCAATTAAGAACACTCCAGGAGCTTCCAAGTCTCTGGGGACAGGGAGCAGCACAGGTCAGCCCCCACGTGTGTGTGCAGCTCAATCAACAGGGGATCACACCCAACTGCACTGGGAAAGGATCTCCCTGACACTGTGGGAAAGGCACTGCTTGTCCTGTAGGAGCCAGGGCACAGCATCTGCTCGGAGCTGGATCCCCTGTGCACCCTCAGGAAAGCCTCAGAGCCTGCAGGGCTACAGGGCAAAGCTGCTGTGGTGGGGGGATCCATGCCCAGGTGTGCAGATCCATGCCCAGGTGTGCAGGTCCATGCCCAGGTGTGCAGGTCCATGCCCAGGTGGGCAGATCCATGCTCAGGTGTGCAGATCCATGCCTAGATGTGCAGATCCATGCCCAGGTGTGCAGATCCATGCTCAGGTGTGCAGATCCATGCCTAGATGTGCAGATCCATGCCCAGGTGTGCAGATCCATGCCCAGATGTGCGGATCCATGCCTAGGTGTGCAGATCCATGCTCAGGTGTGCAGATCCATGCTCAGGTGTGCAGCTTCCAACCCCACAGGCACTCACCTGAAGGAAAAAAACTGTGGAGAAAGGGATAGCACAGGGTCTCCCTGCCCTCCTCATCTGCAAAGTGGTGATGCTGAACTCGAGGTTTGTGGTGCTTCCTAAAGACAACCTTGACACCTCCCCCTGAACACTTGTGCTGGGCTTGCTCAGTCATGGCCTCTGAGATTCCTGGGATAAGGAATGCAGCCAAACCCCACCCTGCTGGGCCAGAGCCTTGGGACTCTCAAATGGTGGTGGCTTGGCATGGACAGACCTGACACTGCTGTGCCAGAGCCACAGGAGCAGTGTGGGGCCACCACAGGGGCACTCTATTCATGGCTCCTTTCCCACCCTCAGCAGAGCAAGGGAGGGAAAAATCACCCCCACCCAATTTGCCAGCCCAAAGGACTCCACTGTGTCAGTCCATCTGCTACAGAGCTCAAACACTGCTCCTGTGCCAGGCCCAGCTCACCTGACACAACTCCAATTATCAGCTTTTAACATCACGTTTTGCCACCTGTGTGAGAATCTGTATCCACTTACCCTGCAAGTTTTAACAAATTCTTTACTAAATTCACAATTGTTTTTAAACAAACCCCTCCCCTGCAATGGAGTGATTTTTTTCCCCCATAATTCGTGCAGCAGGAGCTTCCAAAAGGCCTCAGAGACCACGGCAAACAGAGCTCAGTAATTTGAAAATTTCAACAATAGTGTTGTCTATTTTAAAATGACATTTGGGGAAACACTTCCCTGGTGGCATGGCACGATCTATGCCACAATGTATGAGGTAATTCCAGTGGAACAGGAGGAATCTGTGAAGGAATCTGACTGCCTTTTTGGAAGGAGCTATCCAGCTTCTCCCTGGATTGTGCTGATGGATCCCTGCCCCTCCTGCAGCACCATCCCTGCCCATTTGTGAGATCTGCCGGATTTTGACACGGCGGGTTTGTTACAGCAGATGATTTTGGTGGCAGGAATCCATTTGCACACGTGAGATGAGCGGTGCTCAGTGTCTTTGCCTCCCCCTGAGTCCATCTCAGTTCAAAGGTGCTGTTGGAGAGGGTTTTGTGAGGCAGCCGTGTGTGGGACTGCTCAATTATTCATCCCCCATTTCTGCATGCACAGGAGGTTAATCCAGGAGGTGCCTGCCACACAAGGAAAGCAGCTCTTTGGAGACAGCTCCAGATTATTTTTATTATTATTATTATTATTATTGTATTTTTTATCCTGGTGGTTTTTCAAACATTATCTCTCCTCTCTTTCTTCTCATGAGGCAGGGGGTGTGGAGAAGGGAGCATGGAGGAAAATGAGGAGCTGCCTCTTCCCTGGCAGATAGCTTGAGGAGAAAGTTGGTGTGGTTGGGGTGGGCAGGGTGGATGATGAGCTGTTACAGTCCTGGAGTTTGAGTCCTCCACCTCCCTAGTCCTCACCTCCACCAAGCTTTCCATACCAGGGGATAAATGCTGGGACCTCTGCCTCCCCCTTGTCCCACTCCCACAAATGCCCCCATGTTTAGAGAGGCTGAGTAGATCTGCTGCCTTATTAATTATAAAGACACTCAGTCCTCTGAGCAAACTCTGCCCTGTGCCCTTCAGCTCACACTGTGGGGCTTCAGGGTGGCCTCCTCCCTCATCATTCCATGAAATAGTGCTTCCCAAGGGTATGGAGGGACAAAGAAGCTTCTGCTTTTGCAGTGAGACCAGGCAACAGAAGCAGGCAGGAGGCAGCGTGGCATGGCCAGTGCTGCACCAGCCTGGGAGGGAAGGCTGCAGGGCAGTGACCTCAGCAAACATTGTTGTGGAAAGCACATCCTTCCATCAAAGCAGCTCGTGAGGGAGGCTTGCAGAGCTCTACATCCTCCTCTTTTCCTCAAAATATACGTTTTTCCTTGGCATGCAGAGGCTCTGCCCTGCTTCTGTTGGAGAACTCTGACAGGATCTCTGGAGAAGCCCCAGTGACCTCCTCATGGCCTTGCTCTGCTGTGTTTTGGACTCAGGAGAAGCTCTCTGAGCTGCTCTGACCTGCCAGGACCTGCATTTGAGACTTGGAGGGGAATCAGAGCCAGGAAGGGCTTGTGCCTCACCCCGGGCTGCCCTGGGGGTCACGGGGACACAGCCAGGCAGGTGTGACCTCAGCCACCCACAGCCACACCTTCCCTGGTGACCGCTGCAGACCCCTGGGTGACCCACAGTTCTTCCATTATTCATCCTCTTGGGCTGATCTCGTTCCTGGAGCTGTTGGAAAGGTCAGCTCCATATTAAGGTGCTGAATGGGAAGGTGGCATGGGCTGGAAATTGAGCCTGTCACACCAGAGTGACTCTCATGGATGGTGCTTGATTTGCCATTAATATTAATTGTAGCTTTTGAGGGACACTCACAAAGCTTTGCCACGTGGTAACTGTCTCCAGCAGTGTTTGCCTTTGGAATAAACATAAATACTGTCCAGAAGTTGTTCTGAAAGGGCTGAACTGCCTCCTGCAATAGGGCACAGAGGCGAACAAAGAGGTGTCCAGAAGGCCCAAGGGAAGTGGAGCCTGTGGGACACGCTGCCCTCAATTCCCACAGCTCCCGGGATGAGAGGGGGAAGCAGGAATCCCCTGAAAGCCGTCAGGATTATCAGGCAGATGTGTGGGCACACAGGCAGCAGCTGGATTTCCTGGTGCTGTTCAGTGCACAGACACCCTGGTAGCTCAGGATGTCCCACATGAACCCACAGCACCAGGACTTCTCCTGCCACAGCTGACCAGGCCACACAAAAATCACTTTGCTGAGGGTTTTCCTCTGTTCCCAAAGAACCCAATCCCCTCTCTGTGGGCCACAGTGCATTTCTGCCTGCACAACAAGAGGTGACTCCAAGGCCAGGGGCCACATCCACCTCTTTTTCAAGGATGAGGTGGTGCTGATCACAAAGCTTGGGGTGGATTTATAACCTCTGTGGGCTGGCTGATGAGAGGAGCAGGAGAGTCTGGTGTTTCCAGTGAATTGCACCACTGAAGGACACATCTCTTTACCTGCTGTTGTTGCAAAGTAAGGCTGGTTGACAGTGGCTGTCTGGGCTTTTCCACACTCCACTGGAGAGTTGCAACAGCTTCAGCTCCACACTCCCAAGCCCTGTATTTTGGAAAGGATCCAAAAGCATCCCATGGAGGAGCCAGTAGGCCCTGCTGCTCAGGGAAGAAGGGCAGATGATGTGGTTGGGTGGCTACAGGTGGTGAAAGGAGCCAGAACTTCTGAGTCATCTGGTTGACCAGAAATACTTGCAAACTTTCACTGGTATTTCTAAAGAAGTCTGAGGGGAAACACCCAGGAAAACTAAATGTTTCCTTTTGGTCTTTCTGAATGAAAAGTTTCCCATTTACATTACAAACACGGAGTGAGGAGCAAGTGAAACTCAAATTACCAACAGTAGGGAAGAAAACCTGTCTGTGCTAATGGAAAAAAGCTGTGGGGTAGACAGGAATCCTTTCTCTAGGAATACAGGATGTTTCCAATTTGGAGCTGGCCAGAGAAAACCCCAGTTAAACAAAAAAGCAGTGGAGATCCTGGGAGTCAGCTGCCAGGGAGGTCATACTCCAGCCAGCTTAGGTTGGGTTAGCTAAGAAAGACTGTTCAAGGAAGATTTTCCCATCTGGTTTAGGGACTTTGAGGACTTCAGGACTTCAAAGTGTGCCTGGAGAGGACTATTTGTTCTGTCATTGTCCCAGACAAGAGTCTGGTGCTTGGGTGAACATCGTTTGTTTTAACAAAGCTTTTAATCTACAGGAGATGGAATCGATGCAACCAAAGCAGCTGCTGGAAGGATGTGCAAGGTCCAGGGGCTACATACCTTGATTTGGGGCTGGTAAAAGATCCCATCATCCCAATCCCAAGTTATTTCTTTGTGTTTCCAGATCTGTCTTTCTCTGTCACTGTTTGTTTAAAGGAAGGTGGGTGAGCCTGTTCTAAACTGTGCACTATTATCAGGATGTCTGGATTGTATTTTCCTGGGCAGAGAACCAAAATTTGAATCTGCCTGGGTTTGACAGTGAAAGCAGTGAAATGTTCCTGACCTAGGCTGTAATTGAATCGAATTGCAATTCGGTTATGGGCTGGAGGGGTCCTTAGATGCTATGTGAAACCTGGAAAACCACCTTCAGGAACACCTGAACCTTTGCTGGGCACTGGAGAAGGTAGACCATGGACTTCTCCAGATCCCTGGTGCTCCCCACTCCAAGAACCAGAGCTGGCCAGGGAGGAGAACTCCAGGCAGCTTCTTGTGGCCATCTGGCCAAACCTGGACACTCAGGGAGATGAAGGTGAGGAAGGGACATTGATTTCTGCTCCAAGACCGACCCAGTGGTGGTGTAAAGGCTGAGTATCTCCTAATTATGAAACTGGAGAAGCTAATTACAGTGGAGGTTTATTCACATCCATTTAATATCAAGGAGGGCTTGATATTTTGGTGAAATTACATGTTGAGCTGGTTTTTTTGTTACTCCAAATGCTGTGGACAGTTGTCCCACCATCCCATAAAAGCTGTCCATGATGGACAGTCAATCAGGAAAAATGTCATGGAAGAACGAATGCAAGAACTGCTGGAGAATCAATGAAATCTGAGCATTTCGAATAATCCAAGACAGCAGTTTCCACATAGCAGGTGTTGAAGCAAGGAAATCCTTTGCACTGGGAGCTCCTGAGGCCAAGGACAGAGCAGGATGTGGGAGATGATCCCACACTCCCTTGCACCCCAAGAACCCAAAGGTGAGCACAAATTCATGGCCATGTCCTGACCACTAATTATTGGATACCTTAAATATCCCACCAAGAACTGGGGTCTGGAGAGGAGGGAAGTCTTGTATTACCTGCCAGAGATGGTCTTTGGACACTTTTGGGGGCTTCATTCAGAGGCAAGGTGGTGATTGCTGATTGAACAGCACCTTTCCAATCCACGTGGATTTGGAGTTGAGGGATATTCACTGCGTGTCCCAATGAGACAAAGACCCCATGGAGCCCACACTAAACTCCTTCCAGAGAGTCTTCCAGCCTGGGTTTAGTTAAGAGATGAGCATTCCTCCCTGGGCACGTGCAGCAGGGAGGGATCCTCCTTTCCATGCCCCTCCAAGCTGCATATTAAGCACAGATGGATCCTTCTCCATGGAGACCCAAACACCACCAGGATCCAGGGCAGCTCCCAGCCCTGCCTCTCCCCAGCACTCACACACTCCCACACATCTGAGAGCAGGATTTTCCTGCATTCAGCTCCTCTGGGTTTATCTGGGAGCAGGCTGCTCTGGTTAAAATAACACTGTGCAGCAGAACAGAAAATAAGATGTCACGGCAAACTAAACATCTTCACTTTCCCAACATACTAAAAAGCTCTGGGGTGAGCAGGGACAGGCAGGTGGCAGAGGGACCAGGTGGCCCTGCCCAGCCCTGGATGGGTGGCTTGGGCTGGCCATGCATTTCTATCCTGTCATCATTCCCAGGGAAGAGCTGGGGAGATGGACGCAGCCCAAGCCTATCTCCTATGACATCTTTAATTTTTGCCACTAAAGAATACATTTCATTTGCAGCTACATCTTATTTTCTGTTCCACTGCACAATTTTATTCTAAGCAAGGTGGTTTTCTCCTGGATAAACTCTGAAGAACTCCCCAGCTTTCCTTTCAGTAAGAAGAGCTTTGGAAACCCTGCTTTTATTTAGTGGTTCATTTTTATTTCCTGTTCTTTTTTCTGCCATGTTTGGTATGACTGAGTGACCAATTCAATAAAAAATGGAAAACTTGTGTGGATTGTGTAATAAAGCAGAGCAGGTTACTGAGGGGGCTGTATTATACTGGCAATATTCTTTACAAAACCCAGATTTGAAATCGAGATATGCTGAATGAGATGGGGTGCTGATACTTCCTTTCAGTCCTTATTATTGCTGTGAAAAGGAACAGTCACCAGCACACACCTCCCGAGACACCCACGGGGGAAATGCTCTTGGGAGAAGCCCTGGTGCTCCCTGGAAATACAAACCAGACCTGGAACTGCTCCTCTCCAACCCTGGGAGATGAGCCTGGAAGGTCTTTGGGGCAGGAATTGGCATTTGCACTATGCATTGTGCAGGGTGTGAGGGCAGAGTTCATTTTGCTCTGGGGTGGGAGTAACACCGATAGAATCCTTGCGGAATTCTGGAATTGTTTAGGTTGGAAAAGAGCTGTAAGATCCCTGAGTCCCAGCAATTCCAAGCCACCACTAAGCCATGTCCCCAAGTGCCACATCCACCTGCTCTAAATCCCTCCAGAGATGGGCAGCCTGTTCCTTCCAGGGGCAGATCCCCTTCCCTTCTCAGGGATCAGAGGATTTCTCCCTTCCCACTCCCAGGGAAACTCCACAATGATCAGAGAGAATTCTTTCCCAATAAATACAACTTTCCTGCCTGTGTGCATGGCACGTGTTCATCTCTGTTTTCTGTCAAACCCATCCCAGTTCAGGATTTCCACGCTGACATTTTCCCATCACTGACAACTTTCCACACAGAATATTTGCTTTATTCCCCCTCTGCTGCATGTGTGGAAGGTTTAGCACAGCAGTTGCTTGTGTCCAAGGGGAAGGGACAAGATGAGGAGGGCTTTTTCTCTGTGTAAGGGATAGCAACTTGTGTGATGGCACCACCTCTGCACAGCAGCATCAGTGATGTATAAAATCAAGCAGTTGATTTTCACCTATTTTTTTTTTTTGGTGGGAATTGGCTAAGATGGTTATAGTATGACCTTAATTCTGTAAAACAAAGTCCTTTTGGGGTTGTTTCCAGGTGTTTTCTTGCCTACTCTTGTGCTGGCACAATGGTAACACTGCTCTGTACAGGTAAAAAGTTCAGCAGCTGATGGAGAAAATGTTATCCCCCAGCAGCTGCTCATGAATTCTTATATGCCAGCAGCAGTGCATGAACCATTCTTTGTTGTGAGATAAAATCTGACAGAAAAGCATAGCTCCTGACAGAAAAATCTGATGCAATTAAGTTTCTGTGCACAGCTCATAAACTTTGATATGGCAAATAATGGCTAAAATTGATCTTAAATCCAACATTAAAAAAGTGCCCGAAACCCCCCACGTTCCACCAGATCAACTCCAGGTATCCATCTCTGCCCTCTTGGTGGAAGCAGGGCATGTTTTTCCTTCCACCCAGAAATGTTAAGCAACAAAGAAAAAGAATGGGAGAGTGGGGATAAATTCCACACAAAGGCAAATTTCTACCATTTCATATTAGCAAAACCAATTTGAGGATGAAGCTGGACACAAATGACATGAATTGGCCTTGAGGAATTTCTCTTCTTGGCTCAGGCATATAAACAAACCCAAGACCATGCACTTGATGTCCCCACCAGTTTAGAGCACAGCTCTGACTGGGAGGCTGCTACAGATCCCTTTGGGTCTCTGCTGTGTTCCATCTTTGGGGAAAAAAAAAACTGCCTTGGAGGAAAACTAAAGTTTCTTGCTTGTGCCATGTGTGTTGGGAGCAGGTGGGAGATGAGGACATTGCATGGTCCTTGCTGGGAGGAGATGGGAAAGAGCACGGCTGGGAACCAGAATGGAATTCACAGCTCCTGGAGCACATGAAAAATGGAGTGCCTGACTGTCTTAGGTACAAAACAGGATAATGTGAAGAGGGAAAGGACGTTGTGAGAACTAAAGATATCAAAAAACTGAGAAAAGCTTCCTGTGGACTGAACAAATGTTGATATTTGCTGTTTGCAGCAGCTGAGATTGAGCAGCACAGCCCTGGTTCCTGGCACTCTCCTCGATCCCAGCTTCTGTGGCAATCCAATGACTGATTTGTGGAATGGGCTACTTTAGACACGAGCAAATGCACCCAAATTTGACCAAAGACCGTCCATATTAACTAAATTACTACAGAATCATGGAATTGTTAAGGTTGGAATAGACCCATTGAGTGTAAGCGTTCCCCAGGGCTGGTACTCACCATTAACCCCAAGTTAATGTCCCCAAGTGCCACATCCACATGGCTTTTGAACACTTCCAGGGATGGTGATTTCACCACTGGCCTGTGAAGCCTGGTCATGAAATATAAAAACAAGACTAGTAAAACAACAATAAAATAGTATTTGGAAGCAGCCCCAGCTAAAGGAGGTGCAGGAAGTTCCCTGTATCCATGCATAAAAATAGAGGGGGATTTTTTTCCCCTCCAGTGTGTGCCCAGAGCCTGGCAGACTCTGTGATCACCCCAAGGCTGGGAGCTGGGAACAGACACCTGAGCACAACCTGCCTGCACAGAGAAATTTCCTGAGACGCTGCACTTTGGAGATGCCAAATGATCCTATTACAGACTTATCAAAGCAGTGGGGATTAGCAGAGATAAAACAACTTTCAGCACTGGTCTCTGCCTTTCTTTGCTCTTTTGTTTGTCTAAATAGCTGTTTTGGTGAGTGCAGGGAAATAATAGGAGGCAATTATTGCTCCATGTAATGTTCCATGTTTGGTTTTGTAATCCTCCGGTTCTGTTTATTCTCGTTTCGAGCAAAAAAGTTCCCCCTGGAATATGCTAATCGCCTTTCAGCTCTGCAGAGCTCTCCTCCTGCAGAGGCTCCCGGCTTTGTGTGCACCTGATGGCAGCACAAGGACAGCGCTGTCCCCAGGGCTCGGGGCACTCAATGCCCCTTGTCTGGGATGCACGTTCCCGGCACAAAACAGCGGGAACGAATCCACCCAGGCACAGAACAGCGGGGAAAATCCACCCAGCAGCCCAGCACAGGGAGCTCCCTCGCTGGCAGCCCTCGGTGGCTCAGCTCCTTTCACCTTCAGGAAGGCAGAGAGGGATTTTGGATGGTGAGAAAGGAGGAAGAAGGAACCAGAGGGCTTTTCAAAAGCAGCTTTTTTTTTTTTTTTTTTTTTTTTTTTTTTTTTTTTTTTTTTGGAAAAGCTAACCTTATCTGAGCTTTTCATCAGCTTTCAGATCCTGAAAATTTGTATCCGGCCTCTCCTTAGTAGGTGAACTCTCCTAAAATCTCTTTAGGAAGATCTAGAGAAGGGTTCACTCGTGCTTTCCACGCCTTGTCCCTCCAGCCTCTCCTTGGAGGAACAGGGAGATGTCTGGGGAGCACCACAGTGCCCTGAGCACCATCGGGAGAGGCTGCTGGGACCTGTAGCCACAGCATTATTGCAGGGGGATGGATTTTGTTCCAGCAGATCTCTGTCACACAATTCTGCAGGTAACCCCGGGGATAAAAACTGGGTGGACATCAGCTTTTCCTGTAGAATGCCTCCCTGGAGGCTGAATCCCCCTTTCCTGGGAACCCCAGCAGTCAGGTGGCAGGAGAAGGTGTCCCAGCAGATTGAAGAGATGCTGCTGCCATAAGGGCTGTGTTTCTGCTGGTTGAGGGAGCCCAGGAAAGGATGTAAACACTTATTGTGACTACCGGGGTCATGGAATGATGGAATCATGGAAACCTCCTTCCCTCTGGAGCCTGGGAGCAGAAGCTGGGGAGGAAGGACATGTTTAATGCTTTGCTGACTCAGGGTCTCAGATGATGGACATGAGGTGGATGGAGGAGGTCCTGGATGGAAGATCATCAGTGGAATATGTACTGACAGGCAGAGTGCTGGTCCCTGGTGTCCTTGTGCATCTCCAAGGGGATGGTGTTCATTCTCCAGATCCCCTGTGCAGCTTGGTCTGGAGCACAGAATCATGGAATCACAGGATGCTTTGGGTTGAGAGGGATCTTAGTACCCACCCAGTTTCTGCCCCTGTCATGGGCAGGGACACCTTCCACTATCCCAGGCTGCTCCAAGCCCTGTTCAACCTGTCCTTGGACACTTCCAGGGATCCAGGGGCAGCCACAGCTTCTCTGGGCACCCTGTGCCAGGGCCTCAGCACCCTCACAGCCAGGAATTTCTTCCATGTATCTCACCTAAATCTTTCAGCTGGAACCTTTTCCCCTTGTCCTGATGAAAAGTCCCTCTCTGGCTTCCCAGGAGCCTCTTCAGACTCTGGAAGGTGCTGTGATGCCTTCACACAACCTTCCCTTCCCCAGGCTGAGCAGCCCCAGTTCTCCCAGCCTGACTCCTGTGCTCCAGTCCCCTCAGCAATTTCATGGCTCTTCTCTGGACTTGCTCCAAGAGTTCCATGTCCTCCATCCCCAGCCAAAAAAGGCACACCTGGGCAGGGATATGAGTTTCACCTGTCTGAGCTGTATCTGCTGGGACACAAAGAACACCCAAACACCATCAGAGAACCATGAGGGCTGAAAAACACCTCCAGATCACCACATTGACCAAGTACCACCATGCCCACCTAATTATCATGCCACATCTGCTTATTTTTTGAACACTGAGGAGTTGTTTATGCCCTGATTTGAGGCAAACACCACTGCCCAGGGCATCAGGCCTCGGGATTTTTACCTGGAGCACAGGGATGCTCCCAGAAGGAAACGTGAACACACATTCTATGTTTGCCTGAGCTGAAGGAACTCTTCCACTCAGCATTTTCAAGCCTGAGGAGCAGCCTGCACGTTGTGCCTGCAGTGCTCTTGTCTCGTTTGTGCAAGTTTTGTGTGGCTCCCTAAATCCTGCAGCTGGTGCTGGGAATTACACGGGCCAGCTCTCAGCCTTGGCTTGGTGGCTTTGCTCCTCCTGCTCCTCTGGAAACCGTGGAAAACAAACCTGGAGCGCTCATAGCGGATTAAACACCGAGCCTGCACTGATACCCACCCACAGCAGCTCTCCAGCAGAGCCAGGACAGGTGACAATACCCCACAAATATACATAATAAAGCTCTGGAGAAGTGTGCTGGGAGCTGGGCTGGAGGGGGAGGAAGGAGCCAGGGAAATAATGCATAATTCACAAGGCAAATTAATCACTCCTCTCTCCTCTGCCTGTTGCAATTACGTGGAACACGAGTAACCACCAGGTTACTATTTATTATTATTATTATTTTTATAGCAGGAGAGTAAACAGTGGGGCTGGTGATGGTTGAGTGAGGACAGGCTGAAAGCTGCAGTCACATTTAGAGTGGTGCCTCACCAAGATTTCTATCTGGCCGTGCTTTCATTGTGGAAAGGGCTTTTTTTTTTTTTCCTAATTCCTTCCCTTTTAGATTGGTGGGGAGTTGTGGAAAAGAGGAGGGCAGGGGGGGTTGGTGCGCGTTAGAGCAGAGAGATTGGGCAAAATTATTTTCCTTCATGCTTGGCTAGGCCTCAGTGTGAGAAAGGGGACCCAGCTTAGGGCTGGTGGGAGATGGCAGATAAAAGCAGCTTCATTTCTCACTGACCTTCCATGCATTCGGCCCGGCCGTGCAAAGGAGGGGAAGGAAGGAACAATGGGAGTCACCTCCAGAAAAACCAACCCCGAAATCCAGCGGATCCAGGTGGGGGAAAAACAAAAGGAGTCAGGGGTGCACTTGGAAGGGGTTTCCAGAGCCCCCTGGGAGGTGGGTGTGGAGTGGCTGGGATGGTTCTGGAGTCCCTGGGAGCTGGGGCAGGGTGGGATCCCTGCAGCCATCGGGGCCCATCAGGAGGTGTCAAAGCAGCCTAACGAAATCCTGTGGATAGTCTAAAGAAGTCAGATCCCAGTCCCAATTCAGCAAGAGGTTCCATGCAACACTCACCATCCATTAGCAGGAAGAGGAGCAGGCTTGGAAGGGATGCCTGAGCCCCTCACTCGCCAATCCTGCATATAAAAACCCTTTGGAAAACACATCTTTTATATCTTAGGAAGAAGCAAAGCTTTGCATTACAATGAATCATTGAATCATCAAATATTTTGGGTTTGAAGGGAATTAAAGCTCACCCAGTCCCACCCCCTGCCATGGGCAGGGTGACCTCCCACTACCCCAGGTTGCTCCAAGCCCCATCCAGCCCGGCCAGGAACATTTCCAGGGATCCAAGGGCAGCCACAGCCCCTCTGGGTAACTGTGCCAGGCCTAACCACCCTCACAGTGAAGGATTTCTTCCAAATATCCCATCTAAACCTTCTCTGGCAGTGTGAAACCCTTGTCCTGTCACCCGTCCAAAGTTCCTCACCAGCTTTTTTGCAGACTCCCTTCAAGGGAATGTGATGTGGACTGAGCAAAGGGTGTGATGGAGGATGCAAGGTGCAGCTGGTCCTGCTTGGCACAGGTGGAGGAGTTCACCAAGAGCCTGATGGGCTTGAAAAAGGGTCTCTGGAAGGCTGAGAACCTTCTTTATGCTGGGTGGATCCCTCCTGGAGGGAGGTGATCTCTATGCTATGTCCTGGGAGGAGATGGTTCTTTATGTTTTGTATCCCTTTTTCATATCCCTGAGGATATGGGGTGCTATTTTAAGTGGGAAGGGAGAGAAAAATTGTCCTACATGGAGTAGGGTTGGCTACAGGCACTGAGGTTCTGGTGCCCTGATGATGAACACAGGTGGATGTTTGTTCTTGCTCTTTTCTTCACTCAAGTGACTCCCATGTCAAAGTGCATCTCCTTCCTGGTCCTCACGTGGTGATTTCATGGTGGGATTCACTCGGTGGCTTCTTCACCGAGAGCTTTTACGTTACAAAAAAGCTCTTCCCAGCTCCAAATTCTAGACTTGTTCCTCCACTTTACACAGAGCCCTCAGCCCCTCGAGATCCTGGGGGCAATTTCAAGCTCTCCTTGATGGTGACACATCTCATCCTGCAAGCCCAGTTAATTATCCCAGCATTACTGAAGTGCTGGTATGGAGCTCTTTAGTTCCTTTTGTGTGTCTGTAGTTTTCCCAAGAGCTGAGGGTTTCCACAGGGCCTGTGACATGGGAATTACCTCCTTTCACCTGTGTAAGGCTCAAAATGCAAAGGTAAAATATATCACCCATCCCTGTGCAGGCTGTTCCAGGGGCAGAACTGAGCTGGAATGTGGCTGTGGAAGTCCTTCCTTCTTGTTTTTCCATGTGAGTAAAATTAAAAAGTGAGTTAAACCTTTTTCAAACTTAAATTTCCACTGGCATAAAAGGCTCCTCAGCCCTCGGTGCTGCTGTGTGAAGTGTCTGGCCTCAGATGACTGCTCTGCTGATGAGATCTTCCAGGTTAGTCCTGGATGCTTCCAGGGACACCTGCTCCAAGGTAAACTGGGCACCAATTAAAACAGAATCTCTGTTTAGACAACAGACACCTCTCTGGGACGACTCTGAATGATGGGTGGGGGGGAAGTGCTTTTTGCTTGTCTGTAAATGATGCTGGAAATCAGGAGCTTATTTCCTGAAATGTTCTTTGAAATGCCTCTGGAAGTTGCACAATTAATTCCCTGGGAAAGCCCAGGTTGCTACTTTTTAAAAACTTTAAAGCATTACAACTTTAAACATTACCATCAGATCCCTTTTAACCAGTTTTCCAGCTGAAGCTTTCCCAAGGAACTTTGTTGTGTCTCCCTCAAAAGTCCTGCATGTGGGAACAGTGAACAGAGAGGTGCTGGCAGACAAAACCCTGATGTGAAGAAAATGAGAGGTGTCACCCTTCCTTCTGGTCCTTCCCAGGTGCTTTTCCAGCAAGAATCAGGAACTGGGCTCATCTGAGCCACCCAGATGCCTGATTAAGCTGAAATATAGTTTGGGGGAGGTTTGCTCAGCAGATGGGTTTTGGGGAGTCCAGGGGTGCACTTGGCTCACCTCCCCAAGCCAACTTATGCTGCTGAGCTGGAAGACACCCACTGGATGTGTTTGTTTGTCTCCTGCTTGTTCTTATCCTCTTTCAGAATCCCCTAAATTCTGCAAATTCTTATTGCTGCAGATCCTCTGTCTTTCTCCCTGACTGCTCCTCACATCAAGACAAGGACTAGCCCAGGCAGTCCTTTAGAGGAAAAAAAAAAACCAACTTATGGAGTAGAAATCTCTCTTCCCCTTAAAATAAATCAACAAGAGGGGAGGTTTATAATTTCTCCAGGGGAAAAATTGCACCTGCCAGCCTGTTTTCTCAGGCCTCGTCTCTCGAAGCACTTGAGCACAATTCCAGCTTGAATTGCAGGAGTTCTCCTCCCGCCCGGCTCCCGTCGCATGACTCATGGCTTTCAAAGTTGGTCACGTCCTTCAGCATCCTGTGGAATTGAATGGAGCCTTTCCCTCCCTGCAGCTCAAGGAAAAGGAACGGGAGCCAGCCTCCCTTCCAACCCTGCCTCCTCGCTTGAGCTCATGTCAAAATGTTCTCCTTGGAAAGTTGCAGCACGGCTCTGTTTGACAGACAGGAACACGGGGATGTGCTGGGTACTTTGCCACGTTTCCCACAGGGAACAATCTCACCTCTCTTCAGTTTAAACAAGGGCTTAACTCCGTGTCTCGTTTAACCCCCTTGCTGCCCTGACACAGGAAATATTCCTGTGTGCCCAGCGTGGCCTAAATCTTGATTTCCAGCCTTAGAAAGGGACCAGAGGCAGAGTTGAGAGAGCCTGGATTTTAAGTTGGAGGGACACACTTTGCATAATGTCTTGGAGCTGATGGACTTGACCTACAGCTGAGCCCTGGGATGATGAGGGATGACGGTTTGGAACAA
Organism: Brachypodius melanocephalos; assembly: GCA_013398615.1. Taxonomy (NCBI): domain Eukaryota; kingdom Metazoa; phylum Chordata; class Aves; order Passeriformes; family Pycnonotidae; genus Brachypodius; species Brachypodius melanocephalos. The sequence goes on along the minus strand of VZSR01001065.1, from coordinate 1,194,390 downwards.
AAAGAGAGGAGGTTTAGACTTGATTTAAGGAAGAATTTTTTTACAGTGAGGGTGGTTAGGCCCTGGTACAGGGTGCCCAGAGCAGCTGTGGCTCCCCTGGATCCCTGGAAGTGTCCAAGGCCAGGTTGGACAGGGCTTGGAGCAATCTGGGCTAGGGGAAGGTGTCCCTGCCTGTGACAGGGATGGAACTGGATCAGGGCTTTGAGGTCTCTTCCAACCCAAACCGTTCATGGATTCCATGGCTCTGAGTGGGCTGCAGAGCCAGGAGGATCCTGCTTTGCCTTCTGCACCATCAGCACCCAAAGAACATCAGATGCACTTGCAGGACCAGGAGGAGATTTTCACCAGAGTGTGAATTCAAAGCCACACACTAAAACTGTAGGTAAGTGTAGCTGTTCTCATTTCACTTTAGGTCTTGAGGTCCTTCCAGGAAGCTCAGTGAGCTCCTTTGCCCTGTGCCTTGCAGACACTGGGGTTCTCCTGTTGTTCCTTCTGGGTTTGTCTTGCCTCAGGTGTCTGCTCCAGCCTGCCATGGAATTCTCCCAGCCTGACTCTTTCTGTTCTTCCTGCCCAGGGAAATCCCATAAAGGTGTCCTGCTTATGCCACCCTTCACTCACCAAGGAGAGCACTACAGCCCAGTGGGACCTTAGGGAGGGATTTAGGTCTGACTTTTAGGTCCTGAATTCAAACTGAGGGAGTTGTTTGCATCCCCCCACAAAAGCTGGGCAGAGCAGGAGGGGCCCTGACGGGTTTCCAGCAGGGCAAATGTTGCCATGGAGTTTTCCCATCCTGTCCCTTCTCCAATACCAGGAGAGTGCCCTGTCCCTTTACCCTATGAGCCCTCTCTCATGGCAGGAAACTCTTCTGGCTCACACAGTCCTCAAGTTAAAAAAAATTACTTGTTATCCATCCAATTTCTCTGAGAGGAAATTCTATTAAATCCCCAGAAGAAAGTGCATTATGGCTGTACTTTCCGAAGCAGACCCTTGAATAAACTTTTTTTCCCCTTATTTCACGTAAGGAAATTCACATTTCCATTATTGCTGTCATTATGAAGCAGATGAACATTTTCTGGAACAATTAGACGCGGGTGTGTGGAATAAAGAGCGGAGTTCGCCTGAGATCATTGAAACCTATCTGTTTGGGTGATTCATTTTCTTCCAACTAGGCTGCCCATAATAAGCTTTTCTCCTCTGGCTTTGTCTTGTTTCCCATTTCAGGCAGCCACAATGCCCGAAGAATTGAAAGAATGTCTTTCCCCATGTCCTTGTGCTGCGACTGAGCCTGGCAAACAAAAAAATAAAATATATTTAAGGGAAAAAAAATAAAGCAGGAAAAGAAGAGAAAGAGGGGATAGAGCAGATTATAAATAAAACAAGTGGTAAGGGTAACCTGGGGCGTGAGGGCCTTGAGAAATGCTGTGGTGTAGAGGATGGGAGATGAATTCTTTCTGCTCCTAAATGGAAAAAAAAATCCATGTGCATAAGAGATGTGCAGAATATTTCTTGTCTTGGCCTGGTTCTTGTGTCATGAGGGGCCATGTGCCAAGAAACTTCACCTCCTGCTTCATGACTTCAGTAAAGTCCCCAGTGTTTGGAAAGTGCTCCTGGTGACCCCATGGAAAATGACATTTGGCTCTCTGGGTTATGTGCCACAAAGGTCACAGAGCTGGTCTGTGGGGCTGAGCCCGAGGAAAGGAAATGGTGTAAAACCCCTTACAAATACAGGGTGCCCTCTGCACACCTTCCCCATGGTCTGGGATCTTCCCCCTGCCCCTACCCCAGGGTATCCAGGGCTGATCCCCAGAGTGGGC
>VZSR01001065.1:1168927-1186275 GCA_013398615.1 Brachypodius melanocephalos | reverse complement strand
GGATCTGGCATCTGCCTCCCTTGCATTTCATACCCTCTATTCACTGGAATTTCAAACTTCCTATTTCCAGGCATTTTCTGAGTTTAGATCTCTTTCCTCCCAGCCTAGATTTGTTCTCACCCAGTTTCCTCATCTCATCTCTACTCAATCCATCACATCCCTGGGGCCCAGATCTTGTTCCTCTCCTTTTCTTTCTCTCCCATGACATTGTTTTTCACATTTTTCCATGCAGGTGTGGGAACACAGCAACACCTTTGCAAGTCCTTTCTTTAGGATGGCCTGACCAAATCAACTTTAACAAAAAACCTGTGGTCTGGGACAGCTTCTAAATGAATTTTGGAGCAGCACATTGTGATTTTGAGCTCTGCAGGCACCCAGAAATATGTGATGTGGGACTATAAGGTTGTATTTTCCTTAAAAACCTCCATGCTGTTTTTGGGGATGTGCCTTGGTGCAGGTGATGGAAAGTGTTGGGACAGGGTTCTTGGGGGAGGGAGTTAAATCAGCTGAGTCACTCTGTCCCTCAAGGGGTGGCAGCCACCAGCTGCCATTGTTCTCCCTGGGACACCTGGAAAACATCCCATCCTGCTCTGGTGGGTCTGGTGGGGATGGGTGTGAGATGTCCCGGGCAGAACCTCATCCTGAGGAGCGAGCATCCTCTCAGCCCACTTGGAGCCATGGGAAAGGGGATGAAACAGCCCAGAACAAACATTTGGTGAGCAGGTATAAAAAAAAAAACAAAAAACAAACAAACCAACGACAAAAAAAGGGGAAAATATCCCTTTGGAAGCTGCTGAGGCTTGGAGTGATGCAGAGCTGTGGTTAATGGCCACTCCCCGAGGTTTCCCCTCCCATGGAGCACAATTGATTGCAGCGAGATTACGATGCCATTAAAATTCACTCTGCCCATAAACCAACGCCGGGGAAAATGCTGACGTTTATAGCAGCTCCTACAAGAGACATATTTCAGGGCAAAGTGAGCCCTAATGCAGGAACTTTATTTAGGTAAAACAACATCCAGGGAAGAGGGGGGAGAGGAGGAGGAGAGGTGGTGGCGATTGCAGAGAATTTTATTTCTTTCAACTAATGGGTATAGGGATGCTAAATTTAAAAGACATTTTTAATAAATCTATTGGCCTTTGACAAAATCAATCCAAACCCCATAAACCAAGAAGTCACCCACTTGGTATTAATGAGGCTACATTTGCATTTATTTTTCCTTTACACTAGACAAACCATTAATTTCATGTTTATGCTTCCTTTGAAGTCTGAATGCTTGGAGATAGATGGCCACATCAAGTCTCCTGCTGCTACATTAATATTTTGCTATAAATGATAAATTTGACCATTTTCTACAACACCCCTTTTTTCTTTAAGAAAGCTGAGAAAATGCGAGCAATAAGTCTTAAGCCCCTGAAAGCTTTGCTGTTTTTTTAAATACTCTGCAGTCATTGATTATTAAAGCAGTCATAGCTTTAACTTGGGCTTGCATTTGATGGCACCCAGCATTCTGCTGCTGTAAATTGAGAGATGTTCATTAACCAATCAGGGGATCCTTTTTTGCAAATCATCTTTCATTTGACCCGTGGATAAACTGGACACGGCCAAGTCACCACTGCCTCACCCCCTCCCTGGCCTCTGAAAGGCCCCTCCTCACATCTCTGAGTTGCTCCCATGCAAGTTAAGTACATCCTTGTGCTCCAGCAGGACATCCAAGGTGCCTTTTCCCAGTTTTGCAGTAATTTACTTTTTTTGGGTAGTTATTTTTTTTTCTTTTGCGTTGCTCTATTACCCATACAGGACACCAGGAGCTTCCCCAAAATCCCCAGCTCCTAGAAACAAAGGGAAAGGCCTTCTGAAAAACTTCCAGCAGCCCAGGATGGTGGGCAGGAAGGAGATTAAACTTGTGCAAGGATTTTTGGAAAGGTCTGAAATGTCCCAGAGCCTGGACTCTTCTCCCAAATCCCAGTCCCAAATCCAGAAAAGGGCACAAGTTTGGTGACGCTCCATGTGCCCCTGCCTGATGTGGGTCTCAGGATGGGTTTCATGAGCTCCTTGTGAGCACTAAACCTCTCCCAGGTGCAGTGGCATGGCTGATATCCAAGAGAATACCTGCAGCCAGTGCAGGGACTTGTGTGGCAGCAGGAAATCTTGGGAATCTCAAAAATGTTCCAGGTCCATGCTTTTCCTGAGGAGCACAGAGTGACAGGCAGAGGTTAGGTCTGAAAAACCATAAAGATCTCAGATTCCCTAGAATCCCTCAGGATTCCTTAGCTGTTGTTCACATCTCAGGGATGTTGCTGGGTACAGTTACCTGGGCTGGGGCACTGTGGGGGATAAACCCATTCAGGTGGGATTAGGGAAGGGGTGTCCAGCCCTCCTCCCAGCAGGTCAGACCTTCTCCTGAGACACTCCTAGGAACTGCCCCAGGTAATCCTCATGGACTCTGCAGAACACGAGGATTCTGACTGGCCAGCCCTTGCACAGAAGCCCAGAATCACGGAATGGTTTGGGTTGGAAGAGACCTTAAAGCCCATCAAATTCCATGCCCTGTCATGGGCAGGGACACCTTCCACTATTCCAGGTTGCTCCAAGTGCCATCCAACCCAGCCTTAGACGTTTCCAGGGACGGGGCAGCCCTGCACATGTACCCTTAAAAGGATTTCTAGGCTATCAGAACCTCAGCTGCCAAAAGAGAGATTTTGTGGTCTGTGTTTCTTGATTTAGGTGCCTAAGTTCTTCCTTCTTCACTGCCATTACCTGCAGGCAGGGAGGTGGGGTGGGAGAGGCAGATCTAGAGGGGCATCTCTGGGGTCCCAGCTGAGGCTGCAGCAAGCCCCAGTGTGAGCTGTGTGTCTGCAGCAAAGTTGGCTTTTGGTTGCCTTCCAAATTCCTCTGGCAGCTGATCCATGCCTGCTGCTGTGGGATGCAAATATTGCATGGGATGCAAGGATGTCCAATGTTCTGCAGTGAGACTGGGGATTAAGAGCTCCTTCAGCTTCAGCCTCTTCCCCTTCCCACTAAATCTTTTATCTGGTGTCTGCCAGGTCTCCCAGCAGCTTTGGTGCTGGAGGATCTGAGCTGTGTTTTCCCCCTCTCCTGGATCCCAGCTGCTCTCTGCACACACTCCCTAAACAAGGAGCAGGGCCCTGAGCATGAATTAGCAGATTAAACATCACTTTTTTTTTTTTTTCTGGTGGGTTGGTTTATTTTATTATTTTTTATGAAGCATCTTTTATAGCTATGCTGGGGTTAGATTTCATCTAACCCTTGTTTATTTTCTTTGCCAGCCGGAGTTTATGGAGGAGGGAAGGGATGTTATATCAATAGGGGAGTGGCTATTGACACTTGCTGCTATGAAGTGCCTTTATGTGCTTTCAAATGGCAGGATTATGCTCTGGATGGCTCCGTGCTGGAATTGTCTCCTGCTCCATTAACAGCTGAGAGATGGAGGTGTGAACTGATTGTGGGGGTCTGACATGAAGGAGGGCTGGATATTGAACGGGTGAGCTGCACCCACTCCAGCTCTTTTCCCTTTTTTTTTCTTTTTTTTTTTTTCTTTTTTTTTTTTTCTTTTTTTTTTTAAATTAAGAAGAATTCCTACTTCTGAGGATACAAAATTGAAATTCAGCCTGCTGGGATTCACACCTCCCTTCCAGCAAACCCTTGTGCAGCACAGTCCAGTGCATCCTTTGCTGAGGATTCCTGAGCGTGGTGAGAAAACCTTGAGACCTGGTTTTCAGCAGTTCTAATTTCTCCTCATTCTCATTCAGCTATTCTGCATTCAGCTCCCGGTGTCTGGACTTGGAAGGTTCCCATGTCCAAGCTTCACACCAAACCAGTTTAATGAGAAAGACACTTAAAACAGCCTGGGTTCAGGTCATGGAAAGATGGGATGTTTCAGGAAGAACAGGGAGCTCAGCAGAGTCCTGTTTGAATCTCCCAATCTGGGCAGCAGTTCTGCTGAACACAATCCTAAGGCAGGGTTTGTGCCCACGGATCCCTCCCAGCATCCAAGATTTGAAGCTTGGTGCTCAGCCCTGCTCCAGCTGTTTTTGCCTGCTGTCCTGCCAGCTGCTCACACTCTGCAGGCAGTAGATGTCCTCTGGATACATCCATGGATTTTTCCCTTGCCCAACAAGTCTGAACATGCTAAAGATCAAGTGAATGTGGTTGGCACTTCCCGCCAATAATTAGAAATGAAAGCAAGCATGAAATAAATGTCTGGGTTATTCTCATGAAAAATTGAGACTCAAACAGGGATTTCAGAAGCCAGGCTTCTGCCTTTCATTTCAGATTTTGGCCTCTTTTTGCCTTTGAAAAAAAAAGGAAAATGTAAGTGTACTGTCTGGGAGCTGGGAACCTCTCCTGCCCCAGGCTTCTCACTCTCATTGATGTCTCTTCTCATGCCACAGGAACACCAGTGCTGAATCTGGTGGAGAGTCTGGATCACTGGGGATCCTCCCCACCCCTTCCACATGCTCTGAGAAGGGAGGTTAACTGAGGAGAAGATGTTTCCCTGTGTCCCTTCAAGCCTGCCTTTGAGCAGAGCTGGGATTGCAGCCACAAACCAAAGGAAACCTCCCAAGCCGCAAGAACAAATGGAATTATAAAGCCCAGATAATTTGAATGGGGGTGGTTTGTAAGGGTTTTGCTGCTCCTTAGACCTGTTCAGTTGTTCTGCCCAGGGGCAAGGCATCCTGCTTGGAATAACCAACTTTGGATCCCTCGTTTTTCCTTCTGGCCATCCCCTCCTGCTCTGGTTCCTGTTGTGCTCATGAGAGAATGAAGTTACCAGCATCATTCCAGCTCATCCCAGCTTGAATTCTCTGCCAGAGCTGGAGATGGGCTGCTCAGAGGAGCAGCAGGTCCACACTCATGGTCCCTGTCAGTCCTGATACTGCTTGTGGAGGGAAATGGAGCAGAGCTTCCTTCCTACAGAGACCAGAGAACCCCAGAATGGTTTGGGTTGGAAGGAATTCTCAAGGCCATCTCATTCCACACCTCTGCCATGGACAAGGATACCTTCCAGCAGAGAGGGCTGCTCAGATCCTCACGGAGGTGATCCATGATCTGCAGGATGAAGCAATCATGGTAGATCACCCTACTCCAGATAATTCTGTGGACTGGCACCATTGATTAATTGTCATTAATGATTCATTATCAGACCTCAGGATCTGGATTTTAGCTGCTCCAGGGGTCAGAGTCACCTTATTCCTCGAGAGATCAGGAGCAGTTTTTCTTATTCCCATTGTCCCCTGGGGCCAGCACCTACTCAGCCAAGGAATCTCAGGAATGGGGGAGCCATGACGTGATCCAGAAGAACAGGATGTCTTTGCCCTGCTTCCACTGCAGCTGGCACAGGGAGGGGAAGATCCCAGAGATCTCATGTGCTGCAAGCTTGTTTTGCTCAGGGTTGGACCCTTGCCCAAGAAAAGCCACTCGAGGACTCTGGTGCTGCAAATCTTTCCCATCTCCTCGTGAGAGTGATGACCTGGACTTCCCTCCTCCATCCCAGACAAATCCCTTTGAGTCCCAGGGGTGAGGGAGCCAGAGCCACAGAGTCCTGCAGCTCTTCCTGCTGGAGGGGACGTGAGCTGTGATGGGTTCTGCCTGTCCTTTCAAACCAGAGCCAGAGAGATGGGAAGGGAGGGAAATGGGGGGACAAGGGAGGAAGGAGACACAAAGGCTGAGGCTTTTCTAGAAAGGGAACTCAGCACTCCCCAGTCTAATATCTGCCCTTTATTCTGCATTACAATATCTTCAGACTTCCAGACTGGACACGATGCCGGAATCAAGGCTGAAATTACTTTTCAGCCATTCATTCATAACTGTTGTGTTTAAAAAAAAAAAAAAAAAAAGAAAAAAGAAGAAGGAGGAAAAAAAGAGGGAGAGACAAGGTGGGGGAAACAAAAGTAAATACAAAAAGAGAAATGTTAACATGTGTGGCACAGAATGTGTATGGCAGACAAAGCTCTGCTTGTTCTGCCACAAAGGCTTTGAAAAGCAGGTGTCATAGCAGCTGTACAAGGTTAAAGCACAGGGACCATTATGTACAAAATGAGGGAGTCTTTATCCACAGTCTGCTTCAGCTCTTAAGAATGTGCTTCCTATTGTGCCAGTGTTTGCTGGAAGGACTCCATCTACACAATGGAGAAATTTTTCATTCTCACCTTCCCCCCAACCTCCGTTCCACCATCCAAATCTACAGTTATGGATATAATACAGACCTCTGGCATTCAAGGTCCTCATTGCCCCACACTTCTGAAACAAAAGCTATTGTGCTGCACCATGAAAGGCGCCTGCGGCAGAATAAAGCCCTTCAGCAGAGGACCCTGAGAGAGTATTTGTGAGGCTCTCTCCAAAGTTAAAATCCTGGTGAAAACAAAACACTTCCAATTAAAAATGTTCCCTCACTTTGTTTTGTGTGGTTCATTTCCTTTGCTCCCTCTCCCCCTCTCAGAGATGTCCAGAGAGATCCTCGTACAAAAAGACAAGTGACCTGTCCTTGTTTTCTTTCTCAAAGGGAAGGATGGAAAAGCAGGAATGCACGGCTTGGGAGACAAACAGCATTATTAAAAGAAAGAAGTTGGAAAGCAGGCCAGGAAGCATCTTCTTCCCAGTGGGCAGTGGGATAGGCTGGTGTGCTCTGAAACACGAGGTATGAGCTCAGCAGTGACACGTGTTTTTTGGTATTAGCAAGGGGGTAACAGAACTATCCCAGTCACAGCTTTTCCATATCCTTCCCCACAGCACATCCAGCATGCCTCAGGTGTCTCTTGGAGGGAGCAGGACAGATGATCCCTAAATTATCTGACTTGTCCCCTGGGCTTGTCCTTTAGGCATAGCAGAGTCACAGGAATGGAGCTGCCTCCTATTGCCTGCCCCCAGCCCAGACCAAACCTGCCAAAAATGGACACTCAACCAAACCCTGAGGCCACCAGAGATCACTGAGCACTTTGCTGTCACCCCCAGGAGATGCTGCTGGGGCAAACTCAACCCCTTATTCCAGAAATATTCACAGAATCCCAGAATGGACCAGGCTGGAAGGGACACAGTGGCCACCTGGTGCCACCTCCCTGCTCCAGCAGGGCCAGCCCAGAGCCCATGGCACAGATTGTGTCCAGAGGGCTCTGGAATATCCCCAGTGAGGGAGACTCCACAGCCTCTCTGGGATTTGCCCAGTGTTTGGTCACTGCCCAGGAAACAAGTTCTCCCTCCTGTCGAGGTGGAATTTCCCAGGCATCAGTTTCTCATTGCCTCTTATCCCTGGGCACTGAGAAGGTTGCACATATTTTCTCTTTTGAGCTTCCAGTCCCTTCTTCCCATGGGATGTGCTCCCTTGTTTGTGGTGTGCTCCTTACTGGCTTGCACACCCTTCCTGGGTTCTGGAAGCATCAGGGTGTAACTGAGGAGGCAGCACGAGGCTGGAATCTGCTGAGTGTGACTGAAAATGAGGGGGGCACCCAAGGAATACTGAGCTGGCAGGGAGTCAATGTCCCCAGAGGTTACAGTGAAGTGGAAACTCCTGGCTGTAAAGGGGGTGTGTGCCAGGGTGGTTGTGTTGGGCACCCCAGATCTGTGCCTCAAATTTCCCACATTTATCACTGTCTTTGGGGTTGGAGAGAGCAAAACAGGAAAGGCAGAGACAGCTTGAACTTGATTTGTCCTTAGCTGGCTGTTTTCAGTATGAATTTTGCATTTATTGTGTGTCTGGTGTGGAGTGGACCCAGGCAAGGGAATCTTTGGCTCAGCAGCTCCTGCAGCCCACGGTGAGCATGACTTGGTGTAGATAATGTCCCTTTGGAGCACTGCCTGGCCTGTGACACCAACCCTGGCCAGGCTGCGCATCCAGGATGCTGAGTGGGACTTGCACAGGTAAGGACAAGGAATTAAGCCCCAGGAGCCCTTGCACTCCAGCAGGTGACATAGGCTGGAGTTCTTCCGTCCTCTCGCGCTTGGGTGGGAGCTCAGCTGGGAGTCCCCGGGTGAGAATCCCCCTCTGCCTCCTCTCTGGTGCCCTCCATTCCCTGATGGCCTCCCCTGTAGTAGGAATGTCTTTTCCATCAGCACCTGCTCAAGGTTTGGGCACGGACTGGGACACGTGTGACCAGCTGCTGGTGTGACAGATCAGTTGCTGAGCTCTGTGCATGCACAGCCTTGGTGACATCTACTGGGTGTGATTCAAGTTATAAATGCCAGGATGTGACCAGGATGGAAAACCAGAGAGGGTGTGCGGAGGGTGGCTCTCCATAACCAGGATGATCACAGAATCCCAGAATGGTTTGAGTTGGGAGGGCCTTAAAACCCATCCAGCCCCACCCCTGCCATGGGCAGGGACACCTCCCACTATCCCAGGGTGCTCCCAGCCCTGTCCAACCTGGCCTTGGACACTTCCAGGGATCCAGGGACAGCCACAGCTTCTCTGGGCACCGTGTGCCAGGGTCTCACCATCCTCATGGTGAGGAATTCCTTCTCAGAAACTTACCAGCTTCTCTTGACACTTTGCCATCAAATGAGTTATAAAACACTCTTGAGGAACTCTCTTGTCCCCAAATTGTGAGAAGCTTTTGAGCCTCTCTCTGTGTGCTCCCGAATGTGTTTTATTTATGTTGTATTTTAATCACCTGGGTGTTTTTTGAACACTGCTTCCAGGGAGCTGTTGCTGTCACAGTACCTTTATCAGGTCTATTCCCAGCTGGATTTTCCTCTGGTGTTAGCACCCCACCCTTTGCAGTGCAGTGACAGTGACACTGTGATGCTGGAGGAGTTAATCCCAGCTGACAGCTGGACTATTTCCATGACCCCAAGAGTGAATTAATGTCAGGTGTGGGGAAAGGGTGGGCATCATGGCTTTACTTCTAGATACAGAGGCCATTTGAGTATGAAACCCAACGCTTGGGGCCACTGAGGCAGAGTGAGTGCCAGTTCCCTCTTTGTGACACAATCATCCCCCTTTCAAGGGGTACAAATGTCCTCTAGAAGGAAGATCCAGTGGCAAATAGCCTATGAACAGTTTTTCTGCCTCTTGGTGCTATCACCTTCCTCAGAAGAGACTTGGATTCTCAGATCTTGTGTGGTTTGTGGGCAGAGGGAGAAATGGAGGTGAGAAAGCAGCTGATGTCAAGAAATGAGCTAATGAAGGGAGATCACAAAGTGTGCAACCCCAGACGCTTCTATCTTTCTCTCCAGTTACCTTGGTAACTGGGTAGTGATATGATGTTGCTTGGTTTTGTATCCTGCAAGTAAAAGAAGCTCAAAGTACCCACCACTGGCAAAAATATTGGGAAGATATCACATTCATCTACAAAACAACAATTAAGTTGTGGCCTTGCTAGATGCTGTATTGAAGAGGGGATGTATGTCCCCCAAAGCCTGGATGAAATGACTTCTATTTTCCTATGAGCCAGCAATTTAGTGCAGCTTTTGATGGGATTTCTCAGGGCCAAATCAAAGGGATCACCCCAGGATGGCTCTTTTCGGGGACATGGCTCACTGAGGCTCTACATCCTTTCCTCTGTGGGCCTTTCTGCTGATGATAATGTTGTTTAAAGGCAGATATGGACTCCTGGTGAACAGAAATGGGCTTGGACTACATGTGATGGACTTTCTTAAAGGGGATGTGGAAAACCCAGCAGATCCCAGGGCTGTGGGGACACCTCTGACACGAGCAATGACATTTGGTGTCAGTTGTGGGCCAGGGCAGGAGTGCATCCAGTGACCTCTGTGGGCAATGGGCTGGAATCACTGGAGCTGCCAGGAGTTCATTCTTTCCCCCAGTTCTCAGATACTGAGGCATTTATTCTTTCCAAGGGTTCAGCAATGCTGCCACATCCCAGGAACTTTCCCCAGCACCCCTCCAGCTCTGTTCAGCCCCACTGGTGGGATGGTTTGGAGTGGTCAGAATGGAAATGGACTTTTCTCCAGCCACTCTACCTGACCACCAGCAGCTCTTGCTGCTGTATTCTCCTTTTCCAGCCTCATTTGTGGTCCTCAGCCCTGAGGTCTGGGGCGATGGTGGCACCCAGGTGTCTCCAGGGCATGATGGTGCCACACAGTCTGGAGAAATCCATGGTTTGCTTCCCACTGTTTCCTGATCCAAGCATTTCCTTGGTCTCCTTACAAAACCTGCAGCAAATTGTTGTATTAAATTCTCTCTGTAAGTCAAGGACTCAAACAGGAAAAGGAGGTGAGAAAAAGAGTTCAAAGGGAAAAGATCCACACAGGAGGAGAGGAAGCAGCACGCCTCTGCTGAGGGGGAAAAAAATGCCCAAATAACTTATTTAATTCTGTATATCATCTCCTTCCCAGCCTCTGCACCTGCAGGCACTGAAGTGGGAAGGGAAAAGTTAGGCGGGAAGTCTTTTGAGCTCTGGATGCAAAGTCTGGACAGCCAGAATTTTACAGGTAAACCCAGAGCCTCTGGGAGATAGGGGCATGGTATTTTTGCACCAGTCTCTTTTGCCATTCCCATGCTTCCTGAGCAGTTCTGCAAATCCCTGGGAGTGAGCCCTGGAGACTTGGATACCCAGAGCCAGAAGGAAGTGGTTGGTTTTAAGAGAGGATGTCATGGAGAAGTGCGGGACTGGATTCAGGGAGCTGTCTCCTTCTGCATCCCGGTGGAACATCAGAGGCCCCAGGGGCTGGTGAAGGTCCGTAACTAAAAATTCCAAATCTGGCTTCAGGAAAAAACACATGGCTTGCTTTTGGTAATGCTACAAAGAAGTTAAAATTGATTTAAAAAATCAAATAAGCCACATTTCTGGCTGGATATTAGTTTAGAGACTGACCATGGCTTTAAACAGGCAGAGAAGAGGGTGAGATTTGACATTAGGAAATTCTTCTCTGTGAGGGTGGTGAGGGAAGCTGTGGCTGCCCCATCCCTGGAAGTGTCCAAGGCTTGGAGCAACCTGGGCTAGTGGGAAGTGTCCCTGCCATGGCAGGGGGTGGAACAGGATGGGCTTTAAGTTGGGCCTTCCCAACCAAACCATTCCATGATCCCATGATCATGGGATATCCGTACACATCATTTAAATGTTACTTCTTTTTCCAAACACTTGACCGGGGTCTCCAAAACACGGAAATAAATAATTTTTTTTAAAAGTGGAGAATTTTTTTCGCCTGCCTAAATCCCTAATATTTACCTTTTAAAGGCAAAACTGAATTGCCGCTACAGGCAGAGAGACAGGGCAGAGGCAGCAGCAGCGATTTGAAGCCTGTGAAATCCCTGCACAGCCCCAGCCACTCCTGCGTGGTGAAGCACACGGAAAATTCAGATCAGACATGGATGGAGGGGCCCGAAGCCTGTCCCTGCCACGGCTGGAGGGGGTTCTCCTTTCCCAGAGCGTTCAGGGCTGCCCAGGCCACGGCCACTGGCGACAGCTCAGCCTGACAAGTCAATAAAAAGGAGGGAAGAGGGAGAAAAGCAACAAGGCCCCTGAAATGGGCCGGAAAGGCTGGGCAGGCTGAGCTCGGCTAAGCAGAGTTAGGGAGGAGGGAGCGGCGATGGTGATGAGGAGGAGGAAGGTGGGCTGGCAGCTTTTTCAGAAATACATTTATTTTGTAATCAGCGTTGGGTGGTTGTGCAGCGCCTCAGAAGGAGCCGCGGAGTTCTCGCAGCAATTAACGCCGGCCCTCGGCCGTGCCCTCAGCGGTGTGTGGGCACCGCCGGGCCCTCTCTCTGTGCCACCTCCTCCCGACACCAGAGCCGGGCTGTGCCTGCAAAACCGCGGAAATGTCCTCCAGACAATGAAATTATTCCATCTGCTGCCCGTAACCGCGGAAATTTCCTCTAGACAATGAAATTATTCCATCTGCTGCCCGGAACGGAGGAGCCCGTCAGGCACGGCGGGGATGCAGGCCTGAGCTCATCGCTGAGCTCCTGCTGCCATCCCGTGGCCAGATTATTTTCACTCGTGAGATTTTTTTGGGTTGAGGAAGGTGGGAACAGATCTCAGAACCGTGGGATGTCCTGATGAAGGCACCACAAGGGCCACATGTCCCTCCTGTCCCCATGGCCTGCCCTGAGAGCTGGGGCTGCTGCCCCATGCCCTCAAACACTTGGTGCTTTTACCCTGCCAAACTGATGGTTTTGCAAAAATCTTTTGTTGGGGGAGTTTCCCCCGAGTTTGGGTCTGCAGGGTTAATCTGTGCTCTGTTCTCCACCATAAAAAGTCCTTTTTCCCCCACCCCCCCCACCTTGGCTCGGTGTGTTCCCATCGCTCCTGCAAATCGTGAAGCCTCCATGGGTTGTGCAATTCCCAACAAGACAAAATAATTTTAAATCTTTGGGTATTCCGCTCACAGCCCAGAGGTTTCTTTTATTGGGATGGATTTAGACCCAACACCTGGCAGACATCCCCTGCAGGGTCAGGCTGGTCCCACAGTGACAAAGTGAGGGTGGTCACATCCCACCCTCAGGCTCTGCAGGATCTCCTCCTTCAGCCCAGCCTCAGGGGAAAATTAATTCTCCAAATATTTGTGGGTTGCTGCTTTGCAAACACAGAACCCTGGAAGTATTCTGGATATGGCCAGGGGCAATATTGACAGGGCTTTTTTGTCACAGTGATCCCTGCAGGAGAAACTTTGTCATTACTTTGGAATTGAAGGGTTTTAGCAGTTCCATCACTTGAAAAAAATAATGTAGAAGAAAAAGGAGGAAGACAGGGAGAAAAGAATAGGAAAACCCGGGAGGATCTCTGGAGTTTTACTCTGGTTTGCTCAGTGAAGAAAAGATGGGAGAAGGTACCTGGGATCCTACCTAAATTCTAATACCTAAATTCTCACCTGAGGACGAAAGTTTGTCTGATACAAATGAAATAATTTGACATTCCTACCTTTTTATTATTATTATTTTTTCTCTTGGAAAATCGACACAGGATGTGCATTAAACACCCTAAGGCTCTGAAATGGGGGTTCAGGCAGCCTTGCAATAAAGGTGATGCACAGACACATCTCCTCTCCGGAATTATGTGCCAGCCCCACTTTGGTTGACCTTCCAGAAAAGTTTACCTAAAAATCTGAGTTGAGGAATTTTATAAACAGAAAATTGAACATTTTATTAAATAAAATGTAAGAAGGATACCTGCTTTTCTTGAAGGAGTAACAGTCAGCAGCAAAAGATAGAGATATGACAAAAACAAGGAGAAAATGGATTTCTCTACAGTGAAACTACACTTTCCTTTGTGAATTTCTTTTTCTACCTACATGGAACATCAATAGATGCTTTTAGTAAAAAAAAAAAAAACAAAAAAAAACAAAAAACAAAAAAACCCAAAAAACAAAACAACAAAACAAACCCAAAAACATTACTAATGATTTTAAAATGCAAATATGCAATGCAAGGGATCTGCAGGCACAACCCCTAATGGGCTGGGGACTTTTTCTTTCTGGGAGAGGACTTTTCCTTCTCTTGCAGCACAAGCACGTCTATGGCCTGTAGAGAAAGCTGACCTAGAGAGGGAAAATAAACCCTGACTCAGTCAGGGGATGGTGGGAGAGTTGATTGCTGGCCCCTTGTCCCCAGTGGACTTTGCTGGAGCCTTGCAAGGACACCCTCATTCCTCACATGCTGCATCTTCCCTCTTTTATCCATCCTAAAATCAGAGTCATGGAACGTCCTCCTCATTTGTTTTTCCCTCTATGCAGAACCCTGTAAAACTGACTGAAAGGCACCTTGAGGGGTCTGCAGTCTGGGCCACACAGGTTTGCTTGGGAGTAAGAAGGAAACACAAGAAAATAATAATAAGAGGATGATTTAGAGGAGTGCCCACGCTCTCTCTGCTGCCCAGCGCAGGAGAGCCTTGCCAGGGTAAATTTTGTCTTTCCAAACCAACTGGAGACACACAATTGTTCACTTCAATGCCAGGCTTTAGGCCCTGGGAAAGCCGAGGGCTGTATTATGTGCAAGCACAATTCCTGAATTTCCAGGGGGAATCTGTTGGTGTGAAAGCAATGAGAAGGAAACAAAGGCTTGGAGAAGAAAGGCTGGGAATGCTGTTTGTGACAGATGCGCCTGAGCCTTTCCATCCTGGCCACAAAGCCTGACACAGGAATTTGCCATCTGTTTGGGCTTTGGATGGTAAAAATCACCTTCCTCCCTCCCCCTGCAATGATCTGCTGCTGCTGGAGCAGGTTTAACATGGATTTCTGCGTGTAAGAATGATGGGATTGGCACATGATGGCATTCCAGGAGGTCACCTCTTGGCTGCAGCATTCCAGGGGTGGGATGGAGCTGCAGGGGTCATTCCTGCTCCTCTGGGGAGCTCTTGGCTCAGCAGGAACTCTGACCCATGCTGGGATCTTGCAGGCAGGTGAGAGGAGTTGGGATGTCACTGTGTACACTCTGGCTTCCCTCTGGGAATCACCTCCCAGGGAATCTCTTCAGACTTCTTGCTTTGGTGGGAATCCATGCTGCGAAGGGAGGTTTGGGAATAGAGAAGGTTTTCCAAGAAGGCTGAAGATTAGGATTTGGTCCTGGGAGGGCTCAGGTGGTTTTGAGCTCAGAGATGGCTGGTGGGGGTCAAGTGGAGGTTTTTTGGTGGTGGCCAAGAGGTTAAAAAACGCTGTGTTTTTGGGAAATCATGGCCAAGAAAAGCATCAGGATGTGTTTTTTGGAAATCTTGGAGAAGCAGAGCATCAGGACATGTGGATGAGCATGACACAGAATTTTGTCTCCAGTGAGCAGTGGGGAAAACCCTTTTGTATCCTGGAAACCACTGAATGGCAGCCTCATCCCTGTGATAAGCTGATCTCAGCTCAGTCTTAGCTCTGTTCCTGCCTTGGATGTGGCAGCCAGAACACTCCAGCTCCACACTCCCTGCAGACTCTGTGCTTCCAGAGCTTTCCAACATCAACTTCCAGAGCCTGGAATTGAAAAACCATTCGTTATTTCTTCAATACACAGAAGCTGAAAAACATCGGTGCTCTGTCACCCAAAACTGTTTTGATCTGATTCGTCAGGTGACCACTGCACATCAAATTTACTTTAATTTATATAATATGTATTTATTTTTTTAAATTTAGTTCTTTTTCTCTACCCCTCACAAACAGGAAACTCTTCCATGGTTTGTTTCCAGTATGAAAATTAATGAAGATGGCAGGATCTAGTACATCAGAATGCCTTGGGATGTTTGAAGAGCAGCCTGACGCCACCTCTGAAGTCCTTTTGTGTAAAATGGGACTTTTCCAGGCAAATCCTTCTTCACTGAAGTCAGTGAAGTCTGAGTGTCTCACAACAAGATTCTTTATTTTGACTTGACTTTTAACCTCAGCCTGTGCTTTTCTTGGCTTTTAAGTGATTAAATATTCCCCCTCAGTGGTTTATCAGCAGAGTTTGTAGTGAGGAATAATAATAATAATAATAATAATAATAATAATAATAATAATAATAATAATAATAATAAAAATAAAGACTGGATGGGGTTGAAATAGTATAACAAATACAAGACTAGTGAATATGATTTGTGGAGGAATTTTATAGAATCATCAAATAGTTTGGGATAGAAGGGACATTAAACAGACTCTTGTTCCTCACCACCTGCACTGGACACCTTGCACTAGACCAGGTTGCTCCAAGCCCCATCCAACCTGGCCTGGAACACTTCCAGGGATGAAGGGGTAACTCCTGTGGCACCCAGAAGGACGACAACAAAAGTGGTATTTGTATACAAATGCGGGAGGAGAAATGACATGAAGTGATCAATAAATTATTCAGGTGGAAAACACCTGACCATCCAAACCCAGGAAAGAAAGGAAACAAGGGTAGCTGGCACCAACAGCATCCATTTCTGGACAAGGACGTTCTGAAAAGGCCCTGTGTGGTTTTAGGAGCTCATCCCTGGGTCTATCCTCCTGTGCTCCATGGAGGATACCGGCACCGTTCAGGTCACACCACTCCTGTTGTCACTCAAAAGCCATGAAGTTAAAGCTAAATATGCACAGGAGTTTGGGCAGTACTTACATTCCTCTTTGGAAAGCACTGTTCCAGGAGATCTGCTGCTCAGGAATGTGTTTAATTGCAGTTAATTGCACAGGAGTTTACCTTGCAATGGTGTCAGTGACACAAGGTCCTGGATCTGCAGCCTGGTCCTTGTTCTTTCTAGCCACACTTTAGGCTTTGCTCATTAGCGTCTCTGTCTGGGTTGTCTCTCTCCAGTGACTCAATTTATTCCCCAATCTCCTGTTCCCAAACACCAACAGACCTTGGAACAAGCTGTGCAGAGAAGCTGCCTCATCTCTGGAAGTGTCCAAGGCCATGTTGGACGGGGTTTGGAGCAACCTGGGATGGTGGAAGGTGTCCCTGGGCATGGCAGGGGGTGGGACTGGATGGGCTTCTTCCGCCCCAAACCATTCTGTGATTCCATGATCCAGAGAAGACACATTGGCCAAAGCCCTCCTTACTCAGTCTGTACTGTGTCCAGGTGTCAGGTCTGGGTGCTGCAGCCCCTGGAACACCCTGTTGAATGCACCTGAGCTGGCACCCTTCACTAAAAGGTAGTTTTAAGTCTCTGGTAGAAACACAAAAGGCTGCAGAGTTGAGCTGAGGTTGGACAGGAAAAAGGGCTTTCCCTAAACCTTCCAGCAATACCTCTGGTGTGGCTGCTCTTTAACTCAAATCAGGGGAGCAACCAGTGATTCATGGTTCTGCTGAGCTCTTTGTGGTGGACAAAAGTTCCTCCTGCCCACACATCTCCCCCAGCTCCTGCTGGGGATAGGCAGGGGAGCAGCAGTTGAGAGATCACGTGGGGTTCACCCTTCCTGAGAAGCTGCCCATGCTTGGACTTGTCCAAAGAGCTGTGGTGGTGGAGCTCATGAGCTTGTGCAGGGAAAGTGCTGCTCGTAGCTCCTGGAAGACCCTGAGAGCAGGAAGCTGTGGGTGGTGTTGTGATGTGCTGGGACAAGCAGGGTGACACTGCTGCCTGCCTCTCCTGTCTGACTCTGCCCCTCTGAGTCACCTCCTCCACCCAGCCCTCCTTGCAGAATTGCAAAACATCCTCTCTTTAAATTTCCTGGTGTGCCCAGCATTTCTGGGACAAAGCTGGTTGTGCCATTCCTTGTTGGAGGTCACATCATGTTGGAAGGAGTGACCTTTTGGTGTGGTCTGGCCCTTTTATGGCAGCTGTCTTTCTCACCTTTTTCATGACTGACATTTGTCAAACTTGGTGACAGGAGCCATGGCCAAGTAACACTATTAGAGCTCTTCAACCTCATGTAGGTAATGAAAATAATAAATAATTTTCGGGGCCATGTTGCTAAAAAAAGAAAATCACAGGAAAATACGTTTTGGCTGGACCACCACATTATTTCTGAATTTCCCTCTCCTCTCCTCTCCTCTCCTCTCCTCTCCT
>VZSR01001065.1:1139526-1168765 GCA_013398615.1 Brachypodius melanocephalos | reverse complement strand
TCTCCTCTCCTCTCCTCTCCTCTCCTCTCCTCTCCTCTTCCTGTTCTTGTAAGCACAAGAAATGGAAATGCCATTTTGAAATGAAAACTAGAGAAAATTTTCACTGGGCTTAATTTCATACAAATATCTTGGCTTTCACCTCCTCAGATGTTTAAAACCAGGTTTGACAGAAACTTCTCCTGAGCTCATCTGCTGCCACACTCCCCCTACTTCTGTGTTTTCCAGCGGTTTTGCTCTTTCCGAAAGCCCCAGACAAACTGAGAACCCTCCAGCCCCCCAAATTTTTATAAATAACTCCCACGGCACAGCTTAGCCCTGAGGGTGGTTAAGGCACAGTTCCAGGTGGGTTTACTTGATTTCAGAGGTGTTTGAGGCTTGTAGACCTTTCCAAACTCGTTTTTCCTGACCTGTGGCAGGTGCTGTGCCTGGCAGTTTATCTCCTTGGCCACACAGGAGTTCAGGAGGCCAGGAAGGAGGGGTGAAAACAAAGGTGTTACTACCATGTTACTTGGCTCTCAATGGCCAGAAGAGATGCAAGAGTCTTTTGGCACAGTGGTACTTTTTTCCTAAAGGAAAAAAAAAAGGAAAAAAAAAAGAGGAATAAGGACTTTAATTGAAGCCTGCAATGTTGTATAAATGGAAGATCTAAGTTTTAATTGAAAAATAATTATAACCACTTAATCATTTTAAATGAGGGCTGTAATTGCAGTCAGTTCATAATAGCCAAATACAGACACTTAGATTCCTGCAATAAAGCAGGGATGGTACAGCTTGATTTGCTAATAGCTCTTCCACTTCTCTCCTCTTTTGTCTCAAAGATTAATTCAGGCAAGGGCTATTAGTGCCGTTAATTGGTTCTGCAATTTAGACCTTGTGCTCGTGAATGAGTGACTGATGCAGACCCATCAGCCAATAATGTGAACACTTTGTCAATGTGTTCCTCATTGTCCGGCTCCGCAGAACTCCCCCGACAGCTCCTCCGCCACCCAACCCCGGCTCCCCGGAGGGATCAGGAGGAGCGGGGCTCCTCCGGGGTGAGGGATTCACTTAGCTTTAGATAGGTCACCCAGATGCCTTTGAAAGCACGGCCGGCTTATGAATAAAATAATCAGGCAGTCCAGGCGTCCTCCTTGCCAGGGACAAATCCCATATTCAAGAGAAATCTTCTCCTGTGCTGTGCTGGGAGCAGGTGGTGCAGTGGGGTTGTGAAGGTGATGAGGAGATGTGTCAGAGGGAGAGTGAGTGGAACCTGCAGGTGGGAAGGGGCTGATGGCTCTAGGCAGCACTCCGGGAGGAGTCCCCTTCCCACGGACAGCAGCAAGGCTAAAGTGAGGCTAGATCACTTAAATCCCAGAGAACAGCACAAACTCTGCTTTTTAACAGGTGTAATTTCCCATCTAAGCATTCACGGCAATGGGATGTGCAGTGGGCACAGCTGGAGGGACTTGGAGCTGCTTGGGGTGTCATTCCTTAGAAAAACACCCAGGGAGGGCTTTGTCCTTGCTGTATCCCTGTCATGTGAGATAACTGAGATGGGTTACACAGGTCACATCGACTTTAGGTGGTTGAAGGAGTTCACTCCTTGGCTGTTTTCACTGTGAGATCCTCCCAGAGGAGAAAACTGTCCTTTTGGTTAAGGTTAAGAAAGTTTTGGCTAGGAACGCTGCTGCTCACACAACAAGACCCTACTCTTTTGGCTGCTGTACCTTGGCACATTTTGAAATAAATGGGTGATAATTTGGACAAAATCTGTCCCTTTGCAGGTGTCTTGCACTCCCCACCCGGGGATCGATGTGTACCGAGTGGAGATGCTTTTTCCAGAGCTTCCAAATGAATGTATCCTTTGAGTTAAAGTATTGAACACAATCGTTGGCTGCCATGAGCCTTTCCTGTCTCTAGGCGATCCCGGTGGTGACAAACACAGGGAGTGTGTTTGTGCTCTGGACTCAGGCTCTATATTTAGCTACGTGATACTGGGAAAGCTTTCCGTGATTAAGTTCTGTTGACCGATACTGAGCGTAATTAACAGCCCCAACGTGGAGCGGGCAAGGTGTGGCACCAGGACTGGGTGTCACTGGGCCCAAAAAACCTCTGGGAGAGAGAGGTGGTGGTGAAAGCACATGAATCACCAGTCCTGTTCTTTTGGGGAAAAAAGAGAAAATGGGGTAGTGTTCCATTTAAACCCGAGGAGTGCTCGGAGTCATCTTTTCCCTGGTTGGTGCTTAATTTGGGGCATTAATTTAATGAATGATGTGTAACAAACATCAGGATTAGACACAACGTTTCTGGAATTGATAATTGAAGCTCTGGAATCTTAAGTGAGAGTTACATCTAACTCAGAGCTTCATGAGAAGGTCTGCTCTGCTTTGGACATGGGAACAGACTGCAGGACTTCCCACGGTCCCTTGGTTCTCTCAAAAAGGCGTGCAGGACCAAAATAATCTCTGGGAGATCTTGCTCCCACAGCAGATTGGATCTTTCTCAGAAGCAACTTTACAGGGTGGTCCTTAAGGCATCTGGGAGACTCCAGGCTCCAAAGGTAAATTCAGCCAGGTGACAGAGGTCCACTCCTTCGTGCTTCCCCCGACCTTCCCCTTCCACCACCTAAATGTCACACCACGGAGCTCCACTTCTCCTGAAGGTCTCTCCATGACCCCTCTGTGTATCTGGCACTGCTGAAACAGGGCTCCTCATCTCCTTTTGTCCTGCATATTCCCTGTTACTGTCCAACCACAAACAGGTTGGAAACCTGTGGAAAACTGGGCTAGGAAGAAAGTGGTCAGGGATGGAGCAGGATGGGCAAGCGAGGCATTACCCCACAGACATTTTCTGCAATAAGGTCAGGTCTCTTAGGGTGCTCTGGTCTTACAGTAGGTCTGCCCTGCCATCTTCCTTTGTCCATGGAAACAAGTCCAAATTCCTGTTTGGATGAGGGGTACAAAAATAATAAATGAGGATATGCAGTTTTTTCTGTGTTTTCCCCTTGGTCCTCCCATAACAAACTGCAACCTTTCACTCTTCACCAAGCGCTGCCTTTCACGCGGGCTCCGAGCCCAGCATTCCCAAGGTCTGCCCAAACATCTGTCGCTACAAGATTCCCTTTTTTATACATTCACCTTGGCATAAATGTTTTGGTTGAGCCAGATGGAGCCATGCTAGTAAATCATGGAATCATTTAGGTTGGAAAAGCGCTCTAAGATCATCAAGTCCAACTGCTCCCTCAGCACTCCCAGGTCAGTCATGTCCCCAAGTGCCACATCCTCACATCTGTGAAATCCTACCAGGGATGGGGATTCTGCACTTCCCCTGGCAGCCTGCTCCAACAGCAACCCATTCCACGAAGGAATTTCTTCTAATATCCAATCTGAATCTCTCCACTTGGCTCAAAAGCATCATCCTTTCCAGGAAAGGGTTGAGGCTTCCCGTAATTTTTTATGTTTCACCCAATTTCTGTGCTTGGTCTTCCGCAGTGAGGCATTTCTGTGGAAGCTCTCCAGGGGAACCCACTGGTCCTGTCTGGCCGTGCCGGCTGCACCTCTGCCTGGAGGGAGAAGGTAAACAGAGAGCGAGGTGGAACAAATGGCTCTTGGTACCGAGCGAGGAGATTATCTCACCGAAACAGATAAAGGCCAGGGGAGGTTGGCGTGGTGCTCTCCTGGCTGCCGGTGTGACGTCGGCGGTGCCTCCAGCTAAAAGTCCCTGGCGCCCTGGCTGCCTGCCCCAGACCCGGCTCCAGCACGCCTGGCACCATGTCGGTGACAATCTGCCAGTCCATGGGCTTCGTGGTGTCTGCCCTGGGCATTGGGGGCATCATTGCCTCCACCTGCATGGACCAATGGAGCACCCAGGACCTGTACAACAACCCGGTGACGGCCGTATTCAACTACCAGGGCCTGTGGCGCACCTGCGTGCGGGAGAGCTCCGGATTCACGGAATGCCGTGGCTACTTCACCATCCTGGGGCTGCCAGGTAGGGCCTGATGGCATCAGGGAAGGGGTGGGAGGGTGTGGGAGACAATTTCTGAGTCAGCAGCAGGTGGTTTTCAGTGGGAACCCCAAATTTCTCTCAGCAGTGGGTGCTTTTCAGTGGGCAACACAAATTTCAGCTGAAAAGGACCTCGGGTGCCCATCCCATTTGGAAAACAGGTCCTTGGAGATACCTCAAGGCAAACCCCATCCCACATGCCCAAGCTGAGGTTCAGCAAAACTCATCACAGGTAATTATGCACTATAATTATGTGTCCTGAGGTGCTGCTCCATGGGGAGATTCATCCCCTGTGCCATGGGTGGCTCCAGCTCAGATTCCTGCCACTGGCTGTGTGTGGCTTCCCACCAGAAGCCACTAATAGTCTTGTCACTGGAGAAGATCCTTTCCTAAGAGGATATGTCACACTTCAGCTCACTGTATTTCTATTTGGGCTAACACCACCAGGCTGGATTTCTCCCTAATTCTCCTTTGGTTCCAGTTTTTTCTGCCACGGGAATCATTCCTGTCCCGGTTGTGCCCAGAGTATCTCGGGGTGCAAACAATTAGGTTACAACAGGATTATCTGGGGTTTCTTCTTGCCTTAACACAGTGAGAAAAAAGGCACTTAGGCTCTTATACCCATCTGGCCTCTGTGCTTTGATACAGCCAGAATGGAGGGAAGAAGCCAATTATCTCAGGAAATCACTGCAGAACTCGTGCAAAATGGCATTTCCAAAACACACAGAAAGGGGCATTGTGCACAAAAATTGCTTCTCTCAAGAGAAGGCACAAAATCAAACCAGTGTAACCCAGAGTGGCTGTGGTCTCAGACACTAGCTGGGGAGGTATTTCATCCCCTGAGTTGAGTTTCTGTGTTGCTCCTCTCTGGATCCTCATTCCCAACTGGTGCCTGGCATTGGCGCTGCTGCAGATGCTCCCACAAGACACTGCAGTTCTTCCAGTTCTGGCAGTTCTTCCTCAGTTCTTCTGCTCAAAAAGCTTAAAATGGCTAAACCTGTAACTCTACGAAAGAAGCAATGAAACTTTTCAAGTGTTCAGCTTTGGGAACTACACTAATCTTTGAAGAAATCAGAATACTTGAGATTTAGAGGGTTTTGTTCTTTCAAAACACCTTCATTGCTGACCTCAGCCCTGCAGCAAAAAGCAGGAAACTAGGGATGTTTTTTTTGCAATTCCAAGACCTCTAGACTGGTGTCTGTCAGGTGGGTATTAATATTATAGAGTGGGAACGTTGAGGGGAAGGATTTCCTGCATTAGCAGGATTTTTCTGCTTTTGGAGGGGCTGCTGGAGATCAGTGTGTCCATGGCCCTGCCCACAGCAGAGTGTGGAACAAGATGGTCCCTGAAATCCCTTCCAACCCAAACCATTCTGGGACTCTGTGCTTCCATGATTCCTCAGCTCCATCCCATAAGCTCTGTGGATCCCTCCCAGCCACAGACAGAAATGAGCAGCCTATCCTAAATATTGGGGTTTCTGATGAAAGCCCTCATCTTAGAGTGGAATTCCCACTTGTGTTTGCCAGGTTTACTGCAGTCACCTACAAAAAGGAACATGAAAGAGCCCAAGGAATAAAGGACAACCATAAAAAATAAAGGTGGTGGATGCCTGAGCCCCTCAAAGTTGCCAGCCTCACCCTCAGTAGCGTTGGGGAGATGGTGTGGGCTCAGTATGAGGGAATATGAATATTTATGTGCTTTGTCCCAAATGATCCTTCCTGTGACCAATGCTATCAGCACTGCCCTACAAAACGAGGTGGAATTTTTCCCTTTCTTTTTAATGAACTGGGCTTGTTCTCCTGTAGCCACCCCCCTCCCTGCTCTCATTTTTCGTGCTGTTATGGATTGTCTGACACTTCCAGTCTCTGGAGAAGCTGGAGCAAAGCCTCACGTCCCACTGCTGTGCTTTATGGATTGGCTCTGTCTCCTGAATTCAGCTGCTCCTGTGGGCATTTCTTCCCACCCACCACCAGCAAGGGTGGTACCTCAATCAGAGAGGGGGGAAATAATGCTAAAAATCCTCTTATTAATTTGTTCAGATACTATTTAAGTGCATCATTCCCACGTTTATTTTAAGTGTGCAGCACCTTGATCTCTATGAAACCCCCCTCGCAAACTACCCCAGAGTTAATGGTTTGTCAGCATTTCCATTATCAACCCCTATTTATTATCCTGACAATGGCAATTTATATTGGGAACAATAGTGCCAGAGTGAATAAAAATAATAGGACTCTGGCAAAGCAGAGAGGTGACCCAAGCACATCGAGGAAGTTTTGGGTTCCAAGGGTTTTTTTTCACCTCAATCCCTCGCTCCCACAGCAAAGATTAAACTTGTCTTGCCCATCATCTATCTTCAATTTAGTTGGGAATTTTAATTTCAAATAGATTGAGGAAAAATCAAGATAATAGGAATGAGGAATTACCCAGGCAGTTTATGGCTCTGGCTGCTCAGCTATAAACAGTCGCTCTCTGGTGAAATGTGGCACTGGAGAACAGGACCTATTTGTTCTGATTTTGCTTTCTCCTGTTATTTTTTGCTCCTTGCTTTGGCGTGAGATGGTCTGGAGGACACCACTGGAAACTGAGCACACAAATAAGGGATAAACTGCAAAAGCTGAGCTGGGCAAGGCTAGTGATTTCACCTTGTGTGGAGATCACGGGGTGATTTCTGCTCAAAGCAGAATTTTGCAGCTTCTCCCAACTTTGCTAAACTACGATAGCACAGGCAATGATTTCCCAGGTTTCTGTGTCTTTTTTCCATACCTGTTCAGGGAGCCTTCTCCAGAAACTTTTCCAAGGACATTTCTCCCTCTGGTCCAAAGCTTTTTTGCCTATTCAGAAGGGATGAGATATCTCTCTGCTGTGGACCAAAGTGTTGTTGGCTCAAAACAGGAGAATATTCTTGCTTTTCCAATGGCAAACTTTGGCAGTCTGAGAGGAACTTGTTCAGTTTTTCCAACTGATAAAAATGCCCATGTTCTCAGAGTGCTCAGAGGGAAAAGAGCCCATGGGAATGCAACCATGACTGCCCAAATTCTCCATAAATTTTAGTTTGGCTGGTGCAGGGTAGCAGCAGTGCATAGATGTTTCCCGAGGAGAATTCATGTCTAGGAAGCATCAACATTGGCTTCTCTGGATTCTTCCCTTCTATATGAATGCTCTGACAGAGTTATCTTTCCTTTCATACAACCCACAGCCATTTTGTGGCATAACCATAGCAAATAACCTGGTTTTGGAGACAGTCTCTGCTCCCTGGAACTGCTCCATGCCCAAAGTTTGTAAGGATGGGAAGTGCTAATTGCCATGTCATGATCCTCCACCAATGCTGGCCATGGCAAAGTCTCTTTCAAGGTCTGTTTGCTGCTTGAAATCCTTTCACCCAGCCAGGTCAGGTCCAAATTTTGAAACATCTGCAGGCAACTTCTGTAACCTGCTTAGCGTCTTTTGAGGTCAAATTTTGGATGCAGAAGTATTTAGGTGGCCCAAGCAGGCTGGAGACTTGATATATCCTGCCAGGACATGTGTGAGGCTCTGATGAGTTTGCACTCACAGCTGGAGCTGAGGGAGGTGTGGGTTTGGGGAAAGGGACAATGGGAGACCTTTAGAGAGGTCTCAGGAACCCCAGTGACACCCAGGGTGGGAGGAGGTGGCACGACCTGGGTGCATGTGTTACATTTATTGTTTTGTGCCTTTGCACCATGAAAGGATGAGAGACAAGGGAAAAAAAATCCTGAGGGATCTGGGATGAGGGCCAGAAGAGGAAGGAGCAAGGGTGTGGAGATTTGGGGCTGGGCTACAGCTCATAAATGTGCAGGCAAGTTCAGCCTCATGCACCCCAGCTCTGCTGAGGGAGCTCAGAGCATCCTCTGGACCATCCCCAGCCGTGTGAATCTGAGCTGGGATGGGGTTCTTCCATGAGCCATTCCCTCAGTGAATTCCAGAAAGGCCATTCAGCCCTTCTCGTTGTGCACCACACACTCACGGACCCTGCCAACGGAGGGGCAGGAAGAGAAGGGTGGGTTTGCTTAGTCTGGGCTTGAGCAGGCTGGGCTGGAGTGAGCCACTGGCAGGGTGTGAGCTGTGTTTGCAAATTCAAGAGCAAACATGAGCTGGAGGTGATTTCTGTGGGAGAGGTGGTGATAACATTCAGGAGCTGCCTGGGCACAGGGACTGGTTCTGAGATAACGCAGAGTCAACGCCTGGAGAGATAAAGCAACTATGAGCTGGAATAAAGGGGCACAGGGGAGTGGCCACAAAGCCCCCTTCTTTTCCTCATTTGGGTAAACCACCAGAGTTGTCCCAATGCTCAATGGGAGCCTGGTTCTCTGCTCCTTGCTGAGTTGCAGCCTCGCCATTCCCCTTCCTCAGGCATGGCTCAGCGTTTCCACGTGGGCTGAGACATCCTCTGGCCAAGCATTCAGCTGCTGGAGACAATCCACAGATTGCTTGGAGAGAGATTCCCATCCTTCAGCCAATCCTGGCTGTGGTCATCTCCATGGGGTGGCTGGAGATGAGCATCAGGTTGTGGTGAAGATGCTCAGACTTGCTCCACAGCTTTCCTCTCACCCAGCCCCTTCTTGGGTTGTGCTCTGAGCCAACAGTTCAGATGAAACTCCCAGGGGATCTTCTGTTATCTGGGAAAATGGGATGAATGTATTTTTCCTTATAATGGGGCAGCCCAGAAATAACCATTAAAAATAAGCTTAAAATTTGAATAAGTGAGAAAGGCAAAGGAAATGTGCTGGGGAAGGGTTAGGAGGGAAAACATTTGGATTTTGTCTCCAGAACTATGCTTCAAGTATCCACTGAGGAAGGTGTGGGAGCTTTGAATGCCCACTCTTTCCAAGTATCGTTTGAGTCAGAGCAGAAGAAATGGCAATGGGATGGCTGGAGGACACTTCAGCCAATACTTTTAGGGATGAGCAAACAGAAGCCCCCCAAACCACAGTAATTCTTCAAAGATGACAACCTGTGGAGTGCTGAGCATGGCTGGGTGTTTAACTCTTAACTGAGGGCCATCAGCAGCAAAATTCCTTCCATGGCTCCATTTTTGGGGACAGCACACGAGGCTTCGGTGGGGAATGTCCAACCCTGTGTTAGGGTCTCTTCTTTAGAGACATGGTTCCCTCTGGCCCTGCAAATAAAAGCCAGACTGGTTCTCCTGGACTTTCCTGCACACTTGGAGATTTTGATCGTGCTTTTTGACTGCTCCACCATTGCTCTGGGCTTTTGATATACCTGAGTAAGAGCCATGGTGAGAACAACCTCTTCATCCACAGGAGAAAATTCCATTCCCAGGGAAAGGTTACTGAGGTGATGGACTGGACATGGGCACATCTGGGGGTAGCCCACTTTCCAGTAGATGTCTTGGGAGGATCAGCAGAGCTTGGGATGTGAAAGGCTGGAGAAGGAGAAGAAAAGGTCCCTGTTGGTTTGAAGACCAGCTCCTGCTGCAGGTGGCCAGAGCCAGCAGCCAGGCTGGAGGAAGGGGTGGTTGGTGTGTCCCCTCCCACCAAAGGAAATGTGGATATAGGGATGGAAGGGCCATCATCACTGACATTCCTGCAACCACCCTGATGTCCAACTGAGCAGAAAAAAAACCCAATCACTTAAAAGGTGGCAGAGCTGTTTGGGGAAAAAAAAAAAAAAAGCTGGAAAAAATATGTTCACCTCTTTAATTCTCCCTTTTTCCTTCCCTTTTTCTCTCCAGGAGTTATTTTTAGCTATGACCAATCTATGGTTTCATTTCTCTGTGCACTGTTGCACAGAGAATGGGAATAGGGATTATGTCTCAAAGGACTATCCTTCCCTCTGACATGTTCTGATGAGGTTCAGCCCAGAAAAAGGGATGTGGGCTCTCACTACTGGATGGCCAGAAACAAGAAGGCAAGTCCTGGGGCATGGGAAGGACAGGAGTCATCCTGGAGAGCTGCTGAGGAGCATCAGGGCTTGGATGGAACTGGATTTTCTGGACTGGGACACAATTCTGGCCATGGGACCACAAGGGATGGGAGGGAGAATCGACCACCTCTCCACTGTGATAATGGATTTCCCACTTTTTACGCCCCCCATCCCTTTCCCAGGACAATCCCTCCAGTCAATATGGACAAGTCCTCCTCAGAAAGGCCATTTCCCATTGATCCCTGCTCTCTCCTCCTTCCCACATGGGCTTCAGGGTGTCCTCGTGATGGCAGTGGGGATGTGGGTCAGTGGGGAACAGCGTTGGAGGAGTTTTGCTGGATCAGTTTGGGGCTCTTGGCTTGGTGCCCTGGGTTGTGCCATGGTCCTCATCCAGTGGAGGCTCAGTGATGCCTGCGGGCACTGCAAGGAGCAGCCACATCCCCGGGCTGGGCTGATGGCCCCACATCCTCTGACAGAGCCCTGCATCCCATTGTGCCTCTTGTGCGGACACCTCCATGGGGACAGATTGTCTGGTGGCATCAGCAGAGGGATGGGGAGGTGGTGGCCTGGCCCAGGGGCTGGATTCCCCTGGGGACATGGTCCTTACCCCATGCCAAGCAGGCAGGAGAGGCCCAGTGGGCAGCAAAGGGTTTCAGGGGGCTGGCCAAGCCCCAAGTGGGTTGCCCAACACTCGGCAGAGCATGGCTTCTTAAAGGTGGAAGGACAAGCACTCCTAAAGGACAAAAGCTCCTATCTCAAGCCCTCCCCGGCAGCGAGAGTGAAACTGGACTATCTTGCAAAAACACTTTGAGCAAACAGCTCTCAATGGAAAGCATCTGATAAGAGCAGTGCAGCGCTGGTGGCTCAGGCAGGAGGACTGCGGCGCCCCAGTAGGACTGCGGCTCCCTCGGGGCCGTGCCACCCGCGCTTTCCGGGGACACGCCATGTCCACTACCATCTGCCAGGTGATGGGGTTCCTTGTGTCCCTGCTGGGCGTTGGGGGCAGCATCATGGCCACTGCCATGGACACGTGGAGCACTCAGGACCTGTATGACAACCCGGTCACGGCCGTGTTCCAGTACCAGGGGCTGTGGAGGAGCTGCGTGCGGCAGAGCTCCGGCTTCACCGAGTGCCGGCCGTATTTCACTATCCTTGGGCTGCCAGGTAGGGGCAAAAACACTCCAGCTGTCACCCAGGGGTTCTCCTGGAGCTCTGCACAGTTTTCATCTGAGAGGAGGGGCAGGTATCTTAAAGCACTTAGCAAGGAATTGTTATTTCCAGTGTTACGTTATGAGCGTAAAAATAGGAGCATATTTATTGCCAAAGTAATTTTTGTGGTGAGGGTTTTTGGTGGGGGTTAAAACCTGGAGCATGTGTGGGGGATCTCTGGGTGAGCATCATGGGTTCAGCACCATTGCTGGCATCAATCAGCACAGCTCCACTGGGGTGAGCAGAGTGAGGATGTTTAACGCCCCAGGCGTTGTCCCTTGGAATGGAAACACAAGGAAAAGGGCTCTGTGCAATTGTGTAGTGTTATGGGGTAATGGAAATGATTGAAATGTACTGTCTTTTCAAAGACAGGACTGGCATGGGAGATATCTGCCTGTGAGAGGAGCAGGTGGGAAGGGCATGAAGGGGAAAGGTGTGTTCAGTCACTCCCCATCGCCTGGACAGTGTTAGTGCCTGCTGAAGCAGAGGGCAGAGGCATATTGCTGTCTTGTTTGCTTGCTAATGTTCCCAAAAGAGCTGTTTTTCCCACCCCACTGCATGTGAGGATATTCCAGTGCTCCCAGCCCAGCAGTAAATTTGGCTCTGGGAGTGTTTCTCACTCCTGGTGCATACTCACAAAAAGATCCAAGCAAGCACTGCTCTGCTCTTTTTGCAACTTTGCCTTTTGCAACTGTTTGCCTTTTGCAGCTGTTGATCCAGGAATAATGTGGGTTCCAGCCCTGTATCCTCAGGGATGCCATCCTCAGAGATGCCCTCAAGCTTTGCTGAGGACCCATGACTCTCTGAGGGGTGCCATGGAATAGATCTGTCTCTGTGTACCCAGGATTCCCAGGTGAATTCTTTCCATTTGGAAGAGCAAACCTGATATTTAGAGTCACCTCCCCCATGGGAATATTTATTTTAAGGACTAAAAATTAGATCAATCCCATTACCTCTACAAAGTGTTGACCACTATATCTCTTCATA
This sequence comes from Brachypodius melanocephalos, assembly GCA_013398615.1. Lineage (NCBI taxonomy): Eukaryota > Metazoa > Chordata > Aves > Passeriformes > Pycnonotidae > Brachypodius > Brachypodius melanocephalos. Next base: position 1,156,684 of record VZSR01001065.1, on the reverse strand, counting down.
AGGCTGTGGGTAGGTGATTGTGTTTTAAATGAGCCATAAGGAAATGGGAACCATCATTTTGATGTCAATTTATCCCAATCAGGATTTTACTTTTTTCAGTTATTTTAAAGTAATATGGCAATAAAGAAACGTGCAAAGCACTCACAGACAATTTCTGTTGTTAGAGATATCCTGTCAGAGTTATGTTTATGAATCCATTTAATTTGATTAATTCCTTCAAACATATAGAAAAATGTCCCTGCTGGAATTTGCTTAACTTAAATGCCTGTTGGAATTTACTTAATTTCCCTAAAATTTCTATATCCCATCAATCATTACTGGTTGTAAAGTCAGATTCCATCTTTTTCATTATGTATTAGCTATGGAAGTGCAGGTGATGGTCATTTAAATGACTTGAAGTTGTTTTACCTCACTCATCTCTTACCACTCACACTGGGGAGGACGAATATCCAGTTTCCCTTACCTCTGGAAAACAGGGATGCAGGCTGTAGTTTCACATCACTAGCATTTATTTTGGAGGAGAAGCTATTTCTCTTGGTGCTTTTGCTATTCCCTTGTTATGGAACACCAACCCTTGTATGGAAGCAAGTTATCCTCCCTCATGCCAAAGGTGTGTGCCTAAGCCACGTTTGTAATTCCAGGGCTGTTTGCTTCCTGCTGCTCCCGATACCACTTTTCCTTAGTCTCCCACTTTGTTTGTCTAAGCCCTTCCACTCCTTCCTCCAAGCAGGGGTCGTTCACCTTTGGAAAAGCAGCTCTTTTCAGAGGACTTTCAATGGATGCCAAAACTCCCTTGAAACTGCAGCACTGCCTTTCCAAACAGCTCCCACTTCAGGTCCCGTGAGCCAAGTGGAGAGGGCTTCATGCCACAGCAGGACTGGGAGAACCTCCTTCTCCATTCCATCTCTTGGTGGAGATGCATAACTCAGTCTCATGGAGGCAGGAATGGCTGCTGATGGTTACCTGGCATTTTTTCTGCCATGTCCTGCTGTGCTCCTCTCCCCTGGTTTTCCAACAGCTCCTTTCGATGGAGGTTCATGACAGTGCTCCAGCAAAAGTGGAGCATCCTTGGCTGCTTGGCCTGGCCCTGCCTGTTGTGTCCTTCCATGGGCACCCAAAGCATTGGGAACACCTCTCCTGAGAACAAACAAACTCTCTGTGGGATCTTTGTTTGGGGTCACTGCTTGACGGCTTGAAGACACCCCAGTGATGACACCCAGGAAACATGCAGGAGTGAAGTCTTGGGGACAAGGAGCTTCCACCATGATCCACAGTCTTGGATGATCAGCCTCTCCTGCCTGCCCTGAAACAAAAAGCATGTGCAAAGAAACTTTGGTGGTTACACAGACAAAGGAAGATTGAAATTTCTTCCTCTTTCTGCTTCCCATCAGGTGCTGCAGAACAACCTCGGAGGGCTGATAAGGCGTATCCGCCATGCCCTGATGGATCATAACTAATGAGCTCCTACCTGGGGGCTGATGAATGGCAGATTGAAAACCCCCGGCTCGTTAGCACTCCTTATCAGCTGATAAGGGCAAATTGAGTCATGAGAGCTGAGGCAGTGGGACTGCCGGATGGGAGAAGAAAGTGGTGTATTCCCGGCCTGTGGAATGGCAGCCCGCCCGCTTCCGTGTGCACCGCAGTGCCAGCGCGGTTCTGCTCCACTTCCTGACACCCCACAGTCCAGGAGAGCCACCCAGGCACCCAGCACCCTCCTGGGAAGGGTCTGCAAACCCTTCTCCCAACCTGTGCAAGGGCTCCGTGCTCCCCTGCACCCAGCAAAGGGGTGGCAGACAGGGCAGAGCAGTCCCTGGGGGTATGGAATGTGTTTTCCACCTGTTTCACTCCATCAGGAGCCCGCTTTCTCTTCCCTGAAGAGGGGCAATCGTGCTTGGGGAGCACCAAAGCCAGACCCAGGGCTGTGGGAGCACATGACAGGGTGAGGAGAGGCTGCAAAATATCCCAGCCAAATCCCAACAGCCCTTGAAATTCCTGCCAGCACCCCTCCAGCGCTCTGCCGCCTTCCTGTGCCTGCCAGGGACTCCTGCACAAGTGGGAAGTGTCTGGAAAAAGATGGGATATGTGCCACCCTATTAGAGAATCACCTTGGTATTCACGTGCTCTTTCCTCCACCACTTCTCCAGTTTTAAATGTGCAAGTTTCCCCTTGCTTTCCCTTCTACTTTTCTGCTCCACCCAAGAGGAGTCTGAAAGGTTTTTGCCTCCTTCAGGCCTCAGCTCTTGTGGGCATGACCCATCAGTGTTCCCTGCTCATGGCATGCTGCTGAACAGATTCAGGATGAGGGTATTTGGATGTTTCATTCATGAACATGGACAGATTTATCCAGGACTGATGTTCCATGTAACCCTGGGGAGGATATGGTGAGGGAGATGCTTGCCAGAGCTTTGATGCTCTCTCCTGCTCTCCGTGTAATGTTTGTCAGGGTGATTTTCCTCTTTTCCATGTGCTTTCCTGGGAAGTGGGAACATACAGAACTGCATTTTTAGTCATGTAGTAGCTGGAAATATCCCAGATGACTGGGTGGAGCTGTCTGCTTCCATAGGGGAGGAAAGAAGAGCCCTTTCTCAAACACTGTGGTTATGGAACAATCCATGCTTATCCCAGCTCCTCACCAACTCTTCACCATGTATTTCACGACTGGCACTAATGAACATGTCTAAAAAAATGCTGCCTAAACCATCAAACTCTTTGAGAAGTCAAACAGCCACACTTCCAGAGGTGCCGCAGATAATACAGAATAGATCCAGTGCCCGTTTTCCAAGGTTTTCCTTTTATTACTTCTGTTTTCAGACACAGGCAATCTTTGAAAATCCCCCAGGCTCTGACAAATCCCATTTCAGCCCCTCAGGGAGGCTCTTGCTGTTTGTTTTGCAGCAATGTTCCAGGCTGTGAGGGCCCTCATGATCGTGGGGATAGTCCTGGGGATCCTTGGCCTCCTCGTGTGCATTTTTGCTCTGAAATGCATCCGGATTGGGAGCATGGAGGACACTGCCAAAGCCAACATGACCCTGACCTCTGGCATCATGTTCATCGTTGCTGGTAAGTGGGAGCTGTCGTGTCTTCCATGTGGAAGGCTTTGCATTTCCCTGGAATTGAGGGCTGGGCAAGTCTTGGTGCATTTCTGAAGTTACTGGCATTATCCTCCAGCCTGATTTCCAGGAGTCAAATGGTTTTTTACCTCTGATTAGGGAACAAAAACTCTGGAAACCAGAAGTTTTGAGACAAAAATCAAATGAAATCTATACCCTAACAAAGGGAAGGAGAATGTCCCTATTTAAAATTGTTCAAATCCCAACGCCTAATTTTTTGGGGGATATGAGACATTCAACACAACCTTGTGCCACACAGCTTTAATTTTGTATTTTACATCTATCATTTTAGAATCATGGAATGGGTTGGGTTGGAAGTACCTTAAAAGTCATCCAATTCCACTGCTGCCATGGGCAGGGACACCTTCCACTGGGCCAGGGCTCCAAGCCCCATCCAACCTGGCTTTGGACACTGTGGAAGGAAGAACAAAACAAAACTGTCGTGTGAAGGGGTTTTTTTTGCCAAAAGTTCTTGACTTCAGCTCTTCTGGACACCCCAGCTCCCATCTATCCCTGGTCTTTAAGGTCCATCCCAACCCAAACCAGTCTGTGATTCCATGTTCAAGTGTTCTGTGAATTACTCTGCTGAGGAAAACCAAAGTTTGGCATTGCTGCCAGGGTTGTCAGGGATGGCCATGCCAGACACCTCCTGTTTGGATGAATGGAAGAAGTTCCAACCTCCTGGGGCTGGTGTTTATCACCACATCTGGTGATAAACAGGCTGTGAACCAAAGACATCTCCTCTTTCACTTGACAGAGAGTGTGTTTTCCCATTTAAAAAAAATCTGTCAGGGAATTTTTGGTCCGTGTTTTTCACTGTAAAACAAATGTTTAAAATGAACTACTGGGTATTCAGTACAATGATCTGTTTGTTAAACTCATTTGTATGAAAAAACACGTCAGGAGAAAGATTGCTGCTGGTCTGACTTGGGATTGTGCTGTGTGGCATTGTATTCCTGATGTAAATGCAAGGAAAAACTGGAAGAAAAGTGTAACACATTGTGGGTCCCTCTTTGTGCTGAAGGCCACAGAACAGTGTCTCACCCACCTTTCCAGAGGTGTGGGATGCTTCCCTGAGGCCCCAGGTGACTTCTTACCCTGTGTGGCCCTCAGTCTGTCCTTCTGTCCCCCCTCAGGCCTGTGTGCCATCACTGGAGTGTCCGTGTTTGCCAACATGCTGGTCACAAACTTCTGGATGTCCACTACCAGCATGTTCCAGGGAATGCAGAACGTCCAGAACAGGTGGGTGCTCAGCTGGCTCTGCGTGCCACACTGTGGAAATCTCCCTCAGGGCTGCTGCTGAAGGATTGGAAAACTCTGGGGATATGTTGGGATTGTTGCAGGACTTGGAAGATTATTCTTAGGAGATAGAGCCTCTTGTCTGAGCTGGAGATAAGCAAATGGGCTGGGATGTCTCTGTCCTTGCAGAATGAGAAAGGGAGGCCATTGGGGTTCAGACTGGACTTCTGGGGACTTGTGGGTACAACTGTAGGGTCTGAGGGAGGATGGCAATGTTCTTGGCAGCCCTAACCAGCCATGCCTGTCTGCAGGTACACCTTTGGCTCAGCCCTCTTCGTTGGATGGGTGGCAGGAGGGCTGGCCCTCGTGGGAGGCATCATGATGTGCCTCGCTTGCAAAGGGCTCATCCCAGAGGAATCCCGGTAAGCTGAGCTGGGGGGACAGGGGGAGGCACTGCAGGAAACCTGGGGGGTGTGCAGATGTCCCACAGCTGGCCCCACAGAGTGGGTGGATGTGTAACATGATAGCCCTGGTGATGATGGAAGCACAGAGTCCTGTAGGTTGGAAAAGACCTTTAAGATCAGAGGCCAGCCATTAATTCAGCACTGCCAAGGCCACCACTGCCTGAAGTCCGTGATTAGTGAGCTGCCCTCTGTGGGTACACAGTGGGCATCTGCCCTCCCTGCCCCTGTGACTCACACACAAACAGAGAGGACATGAGAAATGTGACCCCAAAACGTGACATTTGCCCTGTGCTGGTAGGTTCAGGCCCATGAATTGCAGGTTGCACAGCGGATCATGAGCAGGGTTAGATTGCATCAGCTGAGCCATGATTCACATGGAATTGTGGAATTCCAGAGCAGTTTGGGTTGGGAGAGAACTAAAGCCCATCCCATTCCACCCCTGCCATGTGCAGGGACACCTCCCACAGACCGGGTGACTCCAAGCCCTGTCCAGCCTGGCCTGGAACACTTCCAGGGATGGTGTAACGTCACCAGGAATTTGTATTCCAACACAGCCAGTTATTGCAGGTGGATCAATCACTCCACAAATTACTTTTTTCGAGGGAAAGAAAGTGTATGTTTATGAAAGAACCTGAAAGGGGCTTGCAGGTTCCCATGGGTGGTGGGCTGAGCTCTCTGAGTGGCACAGCACCAAGTTCCCTGAATGAGCACAGGGTGCAGTGTTGGGCAGTCACAGCCCCTCTAGAGCCTCATCTTCCTTCCTCTTGTGTCTCTTCCAGCTACAAAGCCGTGTCCTACAATGCCTCAGGCCGGAACATCTCCTATAGGACAGGGCCCTACAAGGCTGGCTCAGGGTATGAAGCTGACCCCAAGTCCAGGAAGGGTGTGGGATATGAAGAAGCTCCTCGAAGTGAAGATGGGAGACGCGCGTACCCTTCAAAATACGACTATGTCTAGCAGACCTCCTGGCCTTGGGTTGTGCTATCAGATTTTTTTTTTTGACTTCACAAGCAAAAAATGCAGCAAACCAAGCAGTCTGTAAATAGGATTGTGTTTTATGACAGGCTTTCCCTACTCTGAGGTTGCATCTTTGTTGTGAACATCAGTTTTACTCGTCTGCCCGTTAGTATTAACAGCATCAGGAGGTCTGTGACCAAAGAGCTGTGCTGCTCTCAGAGTAGAACGTTTTGCTCCTATTTTCTGTATAAACTGACATCCAGGAGCAGTGCCTCGTGCCCTTTCTTAATTGCTCACATAGTGGAAATTCCCCTTTGATAATTACTGTGTATTTGAAATAAATTCAGTTGTGTCCCCTTGGCTGTGCCCTGAACAAACAGAGCCTGTGGTCAGGGCATTTTCCTCCCTGGTGACTTCTCTGCCCAGCCCCGTCTTTGCTTTGCTGGTTGTACTCCCAACGCTGATCTGCTCTGATATTTAATCTGATTTCTGTGACTTAGACATGTTCGCTGGAGCCTGTGATAGCAAAGTGTATTTATTTCTTCAGATCTCCCCAGGGAATGTGCATAATCCATTGTTATTCCTGCACTAATAGCTCCCAACCTCCCTGTGCCACCGGTGTTCCTGCAGATGTCATCATTAATGGAGCCAGGAGAGTTTCTCATTTAGAATTAATTAGAGTTACCTTTGGAGCAGGGCTCCCAGGGAGCATTAGATGTGTAACTCCGCACTGACATCAGGAGTTCCCCATGGTAATTCTCCCTCAAATGATGGGAAGATAACTCCATAGTGGAACGTTGCCTCCTCCAGCCAATCCATCAGAGAGGGAGTTTATTTGAAGGGGGAAGAGGGAGACAGACATGTCAGAACTTTTGTGGGAAGAGAGAGCTGTGTGCTCTTAGCAGGTTCTCCCACCTGGCTCCAGAGCAATCCTAAAAAAGCTCTAGACAATGCCTATGAATAGAAAAAAGGGATAAGTTAGAGAGAAACAAGGGGTCCAGACCCTCCAAAATAACCGTTTACAAGTTCTCTGAAGGAATTCAGTTCATGGAGGCAAATCCCCAGCACAGGTCCAGGAGATCCTGGGGAAGGTCAACAAGAGCAGGAGGGAGCACCTGGCAGGTGGTTGGAGAAAACAACCACCATGCAGAGGGCTGGGAAGAGCTTCCAGCAGCTCAGGATGGATGTTAGCCACCTGGGATAAATTCCTGTGGGATGTCAGTACTGACCCTGCCTTTTTTTCCAGCAAAGAACTTGTTTTAAGGACTTGCTTTTAAAGGAGAAGAATTTATTTTGCAGAGGTAGATCCTGTTCTGTTTTAAAAACATTTCTACTCTTTCCCATGGTTTGTATCTCTCAGTATAAACTTAGATTTTCTGCCTTTTTTTTTTTTGCCTGCTGGATTTTTTTTTGCTTGTTTGTTTTATTGGTTGTTGTTTTCTTCTTTTTTTACGTGAATATTAAAAAAGAGAGAAAGACAAGAGTCACAGTTTCCAGTTGTTCTCTTCAGCCAAGGCCCCCCAGCTCATGTTCTAGATGTTTTTGGGAGGAGCATGCACACAGATGGGTGGTTGAGGGAAAAAAATAAAAGATTTGGGTGTTTTATTTCCTTAGTAAGATACAAGGAGTCACAGGATCAGCGAAAACATCAGAAAATCAGATTAATAATTATTGGGGTACCCCAAATCAGTGATGTGATGAAGACAGAGATCCTTGGTGGGACCCTGAGCTTGCTGGAGAGTAGGGTGCAGCAAGTCTCAGGGTAGAGATTAAACACTTCTGAACACTTCATTGTTCTTAGGAGGGCAGAAAAATCGCGGGCATGTTCTCAGCCTCCACTGGAAAGGGGCCGAAAAGCCCAGGCATGTTTAATTTAGATAGGAAACACATTAAGTGGTGCTGAGGGAAAGGTACACAGAGGAATGTAAAAGGCAGGAAAACACCCAGAAAAATTCAAAATGCAGGTTTACCACTGAGTTGGAACTAAAAAAAAATTCCCGAGGAAACCGCTTTGAAAGTTACATTTTATTTTTCTGCTACACAAATGCTGTGACAAAGTCCCCGAGCCGGCTATCTCTCGGTCACACTTTGATGTCTGCAGGCGTGGAGATGACAAGATTAGGGGCAGGAACCTTGTGGGGAGCTGACAGAGAGCTGTATCCGGGAATTCCTGCCCTCGCTGGGCTCCTAATCTTCCACCATCAGTTTTCATTTCCTCGCCTGGGCCGAAAACTCCGGCAGGATGAAATATTTTAATGCAGTGAACTCCACTGAATAAAATCCCATTCTGGAGCAGAGAATCATTTATTTATGAGCCTGGCTGTGGTGTAACTACACCTGGTGTGGCAGCTGCTCCTGTGTTTGTGGCCCTGAGGGACCTTGTCTGGTGCTCAGCACCACGGAGGGTGGGGAACATCATTATTGGAAATCCCACCCACAGCCATGGAACTGCGGGGAGAACAAGGGGGTTTGACCTGGAGCTGCTGGAGGGAGTCCAGAGGAGGCACCAGGGTGAGCAGAGGGATGGAGCAGCTCTGCTGGGAGGAAAGGCTGGGAGAGCTGGGATTGTTCAGCCTGGAGAAGAGACGAGGAATGACCTCACTGTGGCCTTGCAGTGCCTGAAGAAGCCGACAGAAACCATGGAGAGAGGTTATTTATAATGGGCTGGAGTGACAGGACAAAGAGGAATGGCTTCAACTGAAAGAAGGGAGATTTAGGTTGGATATACAGAATCAGTTCTTGGCTGTGACGGTGAGGAGACCCAGAGAAGCTGTGGCTGCCCCTGGATCCCTGGAAGTGTCCAAGGCCAGGCTGGACAGGTCTTGGAGCAGCCTGGGATAGTGGAAGGTGTCCCTGCCCATGGCAGCGGGTGGGACTGGATGAACCTTAAGGTCCCTTCCAAGCCAAACCATCCCATGATTCAATGATTCCTTGTCTTGGACACAGACCCAAGTATTCCCTTTCCAGCTGAGCTGATGTCTCCTCTAAGCCTTGAAGCCAAAATCATCTGCCTGGGAAACGTTGGGGTCATTACCGAGGCCAAAGTTCCGTTTTCCAAGATTTCCCTGCAGCCCAGCAGGCTAAAAAAGTTAATTGTGATGCTCTAATTATTTTTTGGACTTAGAGATCCATAAGCCCCCTGAGGATGACCCAATGTCTTGGTGACAGCTCATCATGTCCCAGTGCTGTTGTGTGAAGGACACAAACCCCTGAGCCACATCCACAGCCCCCCGTGCAAAGGGACAGGGGAGCACTTGCCCAGGGACCATCCTGGGGCCACCCACCCCAAACACAACCTCTGCGCCAACACCAGGCATTGCAGGGGGACACCTCACCCTCAAGGATGTGAATTTGGGCTCTGAGATCCATGGCATGGGGCTGGAGCTGCTGGAAGGAGCAGCACGTGTGGAGCACAGAGTGCTGCACCAAACCCATCGTGCCTGGCTCTGGGATGGGAGGAGCAGTTCCACATCTGCTGGGCTGAACTGGGCTTGCTGGTTTGACCAATTGCACAGCAGCAAGAGGATTTGGGCCTCTGGAGTTGCTTGGCTGAGTAAATCATGGGAAAAAATAAATCCCAGAGACTGCAAAACATGTGGTCCTGTGAGTAAATCCAGTTTCCAGCTGCTGTTCCTGGTGAGGGAGGGAAGAGAACCCTCTCCCGCCTTTTATTTTGCCTTTATTGACCATCAGCTGCAAGGGATGGATTTGGTAGAACCAAGGGAGATGAGTCAGGGAACTCACAGACAGCTGTTGGGGTTTTGTTTCCATAAATTTGGCCACCCTGTGAAAAATGCATTTCAGAGGAGCTAATTAAATCCAGGCTTGTCTAATAAAGCCAAGCCTGCAAAGGCTGGGTGCATTATATGCCAGCTCTGAACAGATTCTTCCCAAGCCCCTGCAACATCTGGAGTGTGTGAGAGCACTCTGGATTTGCATGGAGTTTGACCAAGGGAAAAACTGGAGCTACAAATTGCACCAGGAGATAAGAACTCTCCTGAAATCTATATGCAATTAAAAGCCCAATCTTCCTCCCTATAGTGACAAGGTTATTGCTTTTATGGAGTTGAACAGAGATGAATGAGTCTATGGATTAATGGCATGAAGATTTATGACACTGTGCTTCCCCCAAATATGATGGGAGAATAGCTCTCTGGGTGAGATATTCCAGCTGAATAAATTTGATAGGATTTTTATTTTCCTTTATTATTTTTTTTCAGCTTTGGGAGGGCTGTGCTGCATTCAGAGCTTGTTAGGGCTGTGGGTTGAATATTTACTGATATTGTATATTCATGATTTATAAAAGTGTTACCAGTAACAGGAGGCCACGAAGAAAAAGTCATTGGGAAAAACAAAACCCACAAACCTACTGATTTGTGTGATTTCTTCTTCATTTAATTGGCCAGGTCTTTATCTTGCTGGCCCTGGGTTTGTTTTTTTACTGTTCCCGGAGACTCCAGAGAGGATAAAGCCAAAGGAGTCACTTCTGGCAGGAGAAATGAGGTGTCACCCTCTGTGCTGTGCTGAGCTAAACAGTTAAAAAAATAGGAGGAGGCAAAAAAAACCTGTGGAAATTTAAGGAGAGCAGTTTGGAAGGGATGGATTTACACATCCAGGGCAGGGCAGAGGGGTGAGGACCGAGGGAAAATCATGCCCAGGGAAAACCAGGGGGGTGGGACAGGGTGCTGCTCCTCCAAATCCCAGCAGGATGCAGGGATTGCATCATCCATCAGTCAACAAAGCTTTGGGAGCTGTTTTCAGCCGGGTTGGAGAGGGCTTGGAGCAACCTGGTCTGGAGGAAGATGTCCCTGGGGGTGGAACAAGGTGGGCTTTAAGGTTCCTTCCAATCCAAACCATGCTGGGATTTTCTGCCTTTGAGGCAAAGCCCCTCAGCAGCAAGGACAGGGAGGTGTTTTCCAATCTGTGAGCCTGACCCACCTCCTGCAGTACCTGCAAGCCCCAGGCTGGCAGGACACAGCCACAGCAGGGATTTGATCCCAATTTCCCATGGGACACTAATGAAGATGCCCATTATGGAACAAAACCCCTTTTCCCACATCTCAACCCCCTCCACTGCTCAGGGTACGAGTGTCACCCTTCTCTTGGCACAAGGCTCTCAGCTATTTCTGGATTTTCCCAAATTTAGCGGAAGTTTTTCCCCACTTTTTTCCCCCACTTTTCCACCACCACTTGGACTTGGTATTTGAAGCTCACCCAAAAGCACCTCAGGCAGGAAAACTGCTGGGAAAACCAAGATAAAAGTGCTTCTTGCACTTGCTGGCAGCTGAATGAGCAGGCACCTGCCTTGGCACCAGCTTTGCCACGTTGTCGAGGCAGAGCAGCTCCTGCTCCCTGCCCTTCTCCTGCCTGTTTGCTCTTTGGGGCAGGAATTTGTTTTCCCATCAGTTTTGGATGGTGACAGCACCGGTGCTCAGCCCTGGTTTCCTGTCACCCCCTCCATGGAACAAATCCTCACTGCCACCTGTAACTTTCTACGGGTACAAAAAAAAGGAGTTTTCTGCTCATTTGTGAACAGTTGTGCAGAATACTTTTATTTTCCAGAGGAATTAAGTTCCCCTTGTTCTGCTCAGCCCTACTTGGGTGTGTCCTGCTTCCTAACATAAAAACCCACCTGGTAATGTGGGAAATAGGGAGGGGTAAGAGTCTGAACCAGAATGGAGTGGGTTGGAAAAGAGAAGAGGAATTGAGCGCCAGTTTTGCTGTTACATCTTCCCAAATTTCATACTTAGCAGAGCCCAAGATCATAAATGCACTGCTAGAAATGTCCGAAGTACAGACAGAATGAGGAAAATGAGCTTAATTTACACAGATGAGCTCCAGAAGGGGTCAAGCTGATGTGGTCACGTCCACAGTGCAAAGAGGCATCCTTGGGGCTGGATTTCCCACTGATTCCAGAAGGAAAGGAGGGAGGACACAGCAGCTGTGGTTGGGTTCTCTGTCCAAGCGAATTCAGGCCAGCTTCCTCCTGCAGCAGAAAATGAGGATTTTCCCATCACCTTCTGGAGCTTTGGCAGAGAGGAAAGTGAGGAAGGAGGAGGAAGAGGAAAATACCTGGGAAATGTCATTTATCCTCCTCGGTGAGTGACCAGGCAGGTCTCAAAGCTTGGGAGAGCCCCAGCGTGGGGATTTTCCCAAAATGAGAGGCCAGGAGCAGCCCTGGGGGCTGCAGAGCGGCTGCTGCTCGTTCCTGGTCCTGTGGCACCATCCAGTGGCTGCTGGCAGAGCGCTGTCACCTCCCAGTCCCCACCACGTGTCCCCTCCCTGGCAGCTCTGATCCACAGGGAAGGATTGCTGCCAGATTTGGAGAGGCAGATTCGCTGGAGAGATCCTAAAAGGCAATCCCAAAAATTAGAGCCAAGAGGGCCAAACACCATCGTTGCACCAGGACACCACACAGGAGACCATTCCTCTACTTCCATGGCTGGAAAATTGCCCCCAAATCCTCATTTTTGTTTTGAATTTCTCAGATGAACACCTGGAATTTCATTTTTATTGCAGCAAGGAAAAATAAATCTTCCCAGTGTTTGTGCTGTGCCTTCCTTGGGTAAAATCTTTGTAATTTTTTTTCCTTTTTCTGTGTAAGAAGCAATTTAATTCTGACACTGCCACCACCGTAATTACACCAGCTCTCCCCATAAATTGAGGTTGTTTTAAATCCTCTTTTAATAATTCCATAATTTCACCATTACATCACTCCAGTTATCTCCAGATTTGTTCCAGAGAGCTTTTCCCGAGTTGATTCTCTGGCAGTTACTGTTTTGCTCCCAATTGTGTGAATAATGATGTTTCTCTCCCCCCCCCCCCAAAAAAAGGTGAATGGACAAACATCAGGGAAAGGACAGATGTGTGCAGCTGGATGAAGGGCCACGGGCCACATCTGCTGCTGTAGGTTTGAATTCCCTGTGCCCAGACTCTTCCCTGTGGCTCTGCTTATTCACATTTCTGGGCAGTTTCTCCAAGTTTCTATTTTATATGCATATTTTTTTATATATATATTTTATTCCTTTTGTTTCCAAACCCCAAGACAATTTCTTCATCCCCTTGCCAAGGTTCTGGGAAGGGAACAAGGAGCGAATCCACAGTGGGGAATCCCATGTTTTCCCCAGTCCCACACAGTGGGTACAAGCCTCCAGCTTGCTTTGGTTTCTTGTTTGAGTTATCCCAGATGGGCAGGGAGTCCTCAGGAAAGTCCTTTTCCAACCAAACCCATCTGGAGTGTCACATCACCCACCACCTGAGAATTTCCAAAGGTGTTTGGGCAGCATTTGGGATATTCAGGGCCAAAGCTCTGCCTGGAGACCAAGAGGATCTGATGGGGATCACTTCCACCATGGGGCAGGTCCTTGGTGGGGGTTTCTGGCTTTGGAGGGGCTCCAGGGAGTGCTGGGGGGGCTGGGGGGCAGGCTCAGCTCCAAGGAGCAGCTCTGGAGATCAGCAGGGATCCAGCTCTCCTGCAGCTGGTGTCCCCATAGGCTGTGACCCTCCCAGGGACCTGGGGGGCTTTGGGATTTGAGCTGGGAGAGAGCCAGGAAATCCCCGTGTCCTGCTGGGCCTGTGGGCCCACATGACAAGAAAAAAGGGGGTAAAAGGGGTTTGCAAGCACTGTCAGAGCTGTATTTCACCCTGCTCGGGTTTTGGGAGCAATCAGTGGATTTTTTTCTGAATATTTCAGGTCCGCCCACATGGGATCAATATGCAGAGAGCAACTGCAGAGATTGCAGCACCCCAAATGCCCTTTCCTGGGGCATTTCTGGGGCATTGCCCACTGGCTCAGGGCACAGCCTCCGATGGCAGTGGGCACAGGTCTCCGTGTGTTTAGAGGACACCGTGTCCCCTCTCCTGGGATGAGGGAGAGCTGGGGAGGCAAAGCCCCCCTGGGCCTCTTGCACTGCCTGCTTTTCCCATCCCTGCTGGACCAGCTCCTCCCTCAGCTGGAGGAGAGCAGGGAATTTGTCATCCTTGGGCTGCTGCTGATGCCTCACCAGAGCCTGGAGTCTCCTGCAGGTCCAGGTGGAGATTTTCTTCATGACCTGAAGCAGAAGAGCCTGGCATTGTCAACCCCCAGGACGAGGCACGAACCCTCAGCAGCAGCACCACCCACCTCTCAGAGCATCCCTCGAGCTCCAAGCCCTGTCCAAATCCCAGGGAAGATCCCTGGCACCCATCATTTCCCAAGACACAGCCCCTGTCTGCTTTAGGGAATGGCTGCTGAAGGGTCAGTTTGGGGAATTTTCGGGCTATGGGCAGCATTTTCTCTTGGAAGGGGTTTTGTGACCAGGAACGTCCTGGGGATGTAAAACATGAGAAGTGCAGGGGGGGATCTGGCTTTGGGCAGCCTCCCAACCCACCCCAGCATTCCAAAATAACGTGCCAGGGAAAGTGGGGACAAACAAACCCGGGAATGCTCCTTAAAAACGCCTCCAAGAAACATTCACGGGAAAAGCCGCGCAGTCACCGATTTTCCTTTGTGCTTTTGGTACCCGGAGCAGAAGGGCTGCCCTGCTCCCGGGCAGGGACCGCTGGAGCATCCCGGGCTGCCCGTGTCCCTGCAGCGGCTCTTCCCGGTGCTAGGTGGTGGTGTTGCACCGCCGACAGCTCGGGAATGCTCGCAGGAACCGCTGATCAAAACGCTTGGCTTGGATGGTGAATGTCCCCTTGAAATCCCCATTAAAACAAACAAACAAACAAACAAACAAACAAACGCCCAAACCTCAAACCACCCCCTCCCAAACAAATCCCCAAAACAAATCCCAAAAACAAATCCCCAAAACAACAACACAAAAATCCCCCCACAAAAACCCAAACAAAAAACCCAAACCAAACAAACAATCTCCCCCGACTCCCCTACAAAAAACCAAACAAACAACAAAACCAAACAAAAAAAACCCCCAAACCACCTTGGAGCAGTTTTTGTGTCCCTGGAGCTGCTCAGGGCTGGTGGCACCGGAAGGACAGATGGACAGACGGACACTGTTGACCCACAGGCTCTCCAGCTTTTCCTCCAGCACATCCTGTAGGATGGGGTGGCTCTGCTCCTGGAGGTTTGGAGTTTTCAGCAGCTTCCCCATCAGGGTTCCCTCCTCCCTGGGGTGGGTGCTGGGAGGTGCAGGGCAGGGGCTGGGGGGACCCTTATCCCCCTTGATGGGTCCCAGCAGTCCCAGAGCAAGGAATTTCTTGCTCTCACAGCCTACACCCCTCCAGGAAGGAGCAACTTCCTCCCCTAACTCGATTAATTCCTGCCCACAGCTTTCCCAAAATCCCAGCCCAGCAGTGTCCTGGGGCAGCTTTCCCAGGGAAGTGCTGAGGATGGAGCTGCCCAGCCAAGGGGACAAGGGAATTCATCCCCCTGTGCCCCCAGCAGCTCTGCCCATCCCCATCCAGACAGCTCAAGCTGTGCCAAGGGAAATTTAGGTTGGATATTAGGAAAAAGTTTTTTTATGGGAAGAAAAATAAAGTATTGGAATGGTCTGCCTGGGGAGGTGGTGGAGTCGCCATCCCTGGATGTGTTTAAAATGTGTGGATGTGGCACTTGGTGCCATGGTTTAGTTGAGGTGTCAGGGGTGGGTTGGAATTGATGATCTTGGAGGTCTCTTCCAACCTAGAAATTCTGTGATTCTGTGACTGTGATTCCTGGATTCTGTGATTCTGGGATTCTGGGATTCTGGGATTCTGAGATTCTGGGATTCTGTGACTCAGTGATTCTGGGATTCTGTGACTCTGGGATTCTGGGATTCTGTGACTCTGGGATTCTGGGATCCTGGGATTCTGGGATTCTGTGAATTCCCTGAGCCCAATGCCAGCTCCATCTTGCTGCTCTCAGGACAGGGATGGTCCCAGCTCTGATGGATCCTCATCAGCACCCCTTTGGTCACCTCCCCGGTCCCGGCAGAGAGAAAAGGCCTGGGAGGATAAAAAAGGAGCTGATGCCCCAGCATGGAAGCAAGTCCTGACCAACACCAGCTTTTCCCATATGGAAAGCACAGACCCAGCTTTGGGGATGGCACCATTCCTTGGAGAACAACCTCTGACCTCAAAGCTGGAGGATGTCAAAGAGGTCACAATGCCTCTCTTGGGTGTTTGCCAACAGCCAACCCTGGTTTAGGACTGGTTTCATTTTCTGCCTGCATTAGGGAGCAGAAATCCCCCCTTTCATTCCCCTGGACCCCAAACAAGGACCCACGGCAGGGCCAAGGTCCTTGTTTGTGTGCAGATAACCATCAGCATCGTTTGAAGGAGGCAAGGTCACCCCTGTGCTGTGAAACCGCGTGGAAATCTCATGGAAATGACATTCCTTTGGGATCTGGCTGCCCTGCCAAGGGACAATTTTTGTTTGTGGGTGTGCTGACAGTGGAAGCACTGGAAGTGTCCAGTCCATGGCTCATGTGAGGGGAAGCACAGCCAGCTCCCTGCAGGGCATCCACAGCTGTTAGAGAGGGAAGGACACAGAAGAGATTGTGCTCTGAAAGGATGGAAAATATATCTACATCCAAACTGATTCACTTCAAAATGCCATCATTACCTTCAGCTTTGTTTGCTGAGAGCAGCTGGATCTGTAAAGAAACAGACTGGGCATCACAGATGATTTTTTGGTAATTTTTGTCAATTTTTCCTCTCTCTGCAGAATATTATTATGGAATGCACTCAAAACCAGAGCAGAAAAGAGCAAACTGAGCGTGGGGATTCCCCAAGAGCTGTGTCCCTTCAGCTGACCATGCCTGGGAGGGGCCAGCCCAGGGCCTTTCCTTCCCACAACACAATCACCTGGCCATCAGATGCCACCCTGTCACACCCCATGTGCCACTCAGATCTGAGACAAGGAAAAGATGCTCTCAGCTGGAATTTAAAATGTTGCTCTGACAGATGACACCCCGGTGAGTGATGATATTCATGTGATTCTTTGTCTTTAATGAGTGCCAAATAGAGTAAAACATCACAGGATGGGCTTGAAATGGGGCTTGAAATTAGGTTTAGTCTAAGCTCAGCAAATATTTTAAGGCTGCTTAGAGTTAAACATCTGCTTAAATGCTCTTAATGAGCCAATGACTCTTTTTTTTTTTTTTTCCCATTATAATTGTTATTTCACTTGTCTTCTTTTCCTGGGTGTTCATGGCCTTGGGCTGCTGTCCAGGATGGAAGCTGAGGCAAAAAAAAAAGGAATGAGAAGATGGGAATGTGGTAAAATGGTTTTGCAGCCATCTCTTCCCCTCACCAGCCAGGGAAGCTCCTGGATTTTTATTCATCACTGAGATGTCTTCCAAAGGGCAGGATGTATTCTATTCCCAGCTGTTGAAACCAGTGGGGAGGTGTTTTTTTTATCTCATAATTCTGGGGTGAGGGGGCAGGTGTCTCCTGTTAATGGGCAGCTGT
>VZSR01001065.1:1104694-1136246 GCA_013398615.1 Brachypodius melanocephalos | reverse complement strand
TGCAAATGGCACCATAAACCTGCACCTGCACATCTGCAAATGGCACCTATTGTCGGGACAGTCACGACACCATAAAAGTTCAGAAGGCTCGTTTATTATGGCCGCATTGCTGTCTTTTATACAGTTTTTACAAATCTAGAGGGCAGCTTCTAACTGGTTAATAGCTTTCTTGTTAATTATTCTATTGGTTAGTGGAAGACATTCTAGTTGTCTACCAAATCTATCAATTCTCGGACTGTTTAGATATTTCCTTTACTGATTCTCATGGGACAAATCCCTTGTTATTACAGGTGCACTTATTTTTCACCCTCAGAATAGATGGTTGTGTTAAAGGAACTTCTCATTCTCAAAACAGCTTCAGGTGGGAACTTCAGATTACTTGTTAGCTACACTTAGAAGAAATGACAGGCCAGCTTTTAACCCTATTCCTACAATCACTGACAGCTTTTGCAGCCTCCAGCCACTGGATTTTACCAGGATAAGAAAAGGAGCTGGAGCAGAGCAATGCTTTGTTAGCATTAGGAATGCAGGAACGTTTCCCAGGTGGTTTGATGGCACCTACAGTGTTAACCCAGTGCCACCATGAGTCATTCCCTGCTATTTCAGTGGGACACAACCCACTTAACACACTCCAGGATCCCTCCCAGCTATTTGAACCGGGCTGGAGGCTTTTCATCAGCATTTGTTGGCATTTGGAGTAATTTTTTCTAGGGAGAAGAAAGAGTTTGGAGAAAATCTGCCTGCCCTGCCCAAGCAGTTTGACCAAAGCTACTTGTGGGCAGTCTGCCAGGAACTTTTTCCAGGGTGGAGCTCATCAGATCCCACCTTGGCTTTGCATGCTGCTGCTATAGAACCTGAAATCTCTCCCCTATCTCTTATCTCCTGCGGGCTCCATCAGAGTGAGGCAGCTCTATCAAGTGCTCAGGCAGCACATTTTGTTCCACCAGCTTCTGTTGGGGAAGATTATTAAGGCTGTTTTCTCAAAACACGTCTGCAATCTATTTTTACCGATGTTTCCTTTGCCAAAGAATCCGATTCTCCAGATAAGGCCGATCATGTATGCCATAAACAGAGAGATGAACACACAGCAAAACGCGGCCAAAATGAATCTCTTCCCAACCAAAACAATAGAAGTCACTGATTTCACACAGTCCTGCATTCCTCATTCCTTTTAAAGCCTTTTCCCACCCCTGGTTGTAACTCTTTTCCTGCTTCCCGCTTGTTTTGACGCTCACCTGGTTGTACCACTGGAGCAGAGGGGTCTCCTGGAAGACGGTTTCCATCTGGAGAGGGAAAATGAAGACATTCTTCATGGAAGACAAGAGGGAGAAGGCTGCATAGCTGGTGTTCATGTCCAAGGCTGTCTCGTTGGTGAGCCCCCTCATGAAGAGGATGATGGGCCTGTCCTGGTAAATCCTGGCAGCAGATTCCACGGAGCACGACACCAGCGGGGGCGGCTCCAGGCGCTCCGTCGTCTCCAGGAAAATGATGCTCTTGCCAAGGTTCAGCACCTGCTCAGGGGTCAGGTAGTGCTGGGCCACGGGCAAGTAGGAGAAGACAGAGCTGGACAAGAGGGAGATCTCGTACAAAAGGCCCGAGACGAAGCAGAAACAGAGGCATATCTGGATTTTCCTCAACATTCTTTCTTTCTTGGAGCGTTTGGGGGCATGCCTCCGGCATGGGTGCTAAGGAGAGACAAGGAACAGCAAAAGGAGGAGCCAGTTATTACTCAGCAGGACTGGGAAATGGAGGCACGTGGCTTTGGACAGTGAAAGGTGAAGGCAGCTTGGTGACAAGCCTGGTGACAAGCCTGGTGACAATCCCCCTAGGGGCACAGAGGGCTCTTCCTCCTGGGATGAAGATCTGGGATCCCACTTCCTTGGCCCCAGCCAGGCAGGGGGAACCAGGAGAGGTCTTGGAGAAGGGATGGACAGCTGTGTCCATGGTGCAGGCATGGGCCTGGCAGAGAGGGAAGGACCCACAGAGAGCAGGGGAGAAGGGTCACTGTGCCAAGGCAAGGAGCCCCAAGAGTATCCCTGGGGCAGAATGGTGTGGGAAACTGCTCCCAAGCACTGCAGTGCCATTCCAACACATGTTTGTCCCAGGGAATCTGTGGAGCCTGTTGAATTAGGTGCCCACGGGGGCTGTGTCACAGGGGAAGGTTGTGATTGCAGTTCAGTGTCACCCAAAGCTAAAACATCAGCATGCCAAGGGCTTTGTTTTTCCCCCAGTCCATCCCATCTGCTAACACTTCAACCCTGAGGGATGTGAGAGATTTGTGTTCTTCAGGGATGGAGTCTTGTGATGGAGCAGAGAAAAGCAGATGAGGATAGGAAGTGGGTGGTTTCACACAAGGAAGGAATTATGACCTACCTGGATTATAGTCCTGATGAATCTACATTTCCAGCACCTTTTCTTGCCCCGGCGGTGACTGTTGGACTCCTGCAAAGCCCAGCTCCCTGGTGAGGACACCCAAACCTTCTGGAGCATGCAAAGAGATTTCTGGAGGTATGAGAATGGTGCACGGGGGAAAACCAGCTCTGCTGCCAGCTCAGTCTCAGTCCCAGAAAAGGTGTGGGATCACCTAGGAGGACAAAAAAGGGACGTGTTTGGTGAGACTCATCTTGTGCCTGGAACCGATGCCTTGGAAGGGTGACCTGGAACAGAGACTGGACAGATCTAGAGAATAAAGTAGATAATTATTAAAAGGCCTTTAGGGTAAACCTTGGGCAGGACAAGAGCCTGGCCAGGGCTATACCCAAGGTGGACCCAAAATGGTCACAAAATGGACAAATGGTCACAAGGTCTTACACTTTTATAAATTTTGGTTCATTTGTGTATTGGAGTTAATTGTCCAATTCCAGCTTCAGATAATGAAGTCCCATCCTTCTTGTTCCTCCCTTCAGCCCATCATTGTTCGTTCTTTTGGGTCTGAAAACTTGTAATGATTATCCTTGGTCTTCAGCAGGAAAAGGATTTGTTTTGTGTCCCTGCTCTGTGAAGAGCTGAGTGACACTGAATGTGAGGCTCAGAACTGCACCCCTGGGCAGCACAGAATCTGAAAAACATGAAAGCTAAAATAAAGGCATCAGTACAGCTGCCCACTCCCAATCCCACCAGGACACGAGGCCATACAGCCACGAGGAGGTCCTGCTGGTAAGAGGCAGCATGGAATGGGATCTACACTGCACTGTCTGGTGACACAAGAAAGTCCCCTCCTGGAATGCCACCTGGTTGCACCTGAGTGGCTCTGCAGGGACCAGGAGCCAGGGTCCAGCAGAGGGGACACCCCTGGAATGACAACCCAATGTCCAAGAGGCCCTGAAAGTGTCCAGAGCTTGATTGATTGAAGGGAATGGCAGGAAACACAGCTCTGTGTGCTGGGATAATTAATGAGCCTCATTCCATGTCACTCTTCCAGAATACAGATAAGTCTGGAGCAGAGCAAACCCCATGGAAATTCCCTGCCAGAGCTGAGCTTGGGCTTGGAGCTGTGGCATCCACTGATCCATTTCTCAGAGCTGGATCTCATCAAATTAAATATTAAAGCAGTGACTGTTCCCATCAGTGCTGCTTCCCGTGCTGCATAACAGATTTTGTTGTTTTTCATTCCAACTGCACAGGGTTTCTCACCACATCCTGGGTTCCCAGGACAGCACAGGAGTTTGGGAAGAAATTCTTGGGTGTGAGGGTGCTGAGGCCCTGGCACAAGGTGCCCAGAGAAGCTGTGGCTGCCCCTGGATCCCTGGAAGTGCTCAAGACCAGGCTTGGAGCAACCTGGGACAGTGGAAGCTGTGCCTGCCCATAGCAGGGGTGGCACTGGATGAGCTTTAAGTTCCCCCCCAACTCAAACCCTTCTGGGATTCCATACACTATGTTAATTTTTCCAGTCCCATTCCCAGTTTCTCTCGCTGTCCCCACACTGCACTCTGCAGTGAGTGGCAGCTCCTGGGGCCACCCTGCAGATATGGGATTTGAACGGAAGACAGGGAATGGAGAGCAAATATCTGCGGTTTGGGAAGGCTGTGTTCCCGAGCCTGCAGATAAGGCAGCCTGTGCTGCCCCGTGGGGCTCAGGTGGAACACACATGCCCAGCCCAGCCCCACAGGGCTCAGGAGATACCAGCACTGACATCAAAATAAACTGCAGTGCTCAATCTCCAGATTTCCTCCCACCTTTCCCACCTGCCTCTCGTTCTCAGACAGGTGCAGTTAATTTACTCTCCTCATTTGAAAAGAAAACAGAAAGGAAAAGTTGCTCCCTGGCAGCTCTGTCACAATTTCGGCTTGGCCAGATTTTCAGGCTTCTAGCTGTTGTATTTTTTCCAGCCCAGAGTGGTTTGGGTTGGAAGGGACCATTCTGTTCCAAGCCCATTCCACTGGAGTTCACACGCCTTAGACTCCAGGGACAGGGAAGCTCCAGGGGACCCTTCCAGTCTGAAGGTCACCTGGGTCATCCCAACCCTGGGGGGCACCCCATGGTGCTCCTGTGCCCTTAAAACAGGGACACCTTCTGCTATCCCAGGTTGCTCCAAGCCCCATCCAAGCTGGCCAGGAACACTGACAGGGATCCAGGGGCAGCCACAGCTCCTCTGGACACCCTGTGCCAGGGCCCCATCACCCTCACAGGAAAGAATTCCTTCCCAATATCCCGTCTAACCTCTGGCATTTAAAGCCATTCCCCCTGTTCTGCCACTCCATGCCCCTTTAAATCATTCCTGCTGCTGCTCCAGAGCTGGCCAGGGACTGGAGTCCCCTCTGTTCCTTTTTAAAATCTTGATGCCACTCTCCCGAAGCAGAAAGCCCTGGCTTTGCTTTGATTAGAGCTGGGTCCATGAGGACATTCCCATTACTGGATTCATATTTCTCCTTTGATGGCCGACAGATCCGATGTCTCAGGTCTTTATGAGCATCCCGGCAAAGCCGTGCTCAGCAATAGTCCTTCACATTTAAAACAGTCCGGGAGGCATTTTATTTGCAAATTGTGGGCAGAGAACGAGGAACCACTCCAGCAGCTCCCTGCTCTGTGCACGACATTGTGAAGAGAAACGCGAATCTTCATCGGCTCATTCCGGGAAATTGTTTTGCTTGGTTGGTTTTCCAAAACCCCTGTGTGGCGAGTTATGAATTCTCATCACATTTGACCCGGAGGCTGCTGTTATCAAAATGTTCCCTTCCCTGCTCGAGTTAAAAGGACTGCGGAGCCGAATGTTAAAAATAAATCCCGGCCATTGAATAGATTACCCTGCTGAGTGGGATGATTCCGGGATGCGGCTGCTGCCTTGATGGCCCATCTCGTAAAGAGATTTCTTTTCTTGGGGCAATTTCCGTGTTTCAAGTGCAGGATGAGAACGGCTGGGAGACTACGAGGGAGATTACTACGGATGCCTGTGATAACTCCTCAAGGTGAGACACAGGCGCTGGGAATAAAGCGGGATTTTTGCCACCAAAGAGGGGCAACGATGCTGCTGAGTCCTGTCCCTACACCCCCTGCACATCACACCCCTGGAGCCCCTGTAGTGCACAAAGGGATGGGTGGACAGCCCACAGGGCACCACCAACCCCGCAGGGACTCGGGCTGAGCTTGGACAAGGACTGAAACGCCTCATTTGCTAAAAAGGATTTAGATAGGTAGATAGGTAGATAGGTAGATAGGTAGATAGATAAACAATCCCAGCACCTGCAGCTCTCAGTTGGCCCGGCCCTCGAGCCCAGAACTCATCCTCATTTCAGTTTTAGGCTCTCCAAAGTAAGAGCTGAATCACAAAGTGCAGTTCGAGCACGGCCACCTCACAGCCCTCTGGCAAACCCCACCGCCACTGAATCCTCATCTCCACAGCTCCTGGAACCCTTCGAGATTCAAAGCAGAGCCCTCCATCCTCTTGCCCATCCCCTCTCTGCAGTTTTCCTCTGAGAGCCGGCGGGAGCGGCCTTTGGGATGCACCCACCCTGTTTCTGGGAGTAACCCCAGGCCAGTCCCTGATTTCCACACAAACAGCATCTCGTGACCACACGCTGGTTTATTTTTGAGCCTCGGTGGGGTTTGCTCGAGGAAATTACAGCTGCAATCAATCCAATGCACGTGTACCCACTTCAACCCCAGCTTGGTCACGTTTAACGCCGGGTGCGTTTGGAAAGCGCTTTCCAATGGGAAACCTGCGCGAGGTTCCACGGCAGATTAATTAGCGCAGCCCATCTGATGGAAATGAGGGGGGCTTCTCACCGCGCTGTGCCGCTTCTGCCTTCCCATTCTGCAGCTGGACAGGTTTAGGGCCAGAGCCGGACTCACCTGAGCGCTGGGGCTGTGCAGGCTGTCGGGAAGCACCGCCGGGAGCGATCCAGAGGCGATGGACAGCCCGAGGAGCTGCGCTGCCTCCCCGCCCTGCCCTGCCCTGGCAGCAGCCTCATGGCTCGCTCTGCTCTGTTTGCACCCCGGGGTGCCCAGATAAGGCTCCCCGGGGCTGTGCTGTCCCGGCAGTGGCCAAAGGTGAGTGTCCTGCTCTGCCGGCGTCACCAAGGGTGGGCGGGACTGCCAAAAGGCTCCTTTTGGGGGTGGTTCGCAGCACGTCCAGCCTTCTCTCTTGCTGTCCAGATCCGCGCTTAGGCAGGCTCCTGTAGGGCAAGGAAGAGCCTTGCTGAGTGGGGTCAGGGCTCTGGATGCTTCTAAGGGAGGCAACAACGGGGCTTTCTACACAAACACCTCCAAAATAACACCGAACCACCGCCTGACAGGCTCCCGTGCCTGTCCAGGTTCCCTGATCCCTCAGAGCCTCTGTTTGTCCCCAACAGGATGCCTTGGGAGGCAGGATCAGGATTGGGTGACCCACCTCAGGCTGGAAAGATTCCCCCAGAGCTTTCCTGGGCTCTGGATGTGAACTGCAGTGGCCATCCTGTGCTGGGACAGCAGAATTCGTACGGAGAGGTGGAGCTGTGGCGTTCCCAGCGCATCCCCCCTGATCCAGAGCTGCTCAGACCATAGGATGACACCACAGCATCCAGCAGAGGTGTGACCCCTGGCTCCGACCACCAACAGCAGTCAGGTCCTTTGCAGCTCTCCTCCTCATCCTTTTCCCTTCCTGTTTTTGGCCAAGTTGTCTATCCAGAAAAGCTAAGAGAGCTGGGAGATTTGTCCAGCCAACGAGTGCTGGCAGCACCTTGTGCTGCACACATGCAAACATGGCAAAACCCCCCATTTTCCATCCAAATCCCCACTTCTCTCCACCAGCAGTGCTTAGAAACCACCAAAAACCACTCAAGGCATCTCCCACCACAGCCTGTGACTGCACCAAAAATCCAGCCAGCCCTTCGAAATCAAGCAGGAACATTCCAGGGTGCTCCAATTTGCTCTGGGCCAGCCCGGGGGCAGCCCCTCACCCCGGGGCAGGGTGCAGAGATCTGCCTTGGGTACCTGATTCCTGCGGGGAGAGCTGCGGGCACAGCAAACAGCGCCCACGGAAAGGCAGCGAGATACCCGGGGCTTAATCAGCTGATAAGAGCCCGGCTGAAAATACCGGGAGCGCTCCAGCGCTGGAAAACATCCCCGGGGCAATGACGTGGGTGGGTGAGGAGCCCCGGCACAGCCCTGGGTGAGGAACCCTCCCCTTGGGCAAACACCCTGGGGACCATCGTTTGCGGGTCACCTGCAGGGAATTGGGGTGGGCAGAGCTCGGCTCCAGCGCTGGCAGCTCCTCTGGGAGTGAGCACATCCATCCCCCATCCAGCAGAGCCCTGCCCGTTGGAAAGGGATGATCCTCAGGGTCCCCTCCAGCACAAAGGAGGCTGTGATTTCGTGGTGCTCCATCCCTCCCTCCCTGCCCAGAGCACTGGGAAGTGTCTGCTGAGCCTGGGGGATGCAGCAACACCAGGACAGAGAGAGCAGCTAATATTAAACGTTCCAGCCGGGTTTTTATCTCACCCATAACATGGAAACTTCCCTATCCTGCCCCCATTCTCCCCATTGCCCTAATGCCCTACTGAGACTCTTGGCACAGATTTGGGAGGAGGTTTTCCCATGAAACTCCCTCCAGCAGAAACTGGAGCAGCCTCCTCCTGCTCCTCAATTCCAGAAGAACTGAGGCCAATCCCTTTGTACCCCGCTGGATGCCACAGGCTGAGCATCCCACCAGGACTCTGCCCATTCCCTGCTCCAGGTGCCACTGCCACAGCCTCAGCAGTGCCCTGCCAGCCCAGCAGGGGAGTTTGGGTCCCCAAAAGTCTGCTGAGGAGATAATTAGCTGGTCCTCAGCTGGGGCATGGACTGAGGCCTCTGGGTGCTTCACCCTCACACTAACACTGAACACAGGGAGCGGCCAAAACGCTGCTGCTGCTGCTCTGCATTGCCCTCTACGGGCATTTTTCCACAGAAAAAAATGAGAGTCTGCAGGCAGAGCCTGTGCCTGGACCTCCTGCATGTCCAAGGGCTGGGTGGCACGGCCAGGGGAGGCCAATATCACCCCTCAGTGTCACATAAGCAGAAGGAGGCCCCAGCTCCCAGGGATGTGACTGGGACAAAGCCGGGCTTTCCCTTCCCTTCTCCACATCCAACACACTCAGAGCAACCTCTGGGGCTCAAACACCACGGGAGAGGCCCCAGAGTTGTGGGGAAAGGGTCCCACCATCTTTGGCCCTGGGTCTGCCTGCCCAGGTTGGGTTCACTGGGACATGGATCACAGGATCACGGAATGCTTTGGGTGGGAAAGACCATAAAACCCATCCCATTCCACACCCTGCCATGGGCAGGGACACCTCCCACTAGCCCAGGCTGCTCCAAGCCCTGTCCAGGCTGGCCTTGGACACTCCCAGGGATCCAGGGCCAGCCACAGCTTCTCCTCCCAGAACAGGGAAATGTTGATGTGGCTGCTTGGGGGCTGCTCTCCAGGAGCCCAGCCAGCCTCTGGGCTGGATCTGCAGCATCTGCTGGGCCTGGATTGGGCAAAGGTACCATTCAAAAGGATGATTCAAAAGAGGAGTCAGGCCCTGGAGGCAAGAATCCCATGCCATTCACCACTAGACAGATCAATATTATATATTATTATATTATTATATAATTAGATTATATTTCTGTACACACTCTTGGCATCACTCAACCAGCCTGGCTCAGCTTTAATAAGAAACTCTTAAATAGGGAGAGATAGTGACCAGATTCCCTTTTCCTCTGTTGTTCTGAGGATCTCCCTCAACCTCTCCTTGCACACCCTCTGTATAAGCATCCTGATGGATCTCCAGGAGTCCTCTCCCATGGGGAAAGGCTGGGAGAGTTGGAATTGCTCAGCCTGCCAAAAGAAGGGTCTCAGGTGACCATGTTGTGGCCTTGCAGTGCCTGAAGGAGCCAACAGGAAACATGGAAAGAGACTGTGGAGAAGGGTCTGGAGTGACAGCACAAGGGGGAGTGGCTGCCCACTGCCAGAGGGTAGGGATGGATGGGATGTTGGGAAGAAATTCTTCCCTGTGAGGGTGTGGAGACCCTGGCACAGGCTGCCCAGAGAAGCTGTGGCTGCCCCATCCCTGGAAGTGTCCAAGGCCAGGCTGGATGGGGCTCAGAGTACCCTGGGATAGTGAAGGTGTCCCTGCCCATGGCAGGGGGTAGGAGTGGATGGGCTTTAAGGTCCCTTCCCACTCAAACCATTCTGGAATTCCATGATCACCTTGGAATTCTATAACCACCCTCCATGCACCCTCTCTGGTTTTCCATCCTCCCCACTGCTCTTAACTCCTGGCATTTATATCTTTTGGTACTTGTTGAAAGCCTGTATCTTTTTTTTTAGAATTATGTTGATGTGGTAGAAAAGTAATTTGCTCCTTTTGAGCAACAGGGAAGTTATAAATTAATGTTTTCTTAGTTATTTTCCCAAAAATCAATAGCTGTGCCTGGAAAACAACAAAGCACTTAGAGCTTACATGGAGATGAACACAAAAGGAGAGAAGCTCATCTAAACAGAGCCAGAGTTACATCCCCCAAAGGAGGGCTTGGCAGTCGATTCACAGGGAGGCAGGGCCAGGAATGCACGGAGGGGAAAAATACAGAGGAAGGAATGCAAGGAGCTGATCTGTGCCAAATTACAGCCAGTTGTAAAGCAATATCTTTGTGCTGGCTTGGGCTGGGGTAGAGGTGGTTTCCCTCAGAGGAGCTGGGATGGGGCTGTGTTTGCCATACAGAGCTGGGGGAAGAAGGAGGAAAAGAGGGATTCTTGGAGTGGTGGCATTTCCCTTCCAGAGTCACCTGTCTGTGTGATGGAGCCTGGCTTTCCTGGGAATGGCTGAACACCTGCCCACGGCAAGTGGGGAATGAATTCCTTGGGTTTATTTGCTTGTGCACGGCTTTTACTTCCCCCTCTGGAACTGTCATTATCCCAACCCAGGGATTTTCTCATTTGTGCCCTCCCAGTTCTCTCCCCACCTCCAGAGCAAAGGGAATTGGTTTAGCCAGGGCTGCTCCTAAATCTGCCCCTGCAGCACCAGGGCTTTTTGTGCTGCTAAATCAGAGTGCAACACCATTAGACTGGGGGAGCCTCACGAGGCCAAGCCACCTTTTTTTTTTCTCTCCTCCCATTAGAAACAGATCTGTTTCTCCAAGCAGGGCCTGTGCACACTGCCAGTTTACCTGCTGCAGGTTATATCTGAGCCCCTGAGATGTGGCTTGTGCCAATCCTGAAGCCCCTGCAAGGCAAAGAAACCCACCAAGCTGAGCTCATCAGAAATTTTGTAGGGTTTCTGCTTGTGGGCAGGGTGGGCCAGAGCAAAGCCTGGTTTTGCTGGACCCCACAGAACTCCCAGCCCCAAGAAAAGAGAAACACCAGGGAGTGAAAAGCTCAGAAGTATTGGTTGTTTTGCCTGTAAGAAAAGGGTTTCTTATAACACAACAAACGTTTTTAAATAATAGTAAATACCAGATTTTAAGGAGAAATTCCTCCCTGTGAGGGTGGGGAGGCCCTGGGGAGAAGCTGTGGCTGCCCCTGGATCCCTGGAAGGCCAGGTTGGACAGGGCTTGGAGCACCCTGGGATAGTGGAAGGGGATCCCCCCATGGCAGGGGATGGGACTGGAGGGGCTTTAAGGTCCCTTCCCACCCAAATCATGCAGGGATTTTGTGGGATACTGTCAGCACAGTGCCCTGAGCAGGGTGAGATGCCCCAGGCTGATCTGCCCTCCTGTGCTCCAAACACCCAGTGGGGCCAGGAATCAGATGCTGAGAGGTGATGGATGCACATCTGGAGCCAATGGCATCAGAAATCTCCAGAAAAAAATCCATCAGAAAAATTCCTCCTCAATTCCATCAGCAGCCAGCAACGAGAGCTTTCTATATTCATGAATTCATCAGAGTCATATTTCAAAAATAATAAATGCCGTTATTATTGTTATTATTGGAATGAATTTCTCCATTATGTACTGAGTGATTGTGAGCACTTGCTGCCTCCAGCACAGGAACCACCTCAGGAATAATCCAAGCAAATGATATTTGTGTCGTGCCTGCCACGGGGTCATGTTCAGGGGGTTTTAAGCGAGGGAGGTATTAACCAGAACAACAGCAACAATCATAACAGAAAGAAAGTCATTATAAGTTGGTGTAAAACACTGTCAGGGTGGGGGGTTTTTTCTCGGGAAAATTTAGTTTGGGGCACGTGGCTGGTGCTTTGCTGAGGTTTGTCGTGGTTCCTTGGAGCTGTGCCTGCGCTCAGAGCCTCCTGCTCTCTGCTTGCTTTGCCTGTGTACAGAGGAAGGGAAGGAAAACAGAGCTCAGGGAGGAGCACTGGGATGGAGCAGCACTGTTTGCTCCAGCCCCCCTTATCACACCAGTTTGTCCCCGTGCCACAGTGTGCCTCCTGAGCCTCAGAGGTGGAGCTTTCCCTGCTCCTGGGCCCCTTCCCTGCTGCTCCCTGGATTCTTAGCCAGAAAAGAGCAGAGGAGATGAAACATCTGACCAGGAGCCATGCACTGGGAAGTTAAATCTGGATAACAAGTGGATGCAGGGGATGGGCTGGGATTGATGGCTTTGCTCCAGAAAACTGGAGCCTGGGAAGGAGAGTAAAGGCAGGAGAGGCAGCCCGGTGTCCCCAACCATCCCAGAAGGGTTTGTGGCAGAAGCAGAGTCTCTCTTCACCCTCCATCCCCCTAAGTCCCCTCCCTGGCTCCACCAGGCTCCATCCCCACCTCCCTTTCCCCATGATCCAGGAGCTGCTGTGGGGCTGTAAAACATAAAATGGGAACAGCCCAAGGTTTTTCCAAGCCAAGCTGTCAGCACGTTTTGACACGAGGCCAAGAAGATCGATTCCAAAAAGATGGGATCCCACCGTGCCAAAAAGTAACATTTGGTTGAGCATCTGCCAAAACAAAGCTAGCAGACTGCTGGGAAGGCTGCATTTTCCAGGGATTTTTTTAGGCCTGAGGAACAGCAAGGAGGATCTCTGTGAGCATCTTCCACATCCCAGGCTGTGAGGAAAAGGACCCATGGGTAGCTGGAGGGGACATTTACTCCAAATAATAGGCAACATTTTAATTTCCAGCCCTGGTGAGATGGCAAATTGCTGCCACACCAGAATAATCCCAGGATATCCAGAATCCAGGACTTTTTCCTGGAATAACATGGAATCATTAAAGCTGCACACCCTTGGTCTGTCATGACAAAGTGGATGAACAACATCCACACTGCCTTCATTTCAGTCACATCATGTCTTTATCTGTTTAAAAAAAAAAAAAAAAAACCAAAAAAAAAAACACCTCAAAAAAACCAAACTGATTTTGGTGTCTAAAATTCCTGGAGAGCTTGGCCTCACTAACTCCTGTGTGTCCATGACATCAGAGATGGGGGAAGACCTTCCCATGAGCAACAATCTGGCTCCAGATATTAAAGATTAAATGAAGAAATTATTTATAATGAGGGTGGTGGGGCCTTGGCACAGGGTGCCCAGAGAAGCTGTCGCTGTCCTTGGATCCCTGGGAGTGTCCAAGGCCAGGCTGGATGGGGCTTGGAGCAATCTGGGACAGTGGAAGGTGTCCCTGCCCATGGCAGGGTGTGGGACTGGATGGACTTTTAGGTGCCTTCCAACCCAAACCCCCCTGGGATTCCATGATCTTCAGATCAGAGAGATGACAGAGATGGATAAAAATGTCAGGACAGCAGAAAGGTGCATTTTCAGTGTGAGAGGAAGCCTTGGAAAGCTTCTTCAGGGAAGTAGGTAAATACAGGCAGAAAAGGGAACTGCCAGGACTCAGCCAGGAGCAGGCCATTCCCTGATTGTCCAAGAATTCAAGGAGAAGGCACACATGGTGTGCAGAGAGGACAGCAGAGCTTTCTAATGAGCTTTGTGGGTCAAAGAGCACGGATTGAGGCCCTACAAGCAACTGGATTATAGGGAAAGGAAGATAAGGAGAATGAAAAGCCAGGAGCATCCAGCTCTGGATGTGTTAACCCGTTTGTAGTCAGACCTGGGACTGCAGGACAAATTCTGAAGGAAACATTAATTAAATGCACCGAGAAAAATGAGATAAAGTGCAACCTAGGTTTACCAAAGGCAGTTTGTGCCAGCCAGCACTGACATCTTCCTTTGATAAGATAATTGGTTTTCCAGACAAGGGAAATTCGGTAGATCTAATCTATCTGGAGTTCAATAAAGCATTTGATACGGGGCCGCATGGGAAATTATTAGTGAGGCTGGAGAAAATGAGAATTAACAGGACTGGGGAGAGGGGAGAGCCGGGGCTGGCACAGGGAGCGCGGCGGGATCGGGATCGCCCAGAGGATGCGGGTGGGTGTCGGGAGAGCCTTCCTGAGGCCCATCCTGGGGAAGCCTCTCCATCCCTGAGGCTGGGAGAGAAGTTTTTTGGCTTTCCTGAATTTCCTGCGGCGCCTCCCGTGCGCTGGGAGCCGGCGAGCGGGAGCATCGCTGCGGAGCATCCTCTGGAGCATCCCTGAGGAGCATCCTCTGGAGCATCCCTGCGGAGGCTGCGGGGAAGGCGCCGCACCGTGAGATGGCAATGTTGGTCCATGCAAGAGCAGCTCCTCATCTCCCAGCTCCGGCTCTCACTGCCTGGACACATTTCAGCGCCGGCTCCAAGAAATCTGTGATTGCGACTGCGAGGCGACGGCGGCGGGAGCTAAATCAGTCTCAGGAACGTGGCTCTGGACAATCAGCTTCGGTGCCACGGGGAGGGAAAGATGTTTAAATCCACCAGATGGGATCAAGGCAGCGCTGCCCTCCCTGCAGAGCCAGCCCAAAAAGCTCCAGAGCTGCTGAGGGTGAGTGTGAACACGTCCCTGTATGTACCTGGCACAGCGAGAGGAGGAGATGATTTTATACAGAAATAAAATCTGCTGATCCCTTGCCTGCATTTTTAGCTGAAATGGCACCTAAATGCCACCTGATCAATTCAGCTGAAATGAGCCCTTAATCCTAATAAGTCTTGATCACCTTTTTAAAGCTGGTGAAACAGCAGGGAGGGTGTTTGCGTTCGGTAATAACACCCTGATTCGGATTCCTTTGGCAGGGAATGCTTACGGTGTGCTTACATAAGCACCAAGTGCTCCTGTTAATATTAAACAAGGGCTTGGAGAGGGCCAAAGGAATGCCTTGGGCCGCTTTTCCGCCCTTTGCATCACATCTGGTCACTCCAGCTCCATCCTCAAGTGTGGAAGGCACATGAAATCTTTAGGAATTCACCAGTCAAGGCAGCAGGGATAACAAACCCTACCTGGGCCACTCCCATTTCCCAGGGGTGTTCTAATCCGAAGGAAAGCAGAAGAGATCAAGCAAACGAGGTTGGACTTGATGATCCCAGAGATCTTTTCCCACCTTGATGATCCTGTGATTCCAGGGACACTCCTAAGAGAAAAAGCTGCTGCTGGATTTCACTCACCTGTGCTGCAGCAGATTTAGCCACGGATGAGACTCATCCTCATCCTTTCTATAATTTTTCACCAAAAAAAAAAAAATTCTTGGAAGAGCTCATTATTCCTCAAACCTAGAACAACTTGTGTCACTTTTAATAAATCTTCAGGGGGACTTTGAAATACTGAATTGCCAAAGGATGCTGTTCCAGGGAAACGTGGGCGGTACCACCCACTGCACCCCTTCCTTCCATCATTAGCCATTATGATGCCTCCTGAATGCTGGAATTTATACATTATTATTGTGCCTTCCCAGATTCCTTCCCGCTTTTTTTTAGCACCTGCACAAGCACTGCTTTGCCAGTGGTGGCCCTATACAATAAAATGGCTCCTTTCTCCCCCTCATTTTCCAGCTACCCAGGAATTTCTTTAGGTCATCTCTCACTCAGTAAATTATGGGTTAGAGCTGTAAAAGAGCAGGAGCTGGGAGGCAGAGGCTCTTTTTATAGGAGCCTTGAACAAGCCTGGCCCCAGCTGCT
Organism: Brachypodius melanocephalos; assembly: GCA_013398615.1. NCBI lineage: Eukaryota > Metazoa > Chordata > Aves > Passeriformes > Pycnonotidae > Brachypodius > Brachypodius melanocephalos. The sequence continues at coordinate 1,120,889 of VZSR01001065.1, read as the reverse complement.
CCAAATTAATGTGGATCCAGTGGTGTGAATGGAGATGTGTTCATTGGAATGTGGCTGGGATCTGAGTTCCCAGCTGAGTCTTTGATGGGGGGTGGTTTTCCTGGTAACCTGCTCATCCCTAGGCCTGGTGCTGAGCGTGCTCCAGGTGTGGGAGCTTCCCTGGAGGAACAGGGAAGGTGTGGTGGAATCCTGAAGGTGGTGGTGTTTCCACTGCTAACCAAGAGCAAATTAACTGTGAGCAGCAGCTGGGAAACACAGGATGGGGCTGGAGGTGCCCCACGGAGATGGGATCAGGTGGAGCAGGGCAGGGGATGGGGATGCACCATCCTTGCAGGTGGCTGTGGGGATGGGATGAGGTGAGAAGTGCAAAACTGCCTGTTCTGGGGAAAAAAAAGCAGTGTGAAGGGAAGAAAAAGTGAGATTGCAGCCTGTTCTTCAGATCAGTGCTTGTAGGTGTGGGTCAGATGGGTGGGAGCCCACGCTCAGGTGTGGTTGGACGGGTGGGAGCCCACACTCAGGTTTCCAGTTCTTTCTCCTCCTGGGAACACAGAGTATGATCCATAGGGAGTGGATCTCACCCTTCATGTTCCCCTCCAGTGCAGGGCGCTGGTAAAACCTTTCCAAGTCTCATTTTCTAAGAGATCCATGGAAATGGTGCTCCCTGCTGGGATCCACGCAAAGCCCCCACTGCTCTCACACCCCTGAGCAGGGAGATCTGAGGGTTTGGTCTCCACCTTCCACACGTTCTCGCCATGGACCAAAGGCTGCCTTTGGAAATCCCTCGGAGCTCCATCCCACGTCACTGTCACTGTGTAGGTCTGGAATGTGGGTGTGCAGGTGTCCTTCCTCCCTTCAGCATCCCCCAGCTGGAGCCCAGGGGTGACTGCAGAGCTCCCCTGCCATTTCTGAATGAAAGGGTCAAGGTCCTGCCCTCTGGAATCTCCTGGTCACGCCCAAAGCTCTGCACGGAGCTGGCAGGGAACATAAATCTGGGAAGAACTAATGAGGACCCCCAGGGCCACGGCTCTCCGTGGCTGTCTTGTTAACATGATCTAGGAAAGACAGGGGGCCCTTCAAAAGGTAAAACCCAGGGATAATAAGTAACTCATCAATGTCAGGCAGAGCCAGAGCATCGTCAGGGAGTGCTGGATGAAGGTTTGCAGAGCATCCCACCCCCAGCCCAGCAGCACCACGGCCACAGGGCTGGGGTGGGGGCAATTCTCCCCCAAAACCTCATGGCTCACCTAAAAACAGAATCATGGTTAAAAGGCACTGAAACGTTCCCTCCTTTGGCACATCCCTCTTCCTGCTGCCTTTTGGTTTTGTCTCGATGCCAGCAGGGACTGAAGCCCTGTGGATGGTGGGATATTGGGCTCTCTCACTCATCCCAAAGGCCTGGGATCAATATTTTGTGAGAGGTAGAGGAATTCTCAGGGGTGCCAGGGTGGCACCCTCAGGGCAGTGAGGGAGGGATGGGTTGTTCTCTTGGAAAAACGAGCCCCCGGCCATCCAAGATCCTGAGGCTGGAGATGGAGCTTAGGGTCTCTTGGCAAGGACGTGGCACTGATAAGGATTTGGGGTTCAGATGTCACCTCTCTGATGGCTGATCCAGTGCCAGGTGGGGATGGCTGGGGAGGGAGCCTCGGTGGCCAGGGCCAGCTGTGTGTGGGTGACAGCAAAGCAGAGAGGCAGCAGCGAGCCTCAGGTCCCCAGATTTGCACATCCTTGCTCCTGACCTTCCCGAATGACTGGCAGATGGATGGGAAAATTGCATGGGACAACAGAGAGTCAGGTAATGATTTAAAAACTGTTTCCAAGCCAGCTGCTCCCTCCCCGTTCTCCAGTGCTGCAGGACAGAATCTCACTGCCTCTCCAGGTACTGCAGGAGCTGATTTCCCCTAAAATTATCTTTTGGCTGCTCCCGCTGCCGCTGCTGTCCCAGCTGCCACGGGGGATCCCAGTGGCCCCAGGAATCAGGTGAGTTCCTGTTGTGTTCATCTGTCAGGCTGACGTGCCAGGAACGGATTAAAGCTCAGCACCAGAGACCTGGGGAGCCCCTGCAGCAGGCTGTGTCCCTGCCTAATCCCATTCCCTATTAATTTGTTATCCCATTAACACCTTGCACATTTCTCTCTCTCGCCGCTGTGCTGCCCTGAGAGACTCCTGGGGAGCTTGTAATGTGGTATTTTGTTGTTTAGAGCACAAGGCAGCAAACTCTTCTCATCTGAGCCCAGAAATCCCTGGATAGAGAGAAAGAAAACTGCAGCTTTGTTTCTTCCAATCAATACCATCCATTAAGATCCGTGTCTAACAGAGTGAGTAACTGAACGAGCACCTCCTGCCCCCTCAAACCTCTGGAAACAGCAAATGCTCTTTGAAAAAGAACAATTGGATAGCACAGCCCTGGCTGGAGCAGGCAGGGTGGAGGGGGGGCAGCTTTCCTCTCAGAGCTGTGGAAACCAATGTGCTCCTGACTTCCAGAGGAAAGGAAGTTCTGTGGAGAGCAGGCAGTGGTGGGTGATGGCAGCTGGGCCAGGCTCCCCTCCCCAGCACTCCTGCACAGACCACGAGGGCTAAAACCCATCAAGCCATGGGTGGTGGGAGTTGTGCACTTCCATGTGCTTTGGGGGTGGGCTGTGAGCTGAGCTCAGCCTTGCTGCGCTGCCTAGGGGGTGTGGGTGCAGCAGAGCATGGGATCACTGGGAATGTGGTCCCTCTGGAGCTCAGCTGGATGGTGGGGGCTTCACCCCAGCATGGGCAGGGTCCCCCTGTGCTCTACCCACACCAAAAGTGAGGTTTACTCTCCAGAAGGGCTCACCTCAAGTGTGGTTAGAAACCTTCTCATTGCATCCTGAACCTGGCTGAGTCCAGCTCTTACCCCGTTGTCCTTGTGCCTGTTCCTGCTGGGAAAATCAATATTATCACCATCAAAGTAGTGCTGGTCCTGATGCCCCTCTTCTCTTGGGAACCCCAAACCAAACTCTGTTTGAAGAGAGAAGAAGCCCAGGGTTTCAGTCTGATTTGGCAAACCCCAAGTGATCCTGCTGGGAAACCATGCACACAGCCCTCAAACTGAGGGATTCCTGGTGCACTCAGGGAAATGCTCCTTGCCCAGGCAGCTGCATGGAACTTTGACACGGAATGACACACTGCACGGAATGTTGACAGCATTTCTCCCTGTCAACACCCCAGAGAGAAATCCCAGCCACAAACAGGCTTAGGAAAGGCTAAAAGGGGGATTGAGACATATTTGGGTGAGGCCAGTGTGTTATGAGCCCCAGGAAGGTGTATCAAGCTCTGAGGGTTGTCAGCAGCCTCTCAGAAATGGCTTGTGAAACATTAGTGGGATGGCTGATCAGAGGTGTTTGGAAAAGCAAAAAGGTTTTAATTAAAATAAAAAAACCCCAACAACAACAACAACCCCCCACACAAAAAAAACCCCAAAAACAACAAACCACCAAAAAAAACCAACAACCAAACCCCAAAACCCTCTACAGAACAAAAGAGTAAAAACCTTGCAAGGTGCAGGGAGGTTCCTTACACCTGCTAAGACACCCCGAAAATATCCCACGAGAGCCTGTGCTCTAAGTATTCAACTATGAGGGGTTTTTGATCCTAGGGATCTGGGAGGGGGTTTTGGCATGCTGCTCACTAGAAAATAGCTGCATTTCTTGAAGAACAGCTCAGGGATCCAACAGGTGCCTTTGTCCTGGCACTGGGCCAGCTACGGCGAGAGGAGCATCGAAGTTTCTGGTTCTTTTCCTCATGAGTGAAACAAAGAATGAAACCCAGATCTTTTCCTGCTGTGGGAACACCTGCTAGGGAGTGAGGGTGCACTCCAACAGAGAGTGACAGCGATGGAGAGCCGGTGTGAGCAGCGCTACAGGAGCAAACCCCCGAGGCAGAGCCTGCTGCGGTGTCTGCACAGCCTGGGGCTCTGGAATTCGCTCCCTGCCCGGCTGCTCCGCCCCGGAGCGTGGCACGGGCTGAGCAGCGAGCCAGGAATGCGATCCATCGATCGCGGGATGCATCGGCTCCCGGCGCCCCGCTCGATACTGGATTATTCACCCATCGATCCCCGCTCTGCTCACCAACTTTACCCCATTGATATCCATTAAAAACTCCAGCAGCGCTGATAAGGTTCAGATCTGCAGCTCCAGACGGGGAAGAGAAGCTGCTTTTAGCCCCGAGCCGCCAGCCCTGCCACATCTCAGGGGCGCTGGGACCTTGCAGGCAGGTTCTGCTTGGATAACCTGGGATGATCCTCTCTCCAGGCTGGACAGGGAAATGACCTCTTGGTCCCTTAAAGCCCAATTAGAGCCACACCCTGGACTGGAATGAGGTGCAGAGGTTCAGGAGGGTTTGTACATCACTCAAGAAGTTTTGTTCTCTGGTTGTATCCCCTTTGGCCCCTTCCTGGCTCTAAGGTGCTGCCTGGGGGGGTGGGAATGGGAATCATTCTCCAAAGCTGAGCCTGGGCTGCCAGCAATCCCACTGGACTGGGAGAGTGATGGTGGAGTCCCTCAAGGAGCTCTCTGCCAGCCCAGACTCAATTCAGGACATCCTGCTACGGTTCTTCTATTTCAGTCCTAAACACCCTCAGGATGATCCTGGTAAGTAGAGTCTGACATGAGGAACAAAAAATCTCACGACAATTGAGGGAATTCAAAGTTCCATGCAGTCCAAACCTGCACAGAGGCCTTGGAAAGAGTCCAAACAGCTCCTGGCTGCTTTTCCTCCACGAGCAGGACACTGTTCCTCTGCCCCGTGTTCCTGTGGGATGCCATCCCATGGCTGAAGAAAACTCCTGGATAGGCTGCAGATCAGAAGTGAAATCCAGTGGTTTGCCTTATGGCCAGATGCCAAAGGACAAAGGGTCCCACACCATGATTTTACAAGGCAAGGAATGCCAGGGAGGTGCAGCCAGAGTGGTGTTGGAGTTGGGCACGGAGCATTTCCCCACCATCCCTTTGCACTCCCAGTGCAGGAGTTGTTCTCCAGATCTATCACTGGCCCAGATTTTAAATTTCTCTGGCTGCTCATCCAGCTGCTGTTTCCAGCATCCCTTCCTCTGCAAACACACGAGGGGAGCGAGTGAGGGGATTCCAGCACCAAAGGCTGCCCACGGTGGTGGGGGAGAGGGCTGCTGCTCAATATTCCTCCTCCACACCTGCACACTGGGAATGCTCCACTTTAGCTGGTGCCCTGAGGATCCCCACTGTAGGAGGCTGTTTCCTACATGTGCTGGTTTGAAAAGACCCTGGTGCAGAGTGCCCAAGGGTGGTCATGGATGTCCCATCCCTGGAAGTGTCCAAGGCCAGCTTGGATTGTGCTTGGAGCAAACTGGGATAGTGGAAGGTGTCCCTGCCCATGGCAGGGGATGGAACTAAATGGTCTTTAGGGTCCTTTCCAACCATTTTGTCTTTAAGGCCCAATTCCAATCCCAAACCATTCTGGGATTTTATTGGCATTCTAAGATTCTCTGATTTCCATTTTTTTAACTGAGTGCGGGTTCCCTTCTGGTTCCAGTGAAGAGTCACACACCCCTTCTGGACTTCCCATTTCTGGCTTTGAAGGCACTGGAGATGTGAAGAATCTGTCCTTCAAGCAGGGCATCCTCACACACTGGGCCTGGCACTTCTTCAATGCCAGACCCTTCCACCCTTCACCATAATCCTGCCGTGGACACCCTCCTTCATCCTGTCCCCTTCCCTTTTCCTCCCGTGGTCACCCAGGCAGGTGTAAAAAACATCAGGCAGCTTTAGGAAAAAGAAAACACCTCCCTGCATTACCCACAGCATCCTGATCAGAAGTGGTTTTATTGCAGGATGTGAGCTGCAGCTGGAGCCAGCATCCGAGGGGCCAGCCCTGCTCTCTCCCCACGCTCCCCGTGTGTTATTCACAGCTGCAAATTGCTTGGAGACTTCTGGAAGACATCAGAGCGGATCAAACCTGATTTCTCTGCAGTCCTTTTAAACGTCCCATTGTAAAATGGATTAACATTCACGGGGATGCTCGGGGATGAAAGGCAGGGGAGAAAAAAAAAAAAAAAAAACCACAGCACCAGGAGGATGCAGTGCCTGAAGCTTCGTGCAATTTTAGCTGAAAATGAAGCTTTTGTCAGTGTCTTTTCTCCACGAGGCTTTTCCATTCCCTGATGTAATCTGAACATTTTAACTGGTTGTGTCATTAGTGAACAAAAGGGGGAAAATGTAGTGGTTTTAAAAAAAAAAATTAAAGGGCTTTCCCTCCCTCTCCTATAGGAATGGTAAAAGAATATCAAATTATGGCCTGACAAGGTGCACTTGTGAGAGAGAATCACCAGGGTACAGCAGATCTATATCTTATCTCTCTGTGAAATTGCATGGCTGGGCCGTGGCATTGGAACAGATTTCAGCGGGGCAGGAGTTTGGAGCATCGCAGGCTCGGAATAAGGAGCTCACTGGAGCTATGCATGGACCAATTTCAATACTGGTGAGCTCATGGCCACAGAGATGAGCAGGGAGATTGGGGGAGTAATTGTGCCCTCTCTGTGAGCCCCCAAATCACCTAAACCTGGGCCTGCAGCAGGGACAGGGATGAGGGGAGATGTGGTTCTTCCCCAGGGAGATGTGGTTCTTCTCCTTGTGGTCTCACTCCTCTCTTCTTGGCCACTGTGAGGAGCAGGAGGTGTTTTCTTGGCAGCAAAGGGCAGCCCAAGTTGGGCAGGCTGCTGCATCTTTGCTCCATGGAGAAGCAGCAGATCCAGCACTTCCACGTGATTTATTTTGGTGGGTTTATTTTAAGTAAGAAATACAAGTTTTGAGCACAAACTAAAGGGTGGTGAGGCCCTGGCTCAGAGTGCCCAGAGAAGCTGTGGCTGCCCCATCCCTGGAAGTGTCCAAGGCCAGGCTGGAGCAACCTGGGCTGGTGGAAGGTGTCTCTGCCCATGGCAGGGAGTGGGACTGGATGGACTTTAAGGTCCTTTCCCACCCAAACCATCCTGGGATTCTATGAAAACCAGCTTTTATGATATTTTAACAGAATGATGGAAAGGTTTGAGCTGGAAGAAACCCTAATGACCATCTCATTCTAACTCCCCTTCTAACAGAGTTTGCTTTCTGTAGTCCAGACTTTAGGGAGACTCCTCAAAGACCCAAACATCCACCTGAGGAGCGCGATACGCTCAGGGCACTGCTTTAATTAAACATGAAATAAACACTTCCCCCTCCTGACCACCACGAGCCAGAAGTCCTTTTCTGTTTTTAATTGGTGGGGTTTTATTTTCATTCTCCTTTCGTGCTTCATCCTCACAGTGATTCTCTCCAATCAGAAATCTTTCTCACAAATATTTTTCCAAGCGCCGCTCGGATTAGCGGCCCCAGCGTCCATGAACGGCTTCTCCTGATCCTGATCCCAGGATTTCATCTCTCCTTAACGGGCAGAGCTGCTGATTTATGGCCACATTAAGCACGGACGTGGACTCACATTGGAGCCTGATAAATACGAGTCTTTAATATGCGCATGCATCATTTTTATGTTTCTTTTACAAAGAGGGCTTTGAGCTGCGCGCGTTATAAAATTACACCGGGAGAACGGCTGCAGTCTGCATGGGAGCCAGGGCTGCTGAGGGGGATGAAAGATGCATTTTCTGGAATGCTGGAATGCTCTGGGAGCAGTATAAAATTTATGATATCCTGAGCTATTCATTTTCACGGCTCTGGAGAACTCGGGCCCTGTAAAGGCTGTTAGGGATAATGGTGGAAGCAGTTGTTTGTTTGCTGCTTTAACTGCTTTTTTAACAGCAGAGTTTGATTGTTATTGTAATTAGTAAATGAGAAGGGGTTTTTTTTGATTTTGTGGAGCTGGTCTTGCCCCACGTTTGCAGCCTGGTTTCTTAAGGAAGCTCTCCTGTAACTCTTGCTAAACTCTGGCTTCTTCCAAACACCATTTGGGAGTGCAGATGAGGTTTCCGAGATGATGAAGTCCCTGCAAATCTCACGAACATTTCTAACCGAGCAAAGGAGAGGAGAGGCTCCCACCACTGCTGCCAGAGAGGGCCAGGGTAGGAGGGTTTGAGGCCCAAAATCATCCCAGAGATGGATTTCTGGCCAAGGCATCCAGATGACAATAAACAGGAAATCTTCTCTGTTCCCAGAGCAGAGCTGCAAACCATGGAACTGGGAGGAATGGGATTTGATACATGAGAAGGTGGAATTAGAGGCGACTGGATGTTGGAAGTGCAGTCAATCTGTGCCCACCCATCTTCTCTCCTCTGGAACGTGTCCACGGCCAGGTTGGAGGGGGCTTGGAGCACCTGGAGGTGTCCCTGCACACGGCAAGGGGTGGAACAAAACGAGCTTTAAGGTCCCTCCAGCCCAAACCATTCCATGGTGTGTGACTGGTTCTGGGCACAGATCATGGGGCAAACATCCAGTTCTCTAAAACCAAGGAAACTGGTGAGGTCATTACATAATGAACCCATCAGGGATGGTCTCAGCAGCTCTGGCCTGGAAATCCTCACCCAAAAAAGGAGCAAAGGTCTTGGTTTCCCTTTCCCACCTGGAGTCAGGGCCCAGACAGGACCTGGAGCAGAGCCTCCCCAAGGACACCTTCAGGAGCCTGATGACTTTGTCTGCTACTTCAACCCCTCAGCTTCCTAAACCCTCAGCGTTTTCCTGGGAAAGGAGAGGATAATGAGCCACGTAAGCACCAAGAGGAGCAGCAGCAGGAGGGAGAGGAGCTTTCTCCAGGTGCAGGGAGGTGGGAAGGGCCATGTACTGCAATTCCCATTAACGTTTTCAGTGGCTGTGGAAAAAGGATTTCTCACCCCAGCAAGGGCCCTCTGAGGGAGTCAGGACAGGAGAAACCCATTGGATGCTGAGTCACAAAAAAAAAAAGAAACCAAAAAAAACCAAACCAAAAAAAACCTCCCCCCAAAAAAACAAAAAACAAAAATAAACCCGAAAAACCAAACCAAGACATGGAAAAGGGAATAAAGAGGCCTTTGCTGCTAAAGAGGATAATAAAAACTTCCAGTGATGAACAGGGACACCATGTGGCTGGATATGGGGGATGGTCACAGCTGGGGAGTTGGGAATGGAAAAGATCACCCAGAGGAAGCTGGGATGGGAGAGGCAGGATGAGCAGCCAGAAGCACTGGGATTTTGCAGGTTTTCCCTCTGTTGCCATCCTTAAAAATCATCAAGGACCCAAAATTAAGCTGTGTGCTTTTCCCTTTCTCTAGATGGGTAGAACCATGGAATTCCAGAATGATCTGGGTGGGAAGGAGCCTTAAAGAACATCCACTCCCAGCTCTGCTGCCATGGGCAGGGCACCTTCCACTATCCCAGGTCACTCCAAACCCCTTCCAACCTGTCCTTGGACACTTCCAGGGATCGTGGAGCAGCCTGGAAGCTTCTCTGGGCACCCCGTGCCATCAGATGTGGTGGTTTAATTTTATTATTGGTGATTCATAACACTTTTGTCCAGTTGGGATAGTGCAAATAATGTGTTTTATTAGTTTAAGGGGACAATAATTTGATTTTCTGGCCAACTTCTAGATCAAGTCCTACAGAGTCATGTAGCTCAAGCTCACTGCACTCAACTGAATTCAAGCATCATTTTGGATGATTTTAATGGGTTTTTTTGGGAAAATCCCATCCCTAAAAGATGATTCACGGCCCTATAAGACAAGGAAACCTTGGAGGGGTGAGAAATCTCCCACCACAACTCTCACATCTCCAGGGTGACCAGATCCCCAACCAACCCAACTATTCCCACCAGGGTTCAGGAAGATGTCCCACCAAAGGCCCCGTTTGCAGAAGCCCATGGCACTTCCATGGCAGGTTTTTAACAATTGTTGAAATACAAATCAGTGCCTGGAGGCTGGAGCTGGCTTGGAGGCTGGAAAAGCTTTTGCTGGCTGTCCTGGATGAAGGATGCCTGGGAATGGTGCCCATTGCACTCTCCCCACACTGCAGCAGTGCCTGGGTTCCCTGCCAGGAACAGGCTTGTCTGGTCTTCTTCTCTAATCCTGCCTTTCGTATCTGAACCATTCCCAAGTGGTGTGATTGGGGAATATCCTCTGCTCGAGGGTGTCAGCTGCACTCATTGGCCTTGGAATGTTGCTCCAGCAACACGGGAGAACCTGTGACATGCAACTGGTGAGTGCATTTTTCACATCCCTTTCACAAGTGCAGCACTCCAAAAAGGATTTTTTTTTTTAATTTTTTTTTTTAACCCAGCACTGGGCTCCAGCTCCCAAAATATCCCGGGGCTTATCGTTTGAAGAGGGTTTTGGAGATGAATGGAGCACTGATCACAATTAGTACAAAGCAATTTAAAATTATTTGAAGGGCTTTCATAACTGTGAAGTGTTCCAATAATTTGTAATTACCAAATGTTTCACCTGCTCCGAATCCCATTTACTTCCCAAATCAAGCCCTTGAAGGGCTCTGAAGTGGCACATCTCAAACTGAACAGGGCAACCTGGAGGAGCTGCTAATTCTGGAAGCACTTCTGGAGCTCCTGCATAACAACGAGGCTGTTTTGGGATGCAATCCCCAAACGGTCACTGAAAGGATCATCCCACCCCAGGCACGTGGGGTGATGCCTTAAGTTTTAGCTTTCATGTTTTCCAGATTCTGTGCTACCTAGGGGTGTAGTCCTGAGCTTCATATCAAGTGTCACTCAGCTCTTCACAGGGCAGGGAGACAAAACAAATCCTTTTCCTGCTGGAGATCAAGGACAACTTTCAGGTCCAAAAGCACAAACAAGGGTGGCTGAAGGGAGGAACAAGAAGGATGGGACCTCACAATCTGAAGCTGTAATTGGACAATTAAACCCAATATGCAAATGGACCAAAACTTATAAAAATGTAAGATCTCGTGATGAATCAGCCATTTTTGTAACCATTTTTGTGATCATTTTGGGTCCACCTTGGGTGTAGCCCTGCTCAGGCTCTTGTCCTGCCCAAGGTGGATCCTTTAAGGCCTTTTAATAAATATCTTTATTCTCTGGCTCTGTCCAGGCTCTGTTCCAGGTCAGCCTTCCCAAGGCATCAGGGGAAAGTTGTGGGATGGAAGCAGGATGGGTGTCCCATCCCACAGGAGCAGCAGCAAGGGTGGGTATTTCATGAGTTGAAATTGGAGGAAAAGCCACCAAAAAGGGGCAGAGAGGTCCAGGCAGGGGCTGGTCAGAGCAGTGGGAGCAGACCTGCAGTGGGAAGGGGTCTCCAGGCTCCAGTGTGCCCCCAGCAGCAGCAGGAGCTGCGGGATTGATGGGTGGGAAAACCTCAGGTCGTGTCTTCAGTCAGAGCAGCTCCAGGCTGGACACAAACTCCATGGACTGGCTTTGGATGCTCGTGCACCTCTGGGAATGTCTTTGCTATTCCTTTTCTGCCTGTTCCCGGGGCTCTGAGAGAAGGATTCACAGGGAGAGGTTCTCCTGGAGAGTTCTCACTCACTTTGAGCCTGATCAAGGCTCAAAACTGGCGCTGTCAATGGTTCCCCAGAGATGTTTTATATCCTGGTGTGGGCACAGCATGGGACCTCTCTGCTGCAAGACCCTGGGAGCAACCAAATTGAACCTTTCCCTTCAGAGAAGGCCTGGATCCAGCAGAAAATCCTGGCTGGAGCTGGGAACAAACCTTAAATCTCAGGATACGGAGGACAACCAAACCATCATCCGCTGAGGGGATGAGTTATAAATTGTATTTTCATGGTGCTGGCCAGGACACCTTTCTGTGAAATACCTTCCTTGGGGGGATTATGATTGGGAATGGAGGATTTTATATCACAATGGAGCTCAGCCTTCATGGAAGAAGAGGCTCTTTCCAAAGGGTGTCTTTTTTCTTTTCTTTTCACACAAATCTAACAAAGACAGGTGGGATTTTTCCTTCTCCCCCTGCAGGATCAATTACAGTGAGAACAAAAGTTCGAGGTGACACCTGTGCACAAGTGGCCACCAGCTGGGAGGGGATGCATGGCCAGCAAACATCTGGAGGGCTGGAGCCAAAGGGCCACAGCTGGTGGCCAGGAAGATGCTCTGCATTTCCCTCTTTGCTAATCAAGGCGGAATTAGCTTTGCTGGATGTCTGCACTCCTAAACCGGTTCTGTTTTGCCTGGAAGGCAAAGAGAACCTTTGAACAAAGAGGGAGGAGGATGGAGAGAAGGTCCAGCAGGGGCCTGTGGTGACAGAGCTGGCTCTGAGGCAGTGGCAGCCCTGAGGGGTTAATGATGGGGCTCATTAACCACCCTGAGCTGGGGACAGCTGCCGTTAAAATGGCAGTGCTGTGGGCAGTGTTGGAATGCTGGGAAAGGGGGAGAGGGCTCTGAAAATGGTTTCAGTTTAAAGGAAATACCTTTCTTTAAGATGAGGAGGGATCCAGGACCCTCCTCTTTCGGAGGTGCAGCATCTCTCCTGTCCATGGGGTGAGCAGGGGCTAGAGAGTGAAAATCAGTTTTTCCTGCCCAGCCACCAGCAGCAAAACCTCCCAGGAGGGTGTGCACTGATGGCAAGGTAACAGCAGTACATAACAGGGAGCAGGAGTCCTCAAATCCTTGGGAAATAGAGGGAAAATAAGGCAGGAGGGCTGGCAGGACTCTGCTGTGTCCCTGCACTGCTCTGACTGAGTGGCACAGGGCATTTCTGCTCTTTTCCAGAGCAAGAAGGTGGGGTTGGGGTCGGTGGGGATGTGATGAAATTCTGCAAGGGGCCAGCGTGTTATCATCTCCACGAGAGTCCATCACACCTCACAGAAATCTCTCAAAATAATTTGTGAGACAGCTGGTCAGGTGTGCTTTGAGAAGCAAGAGGTTTTAATTAAAGAGAAAATAACAAACTGTGCAAAACAAAAGCAAAAGCCGTGCACAGATGTAGGGAAGCCCCTTCACACCCTGCTAAGACACCCCAAAAAGCACCAAGGGGCTCTGTGCTCGTTCTTAAGTACACAGTGACCGAGGAGGGACTATTTGAGAAACATCCCAAAGATCCAACCAGTGCCCCTGTGCTGGCACTGAGCCAGGGTGAGAGAAGAACAGAAAGCCCTGGTGCTTCTCTCTTCAAAGCCAGGGGTGAAGGTGAAGCCCCTTTCCTGAGATGGAAACACCCCGTGGGTTTGGGGGTGCACCACAGCAGGTATGGACAGCAGGGGTGTGGGGCTGGGAGGGAGGGAGGCTGCTGTGGAGCTCTTGGGAAAGCCAAATGCCAAATGAGTGACCCAAAGGGAAATCCAGGCTGCTGAGGCTGCTGGAGAGAGGGAATGCATCAGATGTGTCCTGGGAGAAGGGCAGGAGGCACCAGGGCATCTTCCAGTAGCAGCCAATCCTCCAAAAGAGCTTTTCTCTCTGCCCTGGGTGCTTCTGCACCTTCCCTCCCCATTTATCAGCACTGCAATGACCAGATGAATTATCCCAGGTGTTTCCAGCTGTATTTCTGCAGGAAACACTCCCTTGTCCCATGGATTTGGGAGAGACACCCCAGGCAGGCAGGGAATGGGGACTGCTGTGCAACAGCTCCTGTTGGGAAGTGGTTTGGCAGAGAGAGAGGAGAAGGAGGCTGTGAATGGAGCAGTCCATTGGTGCTGAAAACTTTCCTGGGATGTACAAATGTCCCAGCTTGGCCTGGAGCTCTGTTCTTGCTGAGGTTAAACAAAGATTTTCGGCTTTAAAAGCTCTTCTGGGCAGAGCTTCTGTATTGCAAATTATTGTGAGCAAAACTTTACATCAGAGGAAGGAATCTGTGCTTGCAGAAGGGAAAAATAAACCTATTTTTAAATTTTTTTCTTTTCCAGGTAAATTTCAGAATTAAAGAAGAATTAATTAATGTTTTCTGGTGGGCTCCAGCATCTCACATTGCTCAGGCTGCTTTGGACACAGTGTTCCAACTCAGAGCTCAGAGGTGCCAGAAAGTGCCTTGTATCCTGCATTCCCTCAGAGCTTTGCTGGAAAAAGGGATTTCTCCCTTTCTAAAGTGGGGCTGGTCCTTTAAAACATCTGGTTTCAGCAAGACCCCTTTTGGGAACGCTCTGCTGTGGGTCACTGGCAGTCATTGGAGCGAGGTGGTGGCCCAGGAGGGAAAATTAGCTGGAAATTCCTTTGGAGTGAATGAATTTCACTGAATTCCCAGCTAATCTCACCATTTCCAGCGGTGAGAACCAACCCAGTGTGGGCTGGGAGGTGTCTGGGTTTCTCATGAAGGCTTTGTGCAGAGATGTCACACAGGGCTGGGGCTCTGCTCTGATCCCTGAGGGGATCCTGCTGGCCCTGGGGTCACCATCAGGTCTTGGGAAGGGGGATGGGGTGTTGAACTTATTCCTGCTGACCCCAGCAATGGTTTCATTGCTCCTCAGTGAAGAAACAGGGATGTGAGTGGAGGGGGAAGAGCAGAAAGGGCTTAGAGCAGAGGAAGTGTCCAAGGCCAGGTTGGACAGGGCTTGGTCTGTGGGAGGTGTCCCTGCAGCAGGGAAATGGGATGAGCTTTAAGGTCTCTTCCAACCCAACCCAAACCATCCCATGGTACGATTCCATGACATTCCCCTCTCCCCTCGACCAGCAGGCAAACGAAAATGTTTTATCCTGAGTTGGATTTCACAGCCACAGAAGGGTTTGGGCTGGAAGGGCCCTCAAAGCTCATTCCAACACCCTGCCATGGACAAGGACACCTTCCACCAGACCAAGCTGCTCTGAGCCCTGTCCAGCCTGGCTTTGGACAGTTCCTCTCTCATAAATCCCAGGTTTTTTTCCTCAGGAGAGGCTCCAGAGTCTCCTGTGAGAAGCAGTTTGGTTGGAAAGCCCAGGAGCAGCCAGCCCATGTGCGCTCCCAGCTCACACCTCCCTTGCAATGAGGAAATTTTGGTGTGGATTTCTCAGCACACAGACCCAAATCGATCAAACAAACAAGGAAATGGGTCCCTGAGTGGGGCTCTGGGGCCCCAAATGTGCTGAGCAGCTCAGCAAACACAGCCTGACCCCAGGGCTGGGCAGGCAAACCCCAGAGCCCAGCACAGCCCTTCCACTCACAGCCAGCCCTGATCCTGAGGATTTAATGAGTGCAACAAGAAAGGGCAAATATTTACACTGAGGAGCTCAAGTGGGCAAATAAACCAGGCTTTTACAAGGCAAGCAAACACAGCACAGGCTGGGATTCAAAAGGAAGTTTGTGGCTGGGGCTGGGTCTCCAAAGCTGGTTTTTTTTTCCTTTGACAAACTGCTCCTTGTCGAGGCATCAGAGGCAGCGACATTGGATGGAATCTGTGCAAACACACGCACTGGGGTGGAGAAAAAAAAAAAAAAAAGAGTGTGGGGGGGAGGTTCTCCTTAGGTCTGCAGGAACATTAGATTAATTTTTCCAAGCAGGGAGTAACTTCCCTGTCCTCACAGTGCCAAAACTGCAATTCTAGCAGCAGCAGCAGCAGCAGCCCTGTGGCCCCCAGCACACAGAACCCCCCTCCCAGAGCCCTGGGGGACAAACAGCTCCAGCTGAAAGGCTGAAATCCCTGCAGAGCCTCGAGTACAGGCAGCAGTGACCTGTTCGTGGGCTCACCTGGAGAAGAGGAGGGCTGTGGTGCCGGGGCTGAGGCTGCAGAGGGACCTGTGCTGCTCCTGGGGCTGCAGAGCTGCTCTGGACCAGCAGCAGCAGCTTCCCTGTCTGCAGCAAAACCTTCCCAGCTGTGGCCTGGCAGGCTGTGGGATAAATCACATCCTCTCCTGGTGGGAGGCAGATGCTCTGGCAGTCAAGGGACAGGGATCTTTGAGGAATCTCCATCAGGATGGGAAGGGGCTCCAGCAGAGCCACAGCTCCCCTGGCAGCCTGGAGAACCATCCTCCTGCACCCTGGGGCCCCAGCCTGCTCCTGGACAGCGGGGACAAGGCAGCCCCAGCCCCTGGAGCCCCACAGGTCCCTGCCCCACCAGTGCCATCCCTCCAGATCTGCATTTTGGGGCTGCCACCCCCAGATCCTCCCTGCAGCAGCATGACTGCCCTGGGGTTTGGGGCTATACCCGCCCATGGGGATTGGGGGTGCCAGCTTTGCCCTCCTGCAGAGGTTTGGGGGGTCTCAAATCCCACCCCTGAAAGCCTCAGGGCAGTGAGGAATCTCTCCTGCCCTGCAGGGACAGAGTGGAGGGGCAGCTGGGGCAGGGCAGAGTGGCCAGGCAGTGCTTGGGGGCAGATTTTGGGGTCAAGCCCTAGGTAAGTAACACTGAGACAAGGA
>VZSR01001065.1:1088299-1104594 GCA_013398615.1 Brachypodius melanocephalos | reverse complement strand
ACCTCGAGGAGAAATCACTCAATTCCCAGCTGAGAGGACACAGCAGAGCTCACACCGGGCTTTAGTCAGGTTCCTTCTTCCTCTGCCATCCCAGCACCAGGCTCTGAGTTAAAAATATTAACTTTGCTGTGTTCCAGCAGAGGACCACACTCCATCCCCGTTGGTTCCAGGAAATTACTGTAAATTCTTATTACTGCTCATGATCCCTCACAAGAAAATCACTTCTCATTCTCCTCTCTGAGCTGAACGACCTCAGCGCTTGTGGTGCCTCTCCTGTTCTGGTTAATTATTTCTTTTCTCACTTCCAACGATGGATAGAAACGCAGCAATGGGTGGGGGGAAAAAAGAGACAATTTTAAAACCTCATGAAAATTTGTCGTGGTTGAAAGGCATTTGCTTTCTTTGGGTGAAAGGTGGCTTTAAATTTCCAACTTCAGCGGAGAAAAGTGATTTCTGCTCGTAATTAAATTCTTAGATTGAGTCTGCATCCAAGTTTGTGTTCCATAAACAGGAAGGCAATTAATGAAATTAATTTGATTGGCATCAGTGCAAGGGTTGGGACTCGAGGATTTTTAAGGTTCCTTCCAACCCAAACCTTTCCTTGATCCGTCCTCTTTGTCTCCTTCTCCTTGCAAGCCCACCTGGGAGAAGAACAGTGTGTTCCGAGGAGGAGGCACCTGTTTGGGTCCAAAAAAAGCCTTTTTAGGAAGGTGGATTTGCAGTCCCAGCCTGCTGCTGATCTGTATCTGCGGCTCCCATCACATATTGGAGGATTCATTAAGGAGAGATGGGAAAGGCAGAGCCAGGCTGGGGGATGCATTAAAAAACCTCTTTGATATTTCAGCGAGGTGAGAAGCGCCTCGATGGATTGGTTCCCGTTAGAGGGAGAGAAAACAATCCTTCAGAAATAAAATCCCTCTCTAATGGAGGTGCCCCTTGCTGCCGGGGACAGCTGACAGCCTCCTCTGCTTGTCCCTTCTGGTACCAGTTCCCTCTGGAGGAGGAGCCAGGTTTTTGTTGGAAACGTGGGCAAGGGACACAAATGTCAGGGTGGGCTCAGAGCTGCCCCTCCCCAGCTGTGCCCTGGGTGCTCTTGGCTCAAAAATCTGTGTACAGCTCGCTCCCTATTATTCCCAGCCACGTTTATCCTCCTCTCCCGAGTTTTTCCTTCCTCTGGCATTGCTGTGCTGCCTGGGGATGGAGAGCCCAGGTTTGCTGGGAGCTCTCTGGCAGTTTTGGGGCTCTTAAACCCAAACCAGGAGAGCATTTACCAGGCTGTATTTCACTCTGAACTGTGCTCGTGGGTCGTGTTCACACATTAGGATCCCCTTGACGTTCCCAAAGTGCCAGAGGTGCCAGATGTGTAATGGGAATGCTTCTGCTGATGCTCCAGCTTCTCTCCAGGGTGAGTGAGATTTGCCAGCCCCCGTGGCAGCTCTGGGGATGTGTGCCACCAAAATGCCTGCAAGAGGTGCAGCTCCAGGTCCTGGAGCACAGGAAAAGCTGCAGAAGGGTGAGGGAAGCCCTTCCTCAGCTGCAGAGGGGGGGATTAGAGCAGCTTTGTGGGGAGCACTGGATCAGGGTGGGATATCACTGCACCCAGCTCAATCCCCCTGTCAGGACCAAAAGGATTTTGGGGGCTGAAATCACTGGTGTGGGAAGAGATCCCCTGGACTGGGCAGTGGGAGTCCCCTGGAAGAGTTTCCATCACCTCTTGCTGAAGGAGGCTGGAAATTATGCAGGATGCACCTTATGCACACGATGTATTTTATACATTATTTATGTGTCATTATAAAGCAGTGGCAGTGGTTGAGGGGGGTGATTCTCCCCCTCTGCTCTGCTCTGGTGGGGCTGCAGAGCTGCCTCCAACCCTGGGGCCGACATCAGAAGGATGTTGGAGCTGCTGGAGCGAGCCCAGAGGAGGCCACAGAAATGCTCCAAGGGCTGGATCCCCTCTGTTCTGAAGCCAGGCTGGGAGAACTGCGGGGGTTCACTTGGAGAAGAGAAGGCTCCAGGGAAACATCACAGGACCTTCCAGTGCATAAAGGAGCTCCAAGAGTGCTGGACAGGGACCTTGGATAAGGGATGGAGTGACAGGACAAGAGGGAATGGCTTCAAGCCAGAAAACAGGAGGTTTAGATGGGATAAAGGGAAGGAATTGTTCCCTGTGAGGGCACTGAGGACCTGGCACAGGGTGCCCAGAGCAGCTGTGGCTACCCCTGGATCCCTGGAAGTGTCCAAGGCCAGGCTGGATGGGGCTTTGAACCTCATCCCTTCTCCTCCTCTGCAGCTTTTCCAGCCTCTCCCCCTGCTCAACCCTCGTGTTGTGCCCTCCTTCCCATCCCTTCCCTGCATTTCCCCCTTGGGCAGAGCCCAGATTTGGAGGTTTCAGCTTCAGTCACCAAAAAAGAGCCACAGGGATGGAGCAGCCTGGCTTTTCCAGGAGCTCTTGGCTGGGACTAAGTTTGGATGTGTTTTCTAGAGGCCACCATTGATCCCAGCTGCTCTGGCAAACAGCCAAAGATTTTTTTTTTTTTTTTCCTTTTTTTTTTCCCTGGGAGCACAGAAACCCCTCAAGGTTCTAAAATTGCTTAAATGTGAGAGGAGAAAAGAAGAGTTTGGAAGAAGAAGAGTTTGCTTCCTTCCTGTTTGAAGGAAAGCCCAACCCCGTTAGACACCAGCCAAGGAAGTTTCAGCCCCTGGAATTAAAATCTGGAAAATGATCAGCAGGGTTGTGTTTTCATTTAAGGAGATTTTTGTTTTCCTGTCAGGAAGCTGTAAATTGAAGCTGGCTTTGCTCTGTCTATTAGAGAACAGTAATAATTGTGTGCCATATATGTGCTCTCACCTGCTTCTTCTCCCTCAGAAAAAGCATTTAAAATCAATTCTTATGAAGAAACATTCCGAAAGGAGGAATGCTGAATTTATTATTATATATTATTCATATAATGACAACACCCAAACTTTTCTCAGCACGGAGCAGAAAGAGAGAAGATAAAGCCTCTGGCCCAAAGAGACTTTGAAATAAATGGAAATAAGGTTTGGATCTGCCTCTGTGTGTGTGTGTGTGCATGGAAAGTTTTTAAGTGTTACTGAAGAAAGCGTGGGGGAAAAATTGAATTATACATCAGCTTCTTCACCACCAAGAAAAAAAAAAAAATGGGCACGTCTCTGCACTCTTGATAACATTTTAATAATTTACAACCTCAAATTTCACCCTGGGAGTGACTTTCAGGAGGAGGGAGGAATCCTGTGGCTGTAAACACAGCTGGGAGGGAAAGGAAAATCACGGGATCTCCTGTCCAGGGAAGAGGGATGGCAGGAGGAGAGGGAGAAAGGCTTGTGTTGAGTGGCGAGATGGGAATTCTCTCTGGGATCCCTCCCTTGGAGGGGACAGTAGGGGCAGAGCTTTTACACCCCTGGGCACTGCATCCCTTGGCAGTGCTTGGAGTGAATCCCCATTCCCATCCTCACCTTCTCCAAATGCTGCTGGCAGGCATCCCTCTGGTGGAATGGGATGCTCCTAACCTCCCTTCCCACCCAAACCCTCCTGGGATTCCCTGAAAACAGGAAAACCCCTCTCTGCTTTCCCCTGGGGAGGTTTTCCTGTGGCAGAGCACCAGGATTTCACATGCTCTGCTGGGTTCCACTGTCCTGAGCACTGCAGAAGCACAGGAATGCTGCCAGGGCTGCCTGTCCAAGCAGCATTTCCTGCACCCAAAGGTCTGCATGTCCCAAAACTGCTGCTGGGAGCCACAGCTGGAGGGGAGGGAGTGGCAGGAGTTTGTCTGTCCATCCCATGGCTCTCCCAAGGGCTGCAGCAGAAGGAGGCAGGATCCAGGATCCCCGAGGTGTCCGGGGTGGGCTGTGGATGAACACCATGAGCACAGGGGTGTCACAGTGCACATGGAGAGCTGTACTCCACCCCAGCCCATCCCAGAGCTGCCTCTGTGCTGGGCACAGTGCTTGGGAATGCCATGGCAGCCCTGCCCAGCTGGAGGAAAGGCATCAGTGCCAACCCCAGGGCTCCCAGGGCTCTCCAGGGCTCAGGGACAAAGACCTGCAAGGACTCAGAAACGTGGGGATGGTGGCTTTCCCACATTGCTGGGAAATCTGGAGTGGGCGAGGGAAAACGGGGTGCCAAAAGTGTGCCCTGAGCTCCCCCTGGGGCTGCTGCAGTGCCAGCACCAGGGACAGGGACAGCAGCCTCGGGAATCCCTCTGGGATGATTGTTCTCTGATTTCTGCTGTTCCCCAAGCTGCTTTTGTGTGAATTCCCTCACCCCATGGCAATATCTGCATTTCTGTTTGCCAGAGGGTGTTGCTGTGATCACTGGGAGTGGGACAATAAAACCTCTCCCTATTCCCCATCTCCTTCCCTGCCTCTGCTCCTGGGTGCTGCCCCCCTTGGGATGTTTTGTTGCTCGAATTAGGATCTAGGGATCTAAAATAGGATCTGGGGGATCTAGGGAGGATTTCCAGCTGCATCAGGGGCCCCAGGCAGGGTCTGGAGGCTGAGGCAGTAGGGTTTGGACAGCCAGCTGGTGGCACAGCCAGGGCACAGGGACACCACAACCTCACAGACATTGTCTTGCCTGATCAGCTGCAAGAGGGCAGCCACATCTCCTCCATCTCCCAGAACCATTCCCTTGGAGAGCAGGCAGAGGGTGTTCCTGCTCAGGGAACCTGTGTGCTACAATCCCCCCTCCAAAGCCACCCTGGCAGCAGCAGTGGGATGTTGGGGCCTCTGCTCTCCGTTAAAATGGCATTTTAATCATTAATATGGGAAAAGGTGACACTGAAAACTCCCTGCCCTTGGCACCTCCTCCTGCCTGCTCCTGGAGCATTCCTGGAGTGTTCCCAGCACTCAGGAGGCTGCACAGGTCTTTGCCTGGTGAAACCCATTGTCCCACACCCTGTTTTCCCAAGGAGGCCATGGAAAAGCTTCCCTTGGGCAAGATTCCCAGGGCAAGCTCAGCTTTGGGGCTACCAAAACCCAACAGCCTTGTTAAAAAAACCCAAAAGAACAAACAAAAAACCAAACCAAAACAAAAAAAACCAAATCAAAACCCAACAACAACAACAACAAACAAAAGAAAACAACCCCCCAAAAACCCCAATCCAGTGTCCAAATAATTAACCAGTGACATAAATGACTTTATTAACAACATCCCTGGGAGTGGTGCTGGTTGTCCACACCTTGTTCCTCCCTTATGGAAAAGCTCTTGGCTGCACCCATCCATGGGAAGGAGCCTTTGGACAGCCCGGGGGCTCCTCCTGCTCATCCCTGCTCCCCCCAGCTCGGCATGGCCAGGCTCTGGAGGCCACTAGATGTCAGGGTTACTCCGTGCAGCCGCCAGATGTGCCACAGCTGGCTTGACCTGGAGGTCCCCTGGGTGTCCCCCAGGGCAGGCCAGGGCCAAGCACAGCCTGGGTCATGCCAGGGATCAGAGGAAAAGCCAGGAGAAAGAGGGATGGAGGCTTTGTCCCTGCAGACTGTCCACTGTGTCCCTCTGGAGTGACAGCCACAGGTTGGTCTGTCCAGGGAATTTCTGACTTTGCAGGAAAAAAAAAATGTCACCAGAGTCACGTTGGTGGTCACCCAGGCAGAAATGTGCATGGACAGCCCGAGTGGGTTTGGAATTCCTGCTGGACCCATGTCAGGGCATCACCTGAACGCCCCACACCTCCACTGACCATGAGTGACCCCTGAGCCCCCCTGTCCTGCCTGGAAACATATTTTGATCCAATATAATTTAGCCTTGACCATCACCCTCTTCGTTAAAACCATCAGCACCCAGATTTTGGTGGGAAAAAAAAAAAAAAGGTGGGAAGTGGTTCTGATTTTTATGGAAAGTGTGAAAAAGTTCAGATTTTATTAAGACCCCCAAGGTTTTCTTCAGATTAAAAAATATCCAGCTGAAACTGCCCAGTTTCCTGAAGCATGCCAGTTGTTTACTGCATTTATTCTAATACTGGATGCTGAGTTCACATTATAGATAAGGATTATTAACAACTCATTCTAATGTATGGGGAATTGAAGGAAGTTATTTCATTATAAACACGGGAATGTGGCAGCTTAAATAAGAATTAAGGAGGGGGAATGGCTTCCCACTGCCACAGGGCTGGGTTAAATGGGATATTGGGAAGGAATGTGAGGGTGAGGAGGCCCTGGCATGGGTTGGTCAGGGAAGCTGTGGCTGTCCCTGGATCCCTGGAAGTGTCCAAGGCCAGGACTTGGAGCAACCTGGGATAGTGGAAGGTGTCCCTGCCCATGGCAGGGGTGGAACTGGATGAGCTTTAGGGTCCCTCCCAACCCAAACCATCCTGGGACTCTGAAAGGACAGAAATGGGGGTCTCTGAGCAGTGGCAGGTCAGATGCTCAGCAGGTTGGTGACCTTGTTTCTCCCCATAAACTTTAGAGAGTTATTAGACTTTAGATTCTGTGTCTTTGCTGCCCCACCTGGAGGCTCATTGTGATCTGTGGGAGAACGCAGCAAACCTGGGAAGTGCAGCTCTCCATCCCCTCCCAACCCTTTCCAGCCAGAGCTGTGGCTGTGACCTTCTGAGTGCCCATTTAATCCCTGAGCTTTATTCCACCTCTCCCATTCCTGGGCTGAACAACTTCCCGTGGTGACAAGTCCCACTGGCTAATTATGCCCTGCATGAAAATTTATTTTCTTTCATCAGTGTGAATTTTCTGCCTTTATGGGAAAGCGGGTTATTTATTAGGAGGAAAAAAAAAAACCCAAAAAACTCGATGGCTTTTTGTAGTTAGAGCTTCTTAAATCCCCTTCTCAGCGAAGGAATCAACAATTACAGCTGGCCCTGGGTTCCATCACCACTTAGGCATGATGGATCTGCAATTCCATAGTTTTCATTAGAGCAAATAGGCACCCAAGTCCATCAATAAGCCATATGATGTGCAAGGATACTGCTAACAGCAGCCTATTAGATTCATTAGTGCTAATCAGGAGGGAGGCATCGATGGCAGCCCGTGGATAATGCTCACTTAAAGAAGTGCTTTTTTAGGGTGAGTGATTTCAGTGGTGTGGGAGCACTGGAAAGGCTCTGGAAGCAAATGTCAAACCTGCCTCATTCCCTGGAAAAGAAGGGAAAAACCCACAGATGAGCTCATACAATGAATATTTTAATCAATTGTGAGGGCACACGATGGCAGCAGGTGAGGAACAGAGAAGAGGGAAGAGCAGGGGGAGGATTTCCAGTGGGAATGTGTTGGATACTGGTTTGAATCACAAGAGTTGGGAGTGTTGGGAATGCAGCCCAGGATCTCCTGGCACACAGAGGAAAGGGGAAATCAGGAAAACAATCACACTATGGATGGGAGGAGGTTTCTTCAGGTGGGATCCAACCCAACAAATTCACTCTCATCTTAGAATCCTAAAACTCGGTGAACTTGTTACGGCTGCTGAGGTGGTCACAGGAAATATAAATGTGGTGACAAACCATTAGAAAATCATTTGGAAGCAGAGGGAAAGAAAGTAAATGTGCATCTCTCTCAAATCACATGGGCAAATCCAGGAATTTTGGTAGAAGCTTGCTGGAAATTTTGGGGGTCTGGAAGTTAAGGTTAAGGAGGCAGTCTGGAAGTTTGCTGGTAAGTAACAGGGAAAAATATGCTGCAAAAAATTCCAGCTGTGGCAGGGTGACTAGAGATATTAGCAGCAAGATGGGAACCTTCCCAAAAGGAGAAAGGAGCAGAAAGGATGGGAAAAAGGCTGATCATCCAAAAAAGATGTGACACAAAAGCTAGGAGACAATGAAGATTGAGAAATTCAAACTTCAGTGGAAGTAACAGAATATATTAAAATCTCCAACAAAAGTCTGTCCTTGGAGCCTTTGCTCTTCCTTGTTCTTCCCTTGTGTAGGTGGAGATTGCAGTTAATCCAGGAAGAATTTCCAAGAATTTCCAGCCTGGAAATGATTGTGTTCCTAGGGATTGTGCTGGAGGCTGGGATGGAGGCAGAGCTGAGCTGTGAGAACAGAACAGAGCTGGATGGAAAATGAAAATGATGGGGCAGCCAGGCTGGTGGGATGAGGGCAGGAGAAGGCAGCCAGGCAGTGGGAATTGTCTCCATCCCGACTCCTGAGATCCCTCCCGTGGCTTTGCAGCTCTCCTGGCAAGGGATGGTGGGAATATCATCCAATGGAAGAGCAAAGGCAGGGCCTGAGAGCATGGAAGAGAAAAGCAGAGACTGCAGCAGATGAGATTTTACCCTGAGTCTGCTCCTGCAGAAACTGCAACAGGTCTGGAAGCAAAAAATGAAGAATTTGAAGAAACTTGTGTAAAATGAGGAATATCCCCAAGCTGGCTTGAGTTCTAAGTACATCAAAGCAAGGTGGGCACCGGTGAAACCATGTGGGGATTGCTGACAGGGAAGGAGACTCTTACAAGATGATGAGGAAAGGCTGGGAGAACTGGGATTGTCAAGCATGGAGATGAAAAGGCTCCAGGTGATCTCATTGTGGCCTTCCAGTACCTGGAGGAGCTGACAAGCAGCGTGGAGAGAGACAATTTCCAAAGGATGGAGTGACTGGGCAAGGGGCATGGCTTCCCACTGCCAGAGGGCAGGGATAGATGGGATAAGGGAAAGGAATTCCTGCCTGTGAGGGTGGGGAGGCCCTGGCACAGGTTGCCCAGAGAAGCTGTGGCTGCCCCTGGATCCCTGGAAGTGTCCATGGCCAGGTTGGATGGGGCTTGGAGAAACCTGGGCTAGTGGAAGGTGTCCCTGCCCGTGGCAGGAGGTGGGACTGGATGGGCTTTAATGTTCCCTCAAACCCAAACCCTCCTGGGATTCTGTGAAGATTCCCAAGCTCATTGATCACCCTCTGGGAATGGTGATCCTCACTGGGCAGCCATGACCACCCCTCTCCCAGCTCTCCATTCTCAGGGACAGCCGGATGTATCCAGCAGGGAGAGCCTGGGACTCCCAGCAGCCTCTGGCCTTTGGTTTCTGTACCTGATGCACCAAGAAGGAACCTTGACTTCTCCTCTGGGGCATCACCTCTCCTGCCACCACAGGACTGACAATTACAGCAGGACATCATTTATAGCATCTCAGAGAGACAAAAGGAGACTTTTCCTCCAGCTCCAGCCCTGCCACAGCCCCTGGAAGGAGCTCAGAATCTGGCCCAGCCTCATCCCCCTCTGGAAGTCTCTCTTTTGTTTTATCTCTGTTTTGGCATCTCTCAGGTCCCAGTCTGGCTTTGCCATGTGTGTTCCTGTGTCATTTAGCACCACGGTGGTTTGATCCTGAATCCGCTGGCCTCATCCCAATGGGAAGGACAGATGTTGGCAGAGGGGAAGGATGGGATCCGCGAGCCCACAGAACTGCAGGATTTTCCCTGTGCTCTGGACAAATATTGACTGGGGCTGGCTTCAGCTGCCTCCTCCCCTCATGGATGCTCCAACATGGAACACAAGCAGTGACAAACTGGAGCAATTACTCCCCATGTTCCCAAGCATCCCATTTCCCTCCCCTTGCTATTGATTTTGGAAACACTGTTTGAAAAGAGAAAAGGCAAAAAAACTCAAAAAAACCCCCTTCACGGCCTGTAATACCTAAATGGAAATTTAATCCCTGCTCCATCCAGCATCCCCTGGCTGCATTTGTTTTCCAGGCACACTTGGATTGTTTTGTTTACTGCTGACTGTGTTTATGATTATTTTAATAGGGAGCCTTGCACGATACATTTTGTATGAAGGTCACTGCTCAGATAGTCTCGATTGGAGCCGCACGGATTCCTAATGAATCCACCCCGCCCCTGGCAGGGCTCTCTCCATTTCCAGCGGGGCTCCTGCTGCAATCCCACATTAGCCATGTGCTGCATGCATCCCATGCTCTCCTCTGGATGGGCAGGGCACTGGGAAGCCGCTGCTGCCGATGGTTTCAGCCAGGGGTTAATGCACTGCCCATAAACACGGCCAGCCCAAAACGGGATAAATGGGACATTTCAGGAATCCTTATGCGTGCCTCAGGCCTTTCCCTCTCTTTTGGTGCCAAGCTCAGAATGAGCTCTGAGACAGAGGCTCTCGCTGGCAGAGAATTTGCCATTCCAAAGTGTCCATTTCTCCCTGAGTGTGGCCCAAGCCTGCCGGAGCCATCGATGTTTGCAGCCCTGGTGTGCTGGGCCTGAGCACTCCATGAATCCCTGATGCTTCCCAGCTCCCTCCCACCTTTCCCTTGTTCCATATTCATGAGACAAGGCTTGTTTCGTCTTCCTGACCGGCTGGCATCGGGTTCCAGTGAGGAATTCCAGAAGGAATTCTGCTTGGCAGAGATATTCGGGCCATGTGCTGAAAATAAGGGGCTGCGTCTGCTTGCATTCACTGGACAAGGTGGGATCCATTGGACAGCAGGACTTTCCTGGCTGTGAGGATAAGGATTGCTAAATGAGGAACCCAGACTGCCTCCACGGCAGTTTTAGTGGATTTGGGGAGGACCTGGACCCAGCAGGGAGAGGGAGAAAGGCTGCACCAGCATCATCACCACTCTAGGTCTTGGCAGATTAGAGATGTTTGGGTGAAGGGTCTGTTCCACTGTGGATTGAGTTATTGAGTAATTGAGTAATTGAGCCAGGTAACATTCCCCACAGACTCCAGCTCATGGATTTTGTTGTCTGTGTGTAGGATCATGGAACCATTAGGGTTGGAAAAGCACTCCAAGGTTGAGTCCAACCATTCCCACAGCACTTCAGGACAACCACTGACTCCTGCCCCAAGTGCCACATCCACATCTTTTAAATCCCTCCATGGACATGACTCCCCCAGAGCCTTGGACAGCTGTCCCAGTGTCTGGCCACCCTTTTAGAGAAGAAATTTTCCCTAACATCCAACCTAAACCAGAGGTGGAGCAACTGGAGGCCCTGGTTTCTCTGTGTTCATGGATTTTTCCTCCCTGATCCAAGTGGACTCTCAGCAGCCACCATATCCTTTGGAATGAACAGCATCCAGAGAATGGATGAAACCCATCCCCTCCTGTTTGCCTGAACCACTCTCTGCTCCTGTCCCTTCTGATCCTCTTGCTCTTTTACAGGAAGAAAGGATTATCCAGGGACAGCGATGGATTTGTAGCTCAGGTTGCTGCAGAAAGCTCTGCTCCAGTTTTCCTGCTCCTTATTCCATGTATGGGATGGGAAGGGCCCCAGTGGTCTCCCAGGTGTGTTCAGGTGTGCTCATCTCTGAGCCTTGTTTGAAACAGCTGAATCCAAGCTGCCCTTGGACACTTTGGGATGCTTTCAAATCCTTTTTTCTGCCTGGGAAGCGGCCACTGAAGAGCTCTGGGCTTGGTTCCCATCTCCTGGTTGTGATTAAATGCTCAGCAGCTCAGCCTTGGCAGAGGGAGGGATCCTCCAGCTCTCTCCCCAGCTAGGTTTGGGTTGGGATGGTCTGGGATCCATTAGCACGAGGCAAAAAAAATCACAGATAATAAAAACAACACAGCCCCTAATGATCTTTTTTTATGCAATCTGGCTTCTATTCCAACAAAACCCAGGCACAACCCTCTTTCCAAGAGTTCCTGGAGAACAGACAGACACAAATGCCTGACTCCAGTGTGCTTTCATCTCCCACTGTCAGGAGACACCTCATTTATCTCTGCCTTCATCATCTTTTATTCCCACCACCTGCTGGGAGCTGGAGCAGTACCTGGACAGAATTTTTGCCTGTTTAGTAATCTTTGCCTCTTCTGCTGTTGTGTCCCAGGGCTCTGGGAGTGTTCCATGGGTCGTTTTCTCCAGGAAGTGTTTTCTCATTTAAATACTCAGCCATGCAGCCCCTGGAATGTCCGTGGGCATTGCAAACAAAGGGAAAAGGATCTGGAAAAACGAACCCCTGATCTACCTCAGATGTCCAAGAGTTTGTTCTTCTTTGCAAGGCAATGTTGAAGGTTGGCAGGAATCAGTGGTTGTTCCCTGGCCCAAGGAGAGGGACATGGCTCCAGCCTGGAGGGAAAAGCCACTCCAAGGGCTGTCCAGAAACTCTGGCTGCCCAAACTGATGCTTCCTAATTTCCTTAGTGAATAGTTCAGCACTTAGACTGAAAACATTTCTGGTGCACGGCCCTACTCCCTCACATCTGGGTAGGGTGGGGGGAAGTGGAGCCCAGCATCCGTGGCCAGAGAGGTCCCTCCTGCCTTTGGAATCCCATCCAGGAGGCAGAAGAGCCCTCACTTGTCAGCCCTGCCAGCCTCAGCATCTCATCCTCCTCTAGAAGGAAATCAGAAATTGTCCAGGCTTCCCCAGCCTCCATGAGCTCCCTGGATCAGGAGCTGTCACCATCTGGAATTTAACCCTTCACACCCAGACTGGAGGGTGAAGCCTGGTGGTGAGGACAGACACATTCCAGCTCTGAGTCATTCCCAAAAAGACCCAGAGGACAAAGGGATCCAACTCCAGGAGCACAGGCTGTAAATCAAAGCAGACTTGGCCAAGGAACTTCTGGGTGAGAAGGAAGCAGGGCTGTGGACAATCCCGAAGGTGAACCAGAGCGTTCCCCACCCCCTTTCCACAGGCAGAGCTGGGATCTGTGCCCTGAGAGCTGGAAGTCATGGAGTGGAGACATCAAGGTTGACTCTTGGTGAGCTCCAGCTCCCCCTCCACAACTCCTCACCTCCCAAAACCATGTGCAGTCCTTGGTGTGCTTGGGCAGGGTTGGGGAGCATCTCCTGGCTGTTGTGTCAGGTTTGGATCGTCGCTGCTTCAAGGCCAACAAGAAGTAGGGAACAGGAACAACAAATCTGCTCCCAAAGCATCCAGGTCTGGAAAATCCCTCCAAAACCCAACTCAGCTCCAGGGGAAAGGTGGCATTCATTAAATTGGGCAAGCACAGGATGCTTGTTCAGGCCTTTTCTCTTCCACGCCATTAATTAAAATATATGTTGATAACATCCTTCTCTCTTCTGTCCTTGGCTGTAACAGATGTATTCTGTCTTTAGGGTGGAAATATTTGCTATTCTTCATATTTTGGCTTGATGTAGATATCTGGGTGACCTTTACCAGCCTGTGATATATAGAAAAGCTGATTATTTGTTCCTTGATTTCATAGGAGGGATCAATATAAACAAGATTAGGAAAAAAAAATAAGAGTTTCATTCATTTTAAACAAATCCTGACAATGGTTTCTTTGAGAAACTCAGACCTCCAGGATTTGAAAGCTGGCAGGGTGTCACAAATGTGGCTTCTGACACTGCCAGGAAACTTCTGCCCAGATTTGTCCAATCCATAAACTCTGAAGATCTTCCTGCACATGGGCTCCATGGAGGAGCTGAGGCCCCTGAAAGCCCCAGGGAGGTGGGAGATGCTCCTGCAGCCCTGGCTGGAGGTTGTTTCAAACCTCTCCATGGCACTGCATTCCTTGTAACACTCTTCTTGTGCTGGAACAGCTCTGCCTGGTTTCCAGCAGCAGCACTTCCCATCATCACGCAGGTCTGGGTGTGGAAGATTCCTTGCCAAGCTCTGGAGGAAACGCAGCCACAGCTGAAGGCTTGGGGAGCAAAGGAGGAAAGGCTCTGAGAGGGTGGGTTTGCCCTCCACCTCCAGATCCCACAGGCTGCCTGGACTGGGAATTCCAGCCCTGGGACAGGAATGGGCAGGGATTTGCATCTGACTTTCTGTCACACAATTATCTGAACGTCCTTGTCCTCATCTGGGCCAGTCCAGTGTTGTGTCTGCGCACACAGATCAAGCTCAAACCCTTTCTGCTCCAGGTAGAGTTGGGAGAGAGGCTGCTTTCCCTCTGGGAATGCTCTGCCAGCTGGCAGTGGAATTCCTTGCTGTGTTCTGCAGGCTGAGGGAGTCTGAGGGATCACACACTGCATTATGAACACATCCTAGTTCATCTCCTGCAGGAAATCCACTCTCCCAGGTCCCCTCCTGAGAAAGATTTAGATGTGACTTCCTTCCCAGCCTGTGGAGACTCAGCCAAAGCAGCTCCAGGTCACTGGAGCTTCAGGAGAAAGACCAAACCAGGCTGTGATGCTGCATGATGAAATCATCAGCTGCAGTCCCCTCTGTGAGGACAAAAATGCTGCTCCAGCCCCTCCTCGTGTACCTCCAGTCCCAGAGGAGCGTGGCAGAGCAGGAATCTGCAGTAGGGATGATCATCCCTCTGCTGGGGACAGCAGCTGTGCTCCCACTGCCAGCTACACTCCCTCCTGTTTCCACAGAACCAGCCAGACATTTTCCCATTTGTTTGGTTTCCCTGGAACATAAATGCATTTGTTGCACGTCCCCAAGGCTGCAGAGTTTGTGGATGCACCTGCAAACACCCGAGGGGCTGCTCTGACTTGTCAATGGTTTATGGATGAGTCCAGGACTGAGCTTAGTCCTTCTCCATCACTGCCAGTGGCAGAGGAGGTGAATCCATGGAGTGAATCCAGGAGCCTCTCCCTGCTCCTGCTTCTTCCTTCCAGTTGCTGTGAGGAGTTGACAGCAGAAAACTGGTCAGTGGAAACATAGCTGTACTTTACAGAAGTGAATCCTCAGGAAACGCTTTCCTTGGGAGTCAGGGAACATCACCAGCACAGATCTGATCCTTTCCTTATCCACCTTTTCCAGGTGTCCTGGGCTGGGAGCAGCACGCCGAGTTTTCAGAGCTGATTTGAATAGGTTTGATCCCTGATTTGAACACATCTGATATGCCTCAGAAGAGCATTTCCAAGCAGGTATTCACAAATCAAATCTCTGTTCCTGCTGCACACATCTCTCATGCTTGTTAGGAAAGCGTTTTTATTCCTAACAGGTAGAAAACAAAAGCAGAGAAATGAGGCATTTGGAGATGTTTTCCCTAAAAGAGCTTTTAATCCAGAAAAGATAGAAATGCATCCTGCTTTGAAAATAAGGGGAAACACATTAAAGACTTGAACAAACTGTTTTGATTTAATGCTTATTAGTAAAAAAACATGAAGGAAAACATTATCTTGGAGTCAGAACTAGCTGATTTCTAAGTCTGGTATCACCCTGAACTTCTGTTTATCTCATCCCAGTTATTATAGCAGGAAGGAGACCTACTCAGATATAGAATAGTTATATTTGCAGGCTGTGCCTGGTAATGGAGAGGAGATTTATTATCCCTGACATATCCCTGGTAGGAGCCTTCGCCAGGTGGAGAAGCCTCTCTCAGCTGGGAGTGACAGCTTTCCTCATTAGTTTCCCCCATTTCTCCAAGGTCTCCACGCCACTGCACACCTCTCTCTCTCCACTGCATTTTTTCCTCAGGACTGTAAGGAAAGCCCCAGCCTGGTTCCAGGCTGCAGGAGCCACCTGCTGCTCCTGCATCACCCCCCTGGACCAGGATGGGAGACGGAAGCGGCAACGTGCAAGGGAATTTCTGGTAAGAGTAGGAGGATCATCGTTCATCTAACACAGATTAAAAGATGCTGATCTGGCCCCAAAACAGCAGAGTGTTCTTCCTGGAGTAGCTCCTGCTTCCCATTTAATTGTCAAACTCACTGGAGGTGGCAGGATGTCAGGGCATTGTGACATGAGGGACGCTGAGGAGCATTGTAGAGGGCAGGGAGGTGAAGGCACCCCCAAATCCACAGGGAATGCCCAGATTCTGCAGGTATTTCTGGAAAAAATACTTACCACAAACCCTGGCAGCACCACAGAGTGCTCCTGCTATCCCATCATGTCCCAGAAAATCTCCAGAGCTTCAGAGAATCACAGAACCACAGAGGGCTGTGGGTTGGAAGGGATTTTAAAAATTATTCAGTTCCATCCCCTGCCATGGACAGAGATAATTTCCACTATCCCAGGTTGCTCCAAGCCCCATTCAGCCAGGCTTTGGACACTTCCAGGGATCCAGGTGCAGCCACAGCTTTGCTGTGCCAGGGCCTCATCACTCCCACAAGAAGGATTTTTTCCCAACAATCCCACCTAACCTTGCTCTCTTTCAGTTTGAAGCCATCTCCTCTTATCCTATCACTACAATTCCTGATGGAAATTTTAAAATTCTGCAATTTTGACCCAAGCCTGGTCCCCAGGGCTGATGGAGCAGCTCCAGCTCTGCCTGCTCAGCACAGGGAGCTTTAGCTTGACTTGTCCTCTGCAGGGAAACACCGAGCAGTTCTCTCTGTGGATCTTTCCCCATCACTCAGCGGGAAAGTCTGTGTCTTGGGTTCAATGCAAGATGTATTCTATTGCCGTCTGTTGAAATTGGATGGGGAGGTGTTTTTTACTTTGTCTCTTCTATGACCCATTCCTCATGGCTACAGAGGGCAGGGGGTGGGTATCCCCTGTTAATGGGCAGCTGTTCAACCAGCTGGGGCAGGGTTT
>VZSR01001065.1:1053919-1088199 GCA_013398615.1 Brachypodius melanocephalos | reverse complement strand
TTTGCTGCAGATTCTGGCCCAGATCCCAGAAATGGTCATTTTATTTTTTTTTTTTTCTGCAGTGCTCCGTGGACAAGGTTTGGTGGAATTATCCCTTCAATCCTGACTCAGTTTTGAGGGATCAGAGGTTGGGAATGAGGTAGAGCTGGAACTTGGCCCAGCTTTGAGCTGCCCTGGGGTATCCTGCAGGCAGAAAAGGACTTTGGGTGGGTGGTTCCAACTGCCCACGGAGATGGCCAGGGACATCTGAAGGATCATCCACCTTAGGGCTGCTGAAAGTCACCTTGTAATTCCTCTGTGTTATCTTCCAATCCTGTGTGGACATCCCAAAGGGATTCAGATAGCTCCCACAGCCCTGGGACACATGGTTTAGGGTGGAATATCATGGAATGGTTTGGGTTGGAAGGGACCTTAAAGCCCAAATCACTCCAACCCCTGCCATGGTCAAGGACACCTTCCACGAGAGGATTAGGAAGGCCAGAGGAGTTCTTCCATGTGCTCTTCCTACACATGGAAAACTGGATATCCAGAGGTATTGTCTTGATCTTTACAAGCCTTCTGATGTTTTGCACTTTACAGTGGAGTTTCTCACAGATTTCATGTAAACAGAGTGATATTTTTTGGAACTGCGTTCCTTTTGTTATCATTCCTCTCTAAGGAGGAGTCAGATGACGGACTGTGATTTTCACCGGCGTGGTTGGAGAGGTGGCAACTTCATCCTCCAACCTGTGATCTTTGTTAGAAAACTGTATAACCCCAAGCACAAACTAAACTGCCCCCTCTTTTTCTCGCCTTCTAAATCTGGAGTGAGTCTCATTCTTTTCGTGTCCTATAGCAACACGTGGATATCCACAGCAGGCTTTAACTGGAGCTCTGTGCCCAGCAGCTCCTGCCTCACCTCCTGGGAGAACTTTTCCTTCCCAGCTGTCCTTCCCTTGCCCACCTTCCTGCAAGAATTCTGGCTCCAGGCGCTCCTGAGTCATTGAAATCCGGGCAAAGCCGTTTCCCAGGATGAGATGGGGAAGAGGGATGCTTTGGGTGCCGTGGCCGGGAGCCAAAGGCAATTAGCAGCCGGCATGAATCTGTGCTGCTGGCCGCTCAGCCATGTGCAAATGGCACTTCTTCTCGTCCTGTGGGTTAAGGAAAGGCAGTTTGGGCTGTCGAGGCGTGCTCGAGTTTGCTGATTGAAGGGGTTTGGGGCTGCGCTATTACGAAAACGATGTTTGAAAGGAGTGCTCTTAATCCCTGCTTTATGAGGCAGGCGCTGGGGGAAGGCGAGGACATTTCTTCCTGGAGAAGCAGCAGAATCAGCAGCCAGCGACAGGAACGCGTTTGTCCCCTCCAGCCTGAACAAAGTCAAAGTGGGAACTACGAACAAAGGCGTTTATGAACTTCAGAGGGCTCCCGTGAATGATCCTGGGCTTCCACCAGGGCTGGAATAACAGCTCGGTGGGGGTCTGTTTTCCCTCCTGCCCCATTTCATTCCCTCTCAGCCTTCCTTTCTCCCCCTTCCTAACCCAGGGATGTGGCTTGGTGTTGTCGTCTGTCCAAGGCTGTTGGAGATGCTGTGTCCTGTGGTGAGGGGCAGGGATCAGATGCATCTGCACCCCCAAAACCATCCACGAGCTGGCTTTCAATCCCGGTGGAGAGAAGTTTTCTGCTGGGGCTTTTGCTTGTTCAAGAGCAGCTGTCTGGCCCATATCCCACTCCTTAGGTATTCCCAAAACACTCACCCTCCACATGACCCCTTGGCCTCAGTGCTGTGGGGTGGGGGATTGGGCTGCACCCATTAAATTAACCCCGGGCAGGGCTCCAGGCACAGGGGGTTTGCTTTGGCTCTCAGAAGAAGCTGACCTTGTGCTCTTTGTGTCTTGACAAAGGACTCTGTGCATTATTCTGAGGTCCCCATCTCCTCCTTCTGCTCTCTGCAGGCCTCGGACCTGTTGCTTTCTGCTTTTGGATGTTTTGTCCCCCAGGCTCTGCCCCCCATCCACTCAAACTCCTCTAACCCTTCAGATTTCACAGAAATAAAGCTTATGGGACGTGCCTTTCTCATCTCAGCCAGTTTTAACCTCAGCTGCTGGAAGAAATGTGCCTCCAAAATACCAAATCTCCTAAAACATTCAGGGGTAGAAGAAAGACACCTAAGTAATATCCCCATGGAGAGGGGGAGCCAAACTTGTAGGTCATTCACCCCTCATCTCCTCCACCTAAAGCACTGCACATCATTCAGGCATGGCTGAGAGGCACAAAAAAAGTCACTTTGGAAAGAAACCCGTTTTTTTCACCAAGCCATGATGATGCACAAGAGGCAAATCCATCCCCAAATGCCCGGGAAAAGCTGTGTGGGAAATCAGCCAGTGGGAAAGCAGAAAAAAAATAATGGGCCCAGGAAATCAAATCTTTTGAAGCTTGGGGATTTTCAAGCTCCCTCCTAATTTTCTCCAGTCTTTGGAGCATGGTAATGAGCAGCAGGGAGAAATGAATCACCACCTTGGGATGCAGATGGGCCGAGGAAGAGGAGCCGTTTGAGCTGGGTCTATCCCCTAAAGGTTAATTCCTACCTGTTACCTTGCTTTAATTGTTTTCCTTAGCCTGCTGATGGATCTGCCTCACCGAAGGACATAAAACACTTCCTTCCTTCCAGGAACAAAAGCTGTTGAGAGCGGGAGGTGAGAAATGAAGATGTGGCTTGGCTTTCATGGCTCCCCCAAAGGGCTGGCAGCAAACATCAGGATGGGAGGAAATAAATTGAGGAGAGGCACCTGACTGTGGATCCTTCTCCTCAGCCCTAGGTGGGTTTGGGTTTATTTCTGCCCTTTTCTGGCTGTGACGGGCCAGGGGGGCCCAGGAGAAAAGACAGCTCCCACTCTGAGCTGGGAATACCCTGAATACTGAAGGGTTCCCATTTGGGGATTCCCACAAGCTTCTATTCGAGATTTTCCTGACAAAAAATGCAATGATTTCAGGGAAAGGGAAAGTCAAAACTAAACTGAGAGCAAAATCAACCCCAAATGTTTTTACCTCATGGAAATGAAACATTTTGATGTTGTCAAAACAAACCGAGAGAGTTGAAACAATCTGTTTTGATACTTCCCAGTCGAAATCATCACGTTTCCTTCAAAATGTTTTGATTTCAGTCCGACTACATTTTCCTACCGGGGAAGAAACTCCTCAGCATTCTCCTGAGATGCTTCCACCCAAATCTGGTGCTGGATTTACCACAAGAAGCTGGGAGCAGGTCTGGAGGGATGATTAGGGAGGAAGGCACTGTCAGATTGGATGCTGAAAACGCATCCATTATCTCTGTATCGTGATGGAAAAGGAGGAAAGGGCATTCCAGTGTATTCCAAAAGAACAGGAGGGTGACCCTAGGGAAAACAGGATGGTGGTGGTGGCATCTCAGCCCCTCTGACCTTGCCATGGGAAGGGTCCTGCGGAGGCCAGAGGCACTGAACTCTGTGCAGGGGTAACGGGATGAGGTGAAGGATGGTTAATGGGCACCACAGCAGGAGTCTGCAGAGGTGAATTACTCCAAATGTAGGAAAAAAGAGAAGAAGGAATCAGAGGAATTTGTCACCAAGCTGTTCTTGATCCTACGGAAAGACAAGGGAGGACTGAAGCAGGAAATGGGATTGCGATTGCAGAAACTGAATTAACTTCCTGAGGATAAAAACACAGTCCATGCTGAGGGTGCCTGGGGTTTTAACCCCATCCCTCCTTTGTACCAGACCACTCCTGGAGGGAGGGATTGGTATCTGAAGGATTGGCCAGGTGGTGACAGGTCAGTGCTGAGCCGTGGCCACCACCAGCCCTGTCACCAGCACCAAACCCAAAGTGCCACCCCCAAATGCTGCAGGGGAAGGTCCTGAGGTCACAGCTAAAACCCAGGCAAAGGCTGAGGAGCAGCTCCTGCTCCCCTGTCTGTCTGCAGGCCTGTTGGGTCAGCAAAAACCCCAGGAGAGCCCAGCAGGCTGTAAATCTATCCAAACACCCCGGACACTGGCCCCAAACCCCAGGAGTGTGGGATCCATGTGACCCCAAACCCCAGGAGTGTGGGTTCCATGTGATCCCAAAGCCCAGGAGTGTGGATCCATGTGACCCCAAACTCCAGGAGTGTGGATTCCCTGTGATCCCAAACCCCAGAAGCGTGGGTTCCGTGCCCTGCTGCAGCCTTATGTCCAGAACCATCTCCCTCCCTCCCTCCCTCCCTCCCTCCCTCTCCAGCTGCTCCACTCAGAACAAAAGGCAAAATTTCCTCTGCTTTCCTTTCAACTCCTCCTTTTGACAGAGCAGACCCTCCTCCCCAAAATTCCTGGCACGTGGCTGGCTGATGTTCCTGGAGACAGGCATGTTCTTCATGCCCTTCCTGCTCTGTCCTTATCTCCCGATCTCCTGATGGCATAAAGCAGAGCATTCCTGTTTTGAGTGCTTGGCTCACCCACGTTCCTGCAGGAAAGAGGATTTTAATGTTGTGTTCAACAGGCAGTGCTGATCCAGCTGCTCTGGGGTCACAGGTTTAAGACATCCCCTCGTGGCACAGTGAGGAACATTATTACCTCCACAGTCAGACCCCTTCCCTGTGTTAATTAATCAGTTATATTAAGTAGTTTGTTCTCTGCTATCAGTCCCTGGAAAAGCAGGCCACTCATTAAGTGTGGCAGGGAGACAGCTGGAGCCTGACATGAGCCTTGGAGATCTGTCAGGAGCTCTCAGGCTCAGTTTGGGGCACCATCCTGACTCTTTCGACTGGTATTTCCCTTCAGGGATGGGATGCAATGCTGGGAAGGAGGAATCAGCCAGAGCCTTGAAGGTCTCATCCACACACAGGCCAAGTCTGTAGAAGGAGCCCTATGGACACACTTTGGATCAGAGTGCAGGAATTGCTTGAAATCATGGGATGGTTTGGGTTGGAAGGGACCTTAAAACCACCCAGTCCCACCCCCTGCCATGGGCAGGGACACCTTCCACTAGCCCAGGGTGCTCCAAGCCCCATCCAACCTGGCCTTGGACACTGCCAGGGATCCAGGGGCAGCCACAGCTGCTCTGGGCACCCTGTGCCAGGGCCTCAGCACCCTCCCAGGGAGAAATTCCTTCCCAATATCCCATCTAAACCAAAATGGTGGGATTAGCTTTGGCAGGACAGATCAGGGACCAAGTCTAGGAGGGAGAAACAATTCTCTTGTCAGGGCTGGGATTCCTTGGGCTGGAAGTGAGCTCTCCAGGGAAATCTTCCACCAGGACTCAGACAGCCCTTGCTGAAAGCAGAGTCTATGACAGTTTTCAGCATTTCCTAAAATGGGAGAAAGAATTAAAACTCTCCTTTGGTTGGATGACTCCCTCTCTGAGCTCCATTAACTTTATTGACTCCACTCCAGGAGTACCAGGGGAGAGAAGCTCTCCTGGAGGCACCTTAGAAACCTATGGCACCCATCCTATGGCACCCCCTGCCAGGGGCAGGGACACCTTCCACTGTGCCAGGGGGCTCCAAGCCCTGCCCCACCTGGCCTGGAACACTTCCAGGGGGATGGGACAGCCACAGCTGCTGTGGGCCCCCTGTGCAACCCTCACAGGGAAGAATTCCCTTCCAATATCCCATCTAACCCTGCCCTCTGGCACTGGGAAGCCATTCTCCTTGTTCAGGCGCTCCATCTCCTGGAAATCATCTCTCTCCATATTTCTTGTAGCTCCTTCAGGCACTGCAAGGCCACAATTTGGTCAATCAGAAGCCTTCTCTTCTCCAGGCTGAACAATCCCAGCTCTCCCAGCCTTTCCTCTCAGCAGAGCTGCTCCATCCCTCTGCTCACCCTGGTGCCTCCTCTGGACTCTCTCCAGCTCCACACCCAAGGGTGTCCATGATGTGTCCTGGTGAATTCCACCTGGAGGTTTCAGCACAGCAGCATCCAGCTCCTGTCCCCACCCAGGCTCTGTGTGACCACCACAAGGGCAGAGCAGCTCCTTTCCCCTGGAGCACTTTGCCTTCCTGCCAGCTTCCCTGGAACTGCTAGGGTGGGAAGGAGACATTTCCCCCCCTGGAAAGAGCGAGTACATGGGAATTTGTGACCCAGGACACCAGAGAGGAGCTGCCCTCGGTGAACACTGAGCAGGATGGTACATTTTCCTGGTCAGATATTGGAAAAAAAAATATTAAAAATTACAACTTCATCCTGTTCCTACTTCATCAAGGACAAAAAAAGATTTGTCCTTTTTGTTTTTCCAGGATCATGCTACAACTTCCACTATTTTCATTTTCAAAGGCTGTTTTCCCCCCAGAGTGACTGTTGTGGTGGTTTTTTTTTTTTTTTTCCTATCCATCCTCTCCCCACACTTGCAGGTTTAACTTATTTGGTTTCAAACCAGAAGATATCCACCCGAACATCAAAGTGAATTCCACTGCATTTCCTGGACACAAAACCCCAGTCTGTTGATGGCATGAGGGCCACCAGAGTCTGACTCTCATGGTGGGTTTTTCAACCCGTCCTTTCCCCACACTTGTAGATTGAATTTAATTTAATTTCTGGATTTCAAACCAGAAGATATCCACAAGAACACAGGCTGGGCCACCAAGCTGAATTTTATTTAACCTCTTAACACAAAACCCCAGCTCGCTGATAGCACAAGGAGCAGTGGATTATTGCCCTGCCTTGATGCTCCTTTTATCAGAAAATTCTCCAGCAATTCCACGTCTGCAGCACCACAAGGTGACTGCAGAGTGGCTGCATCCCTCCCAGTTAGATAACAATTATTGGCAGATATAAATAGAGGTTTTCAGCAGCAATATTGTTTAGTATGCTAAATGTTGCTTTAATTTGCTGGTTCAATTGGAAGTGAATTCCTGTCATGCACAGAGCAAAATAGATCAATTATATTACTGCTAATTATTGTTATTATTTTAAACTGTGCTTCTCCAGCAGATTTAACAAATTTGTCAATCCAGCTCGTTCACCTTCTCGAAACAGAACCTGGCAGACTTGCATGCAAATTAGCCCGGATTTTCAACAATAATTGCAACTCTTTTGTAATTATCTCACCCCAGACACTCTCCATTTATCACTTCTAGGCCTAAAAGCTCCAACATCTTCATCTTCCCAAAGTATCGATACATCGTCCCCTACCTTACAAACAAACAAAAAAATTGCATTTTGCAGCAATCCTCGCTGTCAGGGGCAAAATAAATGGGCACAAATATCAATATTTGGGGAGAAAACGTATTTACAACCTGGTCAGAAATTTCTTGCTGGAAAAACCCCAACTTTTCCAGCAATATTTGAAAGTAATACGTTTAAAATATCAGCAAATACCTTCGTGTTCCCCCGGTTGTGATAAATAGCCTTTTAGATCTGTGTTTCTAGCCCCAAAATAAAAGTTCGAAGCCCATAAAGTACGTGACACCTTTCCTGCCTGCCTCTAAGTGCATCTTTTCTCCATCAGGATGCCTTTATCAGGAGGTCATAAATCACATTAGGAAGCAGTGAGTGGGATAGGGCAGGTTTCATCTCCAGGTGTTCACGTTTATAATTCACCGCTGCATTATTTACTCTTGTGGCTGCAATAATCCCTCTGAGGTCAAATATATGAACACATGAACCAGCCTCGGGGCTGGAGAAAAATGTAGAATAAAAAAAAAGCTGTGGGTAATGGGGATGGGTGGGCAGAAATTCTGTGTTTGTGAGGGGTTTTTGAAGGCTCTGCCTGCTTGGATTTGCTCATGAGCTGGATGCTGGGAAGAACAAGGGGGTAAAAGTTGAAGAAGCGAAAGGCAGAGGCTGTTCTGCATCGGGGAAGGTGAAAAGGAGCACAAACCCTGCCCAGGACAGAGGGGACAGGCAGAAAAACTGAAACCACAGCCCTTTCCAAGCACAGCACAAACAGGAAACCTGCGGAGATGAGCAGGAGCAATCAAGGAAAGGGAAAAGAGGAACAGATGATTCCATTTTTTTTGGTGCACAAGCAATGGCTTTCCAGAAGCCCCAGCCCTGAGCTCCTGCAAATGCTTCATTCAGCCTGGGCACCAGGGAGATGGGCAAAGAAAAGCTTCCAAACAAGGCCAGGGGAACCGCAGGGAGATGGAGACACCTCTGGGTTGATGGGTGGAAAACGGGATTGAGGAAAGGGTGAACACACCTGGATAAATGAGATATTCTAGGGAAGGGTCCCCACCCTTCATAAACGGCACTCACATTCACAAACCTGAGACGTGATGAGAGGTCTGCTCATGTGCTCTCCTGCACATTCCCAAGGCTTTTGGCTGGATCCTGCACCAAAACCCCCGGAGTGTCACAGTGAGAGGCCAGGCTGACAGGGTAGGAATGGCAGGAAAGAGGCTGCAGATTTCAGAGCAGGGTACAATGGCCAGAGTGACCCCCAGGGATCTCTGCTGAGACCAGAGGGGCTCTGGAGGGGTGATGGGGCATCAGTATTTGCTGGGCATCACAGGACCATGGAATGGTTTCAGTTAGAAGAGACCTGAAACACCCTCTCCTTCCACCCCCTGCCATGGGCAGGGACACCTCCCACTGTCCCAGGCTGCTCCAAGCCCTGTCCAGTCTGGCCTTGGGCACTGCCAGGGATCCAGGGGCAGCCACAGCTCCTCTGGGCACCCTGTGCCAGGGCCTCACCATTTTCGTTGTAAAAAACTTCCTCTTTATGTCTGATCTCAACTGATCCCTTTTAATTTAAAACCATCACCCCTTGTCCTTGCATCGAGGTGTCTCCCAGGGCACAGGGGTGGGGGAAGGCAAGAATGACCCTGAAGACATCAAGGACTGTGCACAGGGGGTGTCCAGACACCTCTGGAAGGATCACTTCTCCATGGCTGAAGCTGGAAAGCAGCCCTAAGTCTTCTTCCTTTCTGCTCCCATGTAGAGACACCTTCCTCAGATGTCCTAAAACCCAGCTTTAACCCTTGGGATGCACAGAGAGGAAGGAGAGCTGCTCTGCCATGAGGTTCAGGTGGCACCACATCCTGTTTTGTGACCCTGAACTCCCTGGCTCCAACACAAATAGCTGCATCCAGCCAGGAAGGAGCTCCCAGCGCTGAATTCCAGGGGTAAAATGGCATCTGACATTCCATGGTGTTAAAAGCAAAGTAAAGCACATGGCAGGGAATTAACCTGGCTCCACATTCCCCAGGAAAGGAACTGGATCAGTTATTCCCTGGCAAAGGAGCTCTTGGAGCTGGGGAAGGGATTCCAGGGGCAGAGGCTGCTGGAGGAGGGACGAGGGGAGAAGGAGAGGAGTGCTCCAGCATCAGATCATGCTGCTCCTTCATCTCAGGCACTGTGCCACTGCAGGGATGTCATGGAGCAAGGAAAAATTCCAGCAGGGTGGAGGGGAAGCAGCACCCCCAGCCCAGGGTGCTCAGTGGGAGCACAGGCTGTGCTGTGGTGAGGGACACGGGGGGAATGATGGAGATCCTTGGATGGGGAGGGGCTCCTGCCCTCCTGCCCTCCACATCTTTCGCTTCCCACTTCCTTTAACCCCAGACTTCCCAGTGTGTTTATCACCTATAAACCCTTCTGATCTGTCAGCCAGGCCTGGGAGGAAGGGGACGCTACAAACAGATTTGATGTGAGTGTTCAGGCAAGACCTGAGCAGGTTGTGCCCGTGGTGTGACACTGAGGGCAGGGCTCCGTGCCAGATGTGAAGGCCATGGCATGTGGCAGTGTTTGGTGCCAGATGTGGAGGGCACAGGGCATGGTGGGGCTTGGTGGCAGACATGGAGGGCATGATGCCTTAGTGCCAGATGTGGAGGGTGCACCCGTGGCAGTGTTTGGTGCCAGATGTGGAAGAGCATGGCAGGGTGCTCCGTGCCAGATGTGGAGGGCATGGTGCCTTAGTGCCAGATGTGGAGGGCACACCTGTGGCAGTGTTTGGTGCCAGATGTGGAGGGCACAGTTCTTGGCAGTGTTTGGTGCCAGATGTGGAGGGCACACCACGGTGCACAGTGCCAGATGTGGAGGGCACAGTCCTTGGCAGTTTTTGGTGCCAGATTTGGAGGGCACAGCCCGTGGCCCTGGGCTCAGTGCCAGCCAGAACACCAGGATGCACAGCCCAGGCTTGTTCCCCACTCCAGAGATCACCACTGTCACACATCCCTGCATCCCAAACCCTCTCAGAGCCACGCAAACCCGGACAAAATGGAATCAGTGCAAAGCAGAATGCTGTGGGAGATGCTGGGGAGGAGCAGTGTTCTCCTGGCTGCAGAGAGGCTGCCACACTCTCCCTGCTTCATGAATATGTAGGAACAAGAAGGTTGCTTCCAAATGTCAGCCCAAATGGACACACTTTTCCTTCCCATAAATATCCCATTTTATTCCGAGGCAGCGGAATGCAGACAAGTTACAGCTCAGACCTCCAAAGCCCCGTCTCCTGCTCCTCCAAATTGGTTTATTTGGACTGTAAATTCTTCTGGGCTCCCTGATAAAGATCCTTTGCTTTCATCTCCCCTGGAGGTTGGCAAGACTCAGTGATAGGGTGACCTGGAAAATAAAGGGTGGATTGTTGTAAATATTTCACACTCTCTCTGGAAGCAAGAGCAAAAAGTGATGCTGGAGTGCAGTGAAATGCAGGGAATGATGGGATCAGGGAGAATGGGGTGTGGAGAGAGCTCATGTTATTGGCATCTGGCAAAGGAAGACTTTTGTCCTTGGGAAAAAAAAAAACCAACTCTGAAGACTAAACACATTTGGTTTGGAGAGGAATTGTGGATCAGATGGAAATGACAGAGTGATGTTAGTCCCCTTATCCTGCTCCTGGAGGGTAAATTTGGGGTTCTGTCATTCCCAAAGACGTCTGGGTTTCAGCCAGCCCAGGGGATCTTTGCTTTTCTAGAGTGGAGGAGAAACTGGACTTCCACTGGGCAATGGGAAGCAGTGGCATTGCAGGGTGCACTCCATATGGACACCTCGATCCAGGCGAGGGGGGAATGCCACTGGAAAAATCAACAGGAGAATTCCCTCTTCTCTCCATCAAGACAACATATCTGTTACTGTTAATGGGATTTACCATCTTCCAGAGCCCTGTCCACTTCCAGGCCTGGCTGACACCCAGTGTCCAACAGGACAGAGCCAATAATTCATTTGGAGTCACTGAGTTGATTACTCAGGGCTGGGTTTTCCCGGGTATTTAATTTGCCTGGGAGCAGAAAAACAGTTTTGGGAGTCTTGGGACTTTGTAACCCTTCCTGACTAATTCCTGCACGTCCACTCTGGACAAGGGAGTGCATTCCCAGGCAATTCCATTCAATAGGAGATTTCCATGTGGTTCCTGGGGGTGGAGGGCCTCTCACAGGTCTTACACAGGTCAGCCCTACACTGATCTTCACACCCCAAAGAAGGAAAGAACCATCAGGAATTCTGCATATCTCAGGAATGCTCTCCAGCTTGGCTTGGGGCAAGAGTGCCCAAATTGTGGGAGCAGTGGCTGCCCCTGAGGGGTGTTGAGTGCTGCCACCTCATGCTGGGCTCCCTGATCGTCCAGTTTGGATGCTCAACCATTCCAGAATGTGTGTCCAAGGATACCCTCATGGCCAAATCACTCATTGTGCCTCAAATTGCCTCATTTCCTGAGGGTTTCATCAACAAAATCACCGTGGCTCTCCTGATTTGCCCAAGATCAAACACCTCAAACCTGCAAATGCAAGACCAGGGGTCATTGAGAAAATCTGAGGCATAACTCTGGCTCTGCAACGT
Source organism: Brachypodius melanocephalos (assembly GCA_013398615.1). Lineage (NCBI taxonomy): Eukaryota > Metazoa > Chordata > Aves > Passeriformes > Pycnonotidae > Brachypodius > Brachypodius melanocephalos. Next base: position 1,076,506 of record VZSR01001065.1, on the reverse strand, counting down.
TACAGGAAAAAAAAAAAAAAAAAAAAAAAAGGCTAAAAAGTTGCTTTTTGAGATGGTTCTCAAGGAAAAAAAAAAAAGTGCACTGACAAATTCTAAGTGAAAATTGGGATTTGGTTCTATTTATACCTTCAGCAAATCCACAGACAATCCAAATGAATTTGAGATACAAAATGGAACGAATTAGGAGGACTGGTGAGAGAGAGTTACATCCCTTCCGACAGCAGCATGCACTAATCCAGCCAAAATATCTCAGAACTAATTACTCTCCAGCCTTCTAATCCCTGCTAGAGAGGAAAAAAAAAACCCCACCCCACATATTTTGGGAAGTTCATTGGAAGCATCTGTTTAAGATGTTGTTAATCCTTTGTTGCAGACTATTGGCTGGGTGATAATGAACCAAACCCCATCCTCCTTAAAGCTGATTATTCCCTACAAAGGAGCACAACTCAATCCCTTCTCTTCTTGCTCCTCTTTTGTTTCTTCTGGTGAGAACCCTTCGTTCCTCCTTCGCTTTTCCAGCCAGCAGCTGGCAGCAGAAAATGGCTCTAATGTCAAATTTCAGGATCGATACGGAAGGGCACTATTGATTTTGGCACACTGGGGATGAGCCCAGGGGTCCACAGCAACCACTGAGGACTTTTGATGTTTCTGGACCTCCTTCAAGTAGAATTTCTAACAACCTCCCACCCTCCTGAAGCTGGGCCAGCGGGAGTTTTCTTTGCTGAGCAGCAGCACAGCGGGGTCCTGGCGTGATCCAGCGGGGAGGCGTCTCCCTCTGGAGCTCAGTGCTCTGGAGAGAAGGAGAAAAATCACCCTCGTGCCTCAGACAGGTTAAAGAAACCCATTAGAACCTCGTTCCCATGGAAGAACAGGGTGCTGGGAAAGCACTGTGGACTCCAAGCAGAGCCCTGGTCCTGCCATCCCTCTTCCTGAGCATTTGCCAGCACCTTAAATTTCAGACTTCCTCACTTTGGAGTGCCTGGCTTGAGTTCTCTTGAACCATCTGGGCTCCTCTGTGATTTTCAGTGATATTTTGGAGAGGTCTGGATTCAATTCTTCTAATAATGGCCCAGCTCAGATCACTCCTGCACTTTGGGGTGAGTTTGGGACAATGCCCAGAGCAAACAAAAGAGGAGCTGGGGGGTTTTTCTTTTGCTTTTTGCTTTTTTTCGCTCCTATAAATTTGACAAATTTCAGATTTATGCTTGTGGAGCCTGTACAGTTTTTTATCTGATGAAAGAGGGATGAGGAAGGAAACGGATTGCTTGGAGCTGCCAGGACAGCATCCGTCTCTTCTTCCAGACTGCCACTGGGGCAAATTTAATTTATCCCACTTGGGACAAATTAAAAGTCCTCCCAGTGCTCAGTTTTTCACACTTTTGGAGGTCACCTACACCAGGATTCCATGAGTCACCAAGCTGGGGGCCTGTCCCTCCCTCCAGCAGCCCTAAAATCTGTGTGACCACACTGAGGAGAGCAGATGTGGGACTGACATGTGTCCAGTCAGATCTGTCTGCCAGTCATGTACCCAAGGAGAAGAAGAATCATTTTCTTGCCTCCAAAAAAAAAAAAATAAAAAAAAAGAATCTCAAGACACTTAAAAATGAGGTTTTGCAGGAGCTGGTCTCAGGTCTGGTCCTGCAGAACACTTCTGGGGGATGGGGTGGAAATTCCTGTGTGGTTTGTTCTGCTGTGGGACCCTTGGGCAACAGGAGGACGGGGTTTGAGCACAGGGGGATGCTGATAACGTAATGAAAAGGCCTGAAAATAAAAACAGAACAGAATTTAGCAAGGATGAGGGCAAAGTCTTACAGAGGGACTGCAAGGGTGGAAAGGTCAGGGGGGATGTCATCCATCAGGCACAGCCCTCAATCACCAACTTCTCACGGCCATGAAGAGGGTCTGGATCCTTCCAGGGTTGTAAAACAGGGAGACCAAACCTGTAGAATAATTGGGCTGGGCAGGGCTCCCCAGGAACCCTTCTCCAGACAGAGGGAACCAAGGTGGGGGAAACAGGAGTGGGCAGAGAGGTAAAAAATACACCAAGGAAGGCAAAATTGGGGGATTGGGGGTGGTTAATCCACGGAAGAGAACGTGCCACACTATGGGAATGTAATTTTAGTGTGGGCAAGGCAGAGAGGGTTTGGTTCCCTAGGTCCAGGGAGGTGCAGCACGTTCTGGGAAAGGGACACATTTGCAGGATTGGTGTATCTTGCAGGCAGAAATATCTCCATGCTGGTGGGTGGAACTGGAGCAGAAACAGTGAATGGTTCCTCTAAATATTGGTCCAAAATTATTACCTTATTCTTTGTACAGAAGAGCCCTCTGTTTTGTAGTTTTCCTGACCATTTTTTTTCCTTCTGAAGAGGAAAACCAAGCCCAAACTGTGCAAACTTTGCCTTGTGACACACTGAGATTGGCAGCTTGGTTTTCCTGCCTTCAAGTCAGCCTCGTTGTGCAGCTAAAATAAACCAAAACAATGCTGGGAGGAGGCGTCTTTTCCTTTTATTTCACCGTAGAAACCCAAGATCAAATATTTCCACTGGCCCGAGCAGCACCACCACCAACTGTTCCACATTCCCTGCTCACTAAAATGTGCTCAAGCGTGGCCAGACTCCTGCTGGGAGTGGGATGGAGGGGGAGAAGAACCAGTCTGGATCCTGCAGCTCATCCCAGAGTAGAGGAGCTGCTCCTGCCACACTCCCTGGTCCAACAGGAGGTTGAAAATTTGCTTTTTCTGTATGTTTTGGAGTTGGTGAGAGCAGTGTCTGGAAGCTCCTGAGCAGAGAGATGGACTGTGAGCATTTATTTGGTGAGGGAAGATGTGGATGTGGCTGGCAGAGGGGTTTTCACTGACACCTCACTGATCAGGGCTCTTGCAGCTGCTTGGGAAAAGGGTTTTTGGCATTTTGTGGCACTGCCAGGAGAAACTGAGCTGCTGCTGATGGGCACAAAGCACCCTGTGAGTGCTCAAGAGCAAAACCCATCCCAAATCCTGAGCTCTGGAGAGGTGGGAAATCAGATGTCGGCATCTTCCTAAACCACGAGGTTTCTTTTGAGCTCTGGAAACTTTGTAGCCAAGGGAAAAAAAAAAAAAAAAAAAAAAAAAAAAAAAAAGGCGAAGAGATAATAAAGGGCTCCCTTCCCAGAGCAGAACAATAAAGGCCACTCGTTGATCATTTGAATTTCTTCCCTAATGAAATTGGATACAGTCTGAGCCCCCCCACGCCAAAGGCTAATTCATTTCCACGTTTGAAACGCGTGTTATCAATTACTGACTGCAGATCTAATGATTTCCAGAGCTGCTTTGGATTCTGATACCAGAGCCTTTGAGGATTTATTGATGAGGAGTCTATAAAGTCAATTTTGAGCTGTGCATTCAATTCATCTCAGGAGTGTGCACCCAGCTCCTGGGGCTTTGAGTCACAGCTCAGCCAGGCACACAAATCTCTCCTTTTTCTCACCAGCACGCTGTGAACGCCGTCTAAATTCAAGAGTTGCCCCACATCTCCTGAAGGACCACCCTGCAAGGACATGGGGTGACATGCAGCAGCGTCACAGGAAGGTCACCACCCTCTGCTAGCCAGCCTGGAAGTCAGAAATGTCCACAGTGCCTCTCCAGGCTCCAATATCCGTGACTCCTTAGAGAGATTCAATAATTACCCGACACCAATTTAATGAGGGCAGAACCTAAAGTGCTCCCCAGGAACAAGGGGATTCCCTAAGCTGAGCCATTAAATGCCACCTCTACCTGGTGCCAGCAGCAAGAGCAGCAGCTTTAAATCTGAATATCTGTTTTTTCAGACCAACAATGTCTACCTGAGCTGGTGATATTATCACAGGAAGCTTTGATAGCACCAAGAGGAACCCTCTCCTGCTTTGTGCCCCCCATATTCTGCAGAAATGCCTTTCAGACCTGTGTTTTTTGAGGTTTTTCACCTCCTGTTGACACATTTACAGGCTCATGTCTCAGGGTGACTCTGAGAGGTGTCCTATGACACCTTTCTTTAGCCTGAAGCAAGCGACAAAGCCACAACATTGGGATATCAGGGCTGGCCACCAGTCCCAACTTATACACAGCAGTGCTTTTTAGGGACGAACTGGGGCAGGTTCTCCTCTGGCTGGGGATTTGGGAGGGCAGTTTTAGGATTTTTTTGCACGCTTCTGACCAACACAAACATCAGCTGTTTGCAAACCTTCCACCTGTGCCCGGCTCGCTCCCCAGAGCCTCTGGTTTTCCCTTTCTCCCATTTGCACCTGGTGGAAGGGTTGGATTTGCCTTCCGTGGCCAATAATGACAGAGCTTTTTGCTCCTGCTGAGCAGAGGGATGGGCATTGATGGGGTTTCTGATGGCGCTGTGTGTCTCAGCAGGGAACCCCAGCACGATGTTCCTTTGTGCCCATCCATCACACTGGGATGTGCCCCACTGGGCTCTCTGGGACTTTCCTTAGGCACGGGCAGAGCCACAAGTGCAGAAACTGCTGTGGGTAGATCCACTGGAATCCTACTAAAAGGAACAAGATGCTGATTTAATTAGGAGAAAGGGTTTATTGGTGTTTAGATAAGAACAGATCCCGTTCCCATTCCCATATCCGGGCGTGGCAGCAGGCTTTGTTTCCCCCTTTCTTCTTGTATCTTACAAAGCCAGCTCCACATTTTCTTAACTGGGGAAATTTATAGAGCCAGAGCTGCAATCATTATAAATCACGCAGAGCACATAAACACAAGAGGCGAAAAGCAAGCGAGAACATTGCAAATCATTCAGTGTCAATAATCTCCGTTGTTATTTGCAGCCAGCAAAGGAAATTGGACTTTTTAATATGTAACACATTAACCTGAGTGTCTGCCTAAATGGAGCTGCGTTTTTAATGTGTTGACATATTCACACAAGTGCTCTTTCTCTAATTCCCCCAACCTTAACATAACAATAATATTGTCAAGTCATTAGCAGGCCCTTAAAGAAGGATTAATTCTCCCTAATGAAGCAGTGAGTTACACCCTTGGCCACGCTGAACCCACGGCATCCCTCTGGGCACACCTGGGGCTGCTCGGAGTTCAGGGCTAGGGAAAGCACAAGAGTGTGCTGGGAAGGGTGGGAACGGGAATTCCTGCTGGAATTCCAAGCCTGGTGGAGTGGATTGCAATGACAGAGGCTAAATTCAGGGAATCATGGAATCACGGAGCGGTTTGGGTGGGAAGAGACCTTAAAGCCCATCTCATTCCAAGGTGCAGGGCAGCTTCCACTATCCCAGGGTGCTCCAAGCCCTGTCCAACCTGGCTTTGGACATTTCCAGGGATGGGGCAGCCACAGCTTCTCTGGGCAACCTACTCCAGGACCTCCCCACCCTCACGCATTCCTTCCCAAAATTCCTTCCCAACATCCATCCAAACCGGCTCTCTGTCACTTTGAATCCATTTTCCTTGTCCTGTCCCTCCCAGCTCTCACAGTGTTATTTCTCCTCTGGTGATATGGTTTATTACCACTGGGAGGGATCTGTGCTCCCAGCGCCATGGGATGAGGTGTGAATGTCCTGACCATGCTGCCCTCCCACTCCAATTCCCTGGATCTTGTGCCCAGCCCCTTGCAGGAGTCACAGAGGGGATGAGGAGAATCTGGGATCGAGCTAAGGTGTGACCCAGCTCCACAAAGCACAGCAGAGCAAACCACATCTCTGGACAGAGGAGGGCACAGAGCTGATGCCCCTGAATACTCAGGGAATGAACTCTGGGAACTGCTTCCATAACTGCACTGGAGAAGCAGGGAGTGGTCAGCTCTGCTCTCCCCGCTCCTCCCGTGGCTCTCTCTATATTTCTGCATTTTCCCCTGGTTTAATATGGAGTTTTTACGGGCAGAATGTGCTCAGGGTGGTGCATAATGGGCCCAACTGTGCAGAAATGTCATGCATGCGAAATCTATGCAAAGCCCCTGCTATGCTTTTTTGCCTGAATCAATTTGAAGAAGATGCTCCATAAAACAGGATAAAGCCAGATTAAGTGCATACAAATGAGGCAGCCCAGGCAAGGCTTTCAGAATTTGTTGGAGACAGATGGAATACAAATGGAGGCAGGAATTGCACCGGTGCATGTGTAAAACACACTTGGCAGATGCAGCCAGAGGGGTGGAGGGGAGAGAAGCAGCCTGAGGAGAAGCCCCCTCTGCAGAGGTCACCTGCAGGCAGAGGGGACACTGAGGCAGACACCAGGCCCATCTTCCTTCACACCTACGTGGTCTTTGGTTTTCCAGCCAAGGAAATTCAGGAATTCAGGAACAGGGGACAGGAATTACAGGAATTCAGAGTGGGGGAAAGCCCATCAGCAGCGCTGCCCGGTGTTATTTGCTTTGCCCTCACATTTATTTGATATCCCCTGATCATTTTCAGCTCCCAGCCCGCTGCAGCTTCTCCCCTGCCAGGCTCCACAGGATGGTGATGCCACATGTGGCCAGGCTGGGATGCAAAATACCCTGTGAAATAAAGAGAGCAGATTGGGAACTTCTGCTCCTGTCAGCTGAAAACAAGGGAAGTGCACGGAAAATTGATGAAAGGGAAGACTTCCTTTTTTTTTTTTTTTTCCCTTTTTTTTCCTTTTTTTTTCTTTTTTTTTTTTTTTTCTTTTTTTTTTTTCTTTTTTTTTTTCTTTTTTTTCCCCCACACAATCAGCTGCTGGAAATCAGTGCCAGGAGATTTTGCTGAGGCTGAAGACTTGGCAGGCTGCAAACACTGAATGTGACATTTACATGGGTGAGGAGCACACCTTGTGAGAAGGATTTAGGGAGCCCCAGCAGGGGCTGTAATCCACAGGCTTTGCTCAGAGATGGTTTTCTGCACCAAATTCCTGCTTTGCCAGTCCATGTCCGTGTGGCAGCCTTTGGGCTCCTCCTCCTGTGAGTAATTTCTGTGTCTTCTGCCCCACTGGAATCACAGAATGGTTTGGGTTGGGATTGGGATGGACCCTGGAGATCATCCAGCTCCCAACCCCTGCCATGGGCTGGCAACTCAAGAAGTGGCCACAGGCTCTGTAACTCAAGGATAATTCCCTTTCTGGGACAGCTGGGGAATATCAGTGGTCAGGCAGAGATGAAGATGTTCTGCCAGTGGCTCCTGAGATTATCCCAGTTCATCCCTGCCTGGATATTTTGCTAAGTCAAGAGGCAGACTCCTCTGAGCGCTGCAGTGCTCATGGAAACAGTCCATGTTTTCCATGGGTACTTTGGGAAAACGTCCTCAGGCTGCTGGGGAGAATTGGAAAGGGAGCTCAGGGTCTCCAGGCTTGGAATCAGAAGTAAAAAGCCCTGGGAAGAGGAGCTGCTGCTGTGTTTTGGGCATGTCCTAAAGAAGCAAAGGCTGGTGGAGACAAGGGTCTGCCCCAGCCGGCACCAAAACCCATCTGTTCTTCTGTTTGGGGGCATATTTTAGGGAAAATTTATGCTGAATCCACTTAGACAGTCCTAAATATTTCATTGGCACTAGTGAAGATATTCCCACAGCTTCAAACCAAGCATATGGCCCTAGGAGGAAAGAGGAATTGGAAGTCATGACGATTAAACTCCAAAAAATATCGGCAGTCCCCTTTCAGCCAAAAAAAAAAAGGAACATTTAATACTGATTATTTCAGAAAGCTAATGAATACAGAAACTTATGTAACTGGCAAGTCTGGACTTATTTTGAAGCTACACCTCAAATCCTGGGGTCAGTTTTAGGCGAACATCGAGGGGCTGGAGCATGTCCAGGGAAGGGAACAGAGCTGGGGAAGGGGCTGGAGCACCAGGAGAGGCTGAGGGAGCTGGGAAAGGGGCTCAGCCTGGAGAAAAGGAGGCTCAGGGAGAACCTTCTGGCTCTGCACAACTCCCTGACAGGAGGGGACAGCCCAGAGGTGTCAGGCTGGGATAGGAACAGGACAAGGGGAAACAGCCTCAGGTTGTGGCAAGGGAGGCTCAGGTTGGATATCAGGAGGAATTTCTTCATGGAAAGGGTGGTCCAGCCTTGGCACAGCTGCTCAGGGCATTGGTGGAGCCCTCATCCCTGGAGGGATTTCCAAGCCCTGTGGATGTGGCCCTTGGGGACAAGGGTGTCCTTGGCCTTGGCTGAGGTGATGGTTGGGCTCAATGATTTCAGAGGGCTTTTCCAACACAAACAATTCCATGATCCTGTGATTCTGTGTGATGGCTGCTTGTGAGATGTTGGGTTTTGTCAAACTGTTGTTCAACTATTCCACCCTTGGAGAGGAATTTCACGTGGCCAAAAAACATCTGGAAAATGCTCCATGGGTGGGGGTTCACATGCCGATGGTCAGAACAACGGGGCCACTCATTCCCACTAAAAACTGGGAGCTCTCACGAAGCTTGATTTTCCAGGATCCTGCTCGTGCTCTTCCAGAAGTCATTTCTCCTGAGGGAAACTGGGAGAACACTCCCCATAGTTTTTAGTTGTGTTTTTCTCAGTATTCCCTTGAACAGCTGTGCCAGGGATGCAGCCATGTGTTATCCTGCTCAAAAACAGGGAGCTCCAGGGGTCTGCCACGGTGGCTCCATGAGCCAAGGGCTGCAGGGACTTGGCTGGGCAGGAGGGAGGAGAAATCCCTTCCACCTGTGCTGTAGCTCTCGCTGTTTCCAGCTGAATAGTTCAGGGTCTGGATTTTAATGAAGGCGACTGTGGTGCTGACAATTTCCCTGCTTCTCCAGAACAACAAACTCTTCATTTGAACCTGAGATCAGTTTTGGCTGTGAGCCTGAACTGCTCCTTGTTGATTCAGGGAGTATCCAGAAATGCTGAGGAGGATCAATGGATCTCCTGTGGACTCCTCCAAGCAGGTTCAGAACCTTTGCCACGCTCAATCTTCTTCCCTTTGCTTCCTGCTCCGAGCAGGAATGTGGGAAGTGGCCTTGGACGCTCAGGGTGCAGCACCATGGAGAGTTTTCCTTAGTCCAGAGCAAATCTCCAGGAGCCAGAGGCTTGGTGTGTGGAGTGGGTTGGTGGCTTGGCTCCTTGTGGACCTGGGAAGGTGTGCCTGTGTCCTGTTTCACTGCTCCATAGTTCGTGGGTGGGATGGGAAACTCATCCCTGTCCCCAGCCACCCTCGGTATTCCACACACGGGGAGGCTTTGGAGAACCTTTGATCTTTCTCTTTTCTCCTGACAGACCAGGACATTTCCAGTCCTCCTCTGCCTCCCCCCTCCCCATGAGGATTCCCATCCCTCCCAGCTCTCCTAACCATGTTCCATCAAGGGACACTGCTTCCCAGTGATATCTCCTTTAGCTTTGGCAGGAGTATTGAGTGTAATTGTGGCAGACTTGTTTTTCATTGAAATACTCTTTTTCCCAGCATAAAGGATTTTCAGAGAGATTTTTTAGGCTTCGATTTCACTTGATGAGCTGTTTTCTTGCCAGAAAAAAAAAAAAAAAAGGAAGGAAGGAAGGAAGGAAGGAAGGAAGGAGAGGGGAGAGAGAGGGATGGATTTGGAATGTGCAAAAAGTAATGCTCCAGGATTTTCTCCCTGTGACATGGTTCCCTTAGGAATTACCTCCCTGATTCATTTCCATGTTTTTTTTATTGCTCAGCCTCTCAGAAAATAACATTTCTTTGTTTAACAGCTGACCCAGCCAGGAATGCAAATCCAGGTTGCTCTGGGTCTGCATCACCTCGGATCAGAGTAATGCCCATGCCCTGGGCTCCTGCTGCAGCTCAGCACAGCCCTCAGAGAGGGTTTTGGGATTCCCTGGGAAAGACAGCAGATGGAAAACAGGGAAGATGACAACCCAGCAGAAAATAAATTCTATTCCCTGGTTTTTGTGCAGATCCCAGGAGGATCTGAGGATATACGCCAGGTGGAATGTCCCAAGAGAGCCAGAACCAGCAGGGATCAGGTGAATCCAGCCATGTCCAGGCATCCCCTGGGACAAATACCCCATGAAACGGGGATTGTGAACGAAAGGAGCAGACATTCCACGCAGAACATTCCATAGGACTTTATGCATCCCTGAGGAGAGATAACTCAGAGCTTTCCTCCCAGCCTCAGGAGCTGCTGTCCTGCCAGACAGCCAACCCAAGGGACAGCTCCCATGTCAGGCACGTTTCCTTCCTGATGGAAGCAGCCTCTGGTGTCCAATTCCAGCACCCTCACGATTCCAGCCAGCTCACAACTAGGATCATGGAATATTGGAATGGTTTGGGTTGAAAGGGAACTTAAAGATCCTCTCCTTCCACCCCCTGCCATGGGCAGGAACACCTTCCACTAGCCCAGGTTGCTCCAAGCCCTGTCCAACCTGGCCTTGGAAACCCCAGGGATCCAGGGGCAGCCCCAGCTTCTCTGGGCACCCTGTGCCAAGCCTCCCCACCCTCACAGGGAGGGATTTCTTCCCAATATCCCAACTAAATTTGTCCTCTTTCAGTCTGACCGTGGGTTCATCAGACCTGACAAGGCACAAAGAATCAGGGCCTCTGAACTTATTGTGGCTCTCTGTCACCTCTGGGGGGGTGAGTTTGCTTTGCCATGGAAAAGGGCCATTGTCCACGTCTAAGGCTGTAAACCTAAGCCTAACACAAACCCTAGCCTGAAGCCTAAGCCATTCCTTGAAAATCAGGATTTCTCCCACATGCAAGCTGCCCCAAGTGTGAAACCTGGCTGGCCTTGGAGTGCCAAGCACGCCCTACAAGCTGACATCAGGCACCTGGGGGGATCCTGCTGAAAAGCTGGCAGTGTCCTGATTCAACCTTTGCTCCTGATTGTACCTCAGGGAAGGGAATTTAGATACCACAGGAATGGCTGAAGAGAATTTCCTGAGGGAGCCCTGGAGCCTCCCTGAGCAGTACACAGCAGGAAGGTTCAGAGGAGAGAGAGATTTCACTTTCAGGAGCCTTAACAGAGAAACATGCCAGGGATGCTCCATAAATTCCGTTGTAACAGCTGGAAGTTGGTGCCTATAAGGGTCAAAGAGTAAAAATTCTGGCTCTTCCAGGTGCAGGCATGGTGTTTGAACTGGCACACCTTCCTTCCCACCCCAAAAGGTCTGGGCCTGGGAAAGGTGACATTCCTGCTCTTCCCAATAAGGAGGAGGCAAATGATGCTGATGAGAATGGAGCCATCACCTTGGAGCTGCATGTCCCAGGGGGAAGAGCCTCCCACTCTCTCTGTCACTGACACAGGCTCTCCTGTCTGTCATCCCCCCCTCTTTAAACTGCAGTTTGGAAAGAGGAATGTGTGAATTGAGCTGGTTTAGTCCCAGCTGGGATCATGGAGAGTGTGTCCCACTCCATCCCAGAGCTTCCCTCAGCCTGAGGCAGCTGGAGCTGGGACTCCCTGCAGGTCCCACTCCAGCCCTGCTTGTGGCAGGTCCCTGTGGAAGAACAGGATTCCTTTTAGGAGCTGTGTGCAGGGAAGTGAAGCCTTGTTCTCATCCTGCAGCAGCAGCTGCCTGGAGCCCCTCTGGATGCTCATTTGCAGAGTCATCCCTGGTCATTTATTTCAGAACCTGCTGAGGAATGGCTGCTCCAATGAGGAATGTGGCAAATCCTCCTCAGGGCTCTCCAGACTTGGGGCAGGGGAATTTTGGCAAATGGAAGAAGGAACAGGCAAAGGTGACAGGAGCTGGTGGTTTGGACACAGAACAGCCAGAGTCAGCTCCATGCACAGCTGTTGTGGGGCTGGAGCTTTGCTCATGGGTGCTCCTTGGAGAACAGGTCCAGTCAAGCACAATCCCTTTGGGATTTATCCTGCAGGGAGCATTTCAAGCCTGCTGCTGCCTTCTCCTTCTTGCCCCAGTGGCAGCAGCTCACCCTCAGCTCTGCAGGTCCAACAGGCTCTGAATGGTCCAGTGAAGGCCAGGTTTGGTGTCCAGGTGCTCAGTAATACCAGCTTCCCAAAGAGGCTCAGGAAAACCTTCTGGGAAAGGAGAGGAGACCTGGCTCCTGGGAGAGCAGAGCAGAGCAGTGTGTGGGGAGGATCACACCCCACAGAGCTGAGGGTCTTGGTGAGGCACCTGCAGCAGAAGAGGAAATCCCACCGGAGTTCTGGGACAGCCCTGGTGTTTAAATGTACAAAACGCTTCTGTGTCTCCAACTTGGCTGAAGTTTGGCTGGGAAAGACCCAACTCCATCACTGTGCTCCTCACTGGGAACGAGCATCACTAAAAACCAGGAGCTTTCCAACAGGAATCAAAGATCAAGGGAAAAGTGGAAGGCCTGGAGAGACGGAGACTGAGACCTTTGAGGGTCCCACGCAGTTCAAATTCAGTTTTCAGCCTCAGCCAAATCCTGTGAGCAGCAATGAGATTGGGAGCTGGGGGTGCCCAGTCCATGGGCTATGGGTGGGGTCAGCAGGGATCTGCACAGCTCTGGGAAATGACTTTGTGCCCTGGCACATCCCCCTGTGTAGGAAAAAGATGCTGGGAGTGCATCCCTGCTATCACCAGGGCCTGTCACGAGGGCCAGAGCTCTACGCAGCCACAATTCCCAGCTCGTGGCCTCTCCAAAGCCATCTGCAGGACTGGTGGGCTGAAATCCCCTGTGAGCCCCCACCATGCTTCTAAAGACCCTGCTGGAGCGGCACTGCCCTCCCCATCCGTGGAAGTGTCCAAGGCCAGGACTTGGAGCAGCTTGGCTTAGTGGAAGGTGTCCCTGCTCATGGAAAGGAGTGGAATTAAGGAGCCTTTGAGACCCCTTCCCACCAAAACCACTCCATGACTGTACGGAAGGGCTGCAGCAGCAGGTCTGGGAGCCACCCCAAATTTGGGCTGCTGTAGGGAGCAGGGTGGGGGGCGGGGGGGGAAAGCAGCGAGGCAGAGCAGATAAAGATTTGCATGAACAAAGGAGTTCTATTTTCAGTTTGGGTTTTTTTTTTTTTTGTTCCCCAAAACAAAGGAGAGACTGAGGAGCGCCTGTTTAATTTGAGAATTTCACAGCCTCGCCTCGCACAGGAGAGGAGGGAAAGGAGCAACAAAAAGCCCAACAACAGGCATGGAAAGAGCCCCAAGTATTAATGGCAGCTGATCAATAACTAATCCGCAGTGTTCCAGTTACCAACTTGATGGAGAAAATTCACGGTGCTTAAGTAATTCCAACTAATCTTAATGAATGCCTCCATGCCTACATGCCTGCAGAGCTGTGTGAAATTTATAGAAAAATGTCATTTCGGCTCTCTGAATATTTTTTTCCCCTCGCAGTCATCAAAGGAGCATAAAAAATGCTCTTAGAAATCTGCTATCTCTCTCTGCCAGATGAGGGCTTCAAAAGGCGAGCGCTCATTTTTTTAGTCGTAAGCAGGGAAGATTATGAATACATTATCTGGTTAACATTAAAAAAAAAACATTCAAAACACCCAATTTTACATTCTTACTTATTTATCCCGTGCCTCTGTCCCCTTTGTGAGCCTCAGCCTCTTCCCCACTGAAGAAAATAATGCCAAGTAGACAAATCAGCTACAAGTAGGGAAGCGGCGATACGTGTTTTTGTTCTATTTTTATTTGGCGCTACTTCGGGGAAATTTCAAAGGGAAAGGCAGATCAATATGGTGGGTTTGAGCCTTCTCTGTCTTTGCCTGCTAAAAGGTGATGAGTTTCCTCTCAAGTTTGGGAGCAGCCCGCAGGAGAAGCCTCTGCTCAGCTGCCACCAAGCCAGTGAGGACCTCGCTGGGGAGCAGAAGTGGGAGGGGAACGAGCTGTGTAGAGACAGAAAGGATGGATGGAGGAACTGCTAATCCTCCAGTGGAAGTTTATTTTCCCCTGGGAAGTCTAAGGTAGGGTCGTAGCACAGGAATGGAGGGAGCAGTGACAGCCAGGATGGGATTTCTGGGGAGGCATGGCCAGAGGGGAGGATGGAGACAGACCCCTGCTGTGGTGATTCAGGTCCCCCTGATCTGGATGAACACCTCAGTTCTGGGGCCACAGCCAGGAATGACAGAGTCATGGAATAATCTGAGCTGGAAAGGACCCACAAGGATCATCCAGTGCAACCCCTGGTCCTGCATAGAAACCCCAACAATCCCACCCTGGGCATCCCTGAGAGCATTGTCCAAACTCTCCTGGAGCTCTGGCAGCCTTGGGGCTGTGCCCATTCCCTGGGGAGCCTGGGCAGTGCCCCACCACCCTTTTCCTGATCTCCAGCCTAAACTCCCCGGGCACAGCCCCAGCCATTCCCTGGGTGCTGTCCCTGCTCACAGAGCAGAGGGTGGAGCAGCCCCTGGAGAGGAAGCTTTGGGTCAGGATGAGCTCTGCCCTCAGCCTCCCCTTCTCCAGCCAAACAGACCAAGTGCCCTCAGCTGGATGAAGACACTTGGATGAAGACTTTCCCACCCCCACCAAGTGAGGGACTGGTGTTGAAGATGTGGCCCCAGTGGCACCCAGGAGTATCTGGAGATGGACACCTCACTCATCCCTCACCTCAGGCCACTGCAGCTCCTCTGGCCTCTCACCCACAGCCTGAGAGAGGCAGGAAGGAATATTTAGCATGATTTATTTTAGCACACCCGTGCTCCCACCGGAGAATCCTGTTTCCCCTTCCCAGCAAGGCTGCCTGCCCTCGCTGGGCAGTTGTGTCCATGCAACTCTTCCCACTTACTGAAAATTCCTCCACATCAAAAGGGTCCCTTTTTCTCCTCCATTTCCCTCGGGGTCCAGCCATGACTCTGTCATAAATTGATGTACAAAGTACGAACAGGAGGATTTTTTTTAGAACAACTTCAGCAATCTTTGTAGTTCATAACTAGGCATGCAGGGGTTTTATTAATTTAACAGTGTTATTCCCCTTATGAAATATTCATCCCGGAGGATTTCTGTGCACATGAAGGTTTTGAAGAAATTGATCTGCAATGCAGCTACTCCTTTAAAAGAATGATTTCTTTATTATCTCTGCCTTTCAGTGCAACTCTATATCTGAGCAGTGCCTGATTAAATGTGTGATCAATCTCAGGAAAGCTAACAGATACATTTTTAATTGGGGGTGAATTTACTGTGTGGGAGGAGGCGTTTGGCGAGCCCAGCCCGCTGGAGGCTTTGCTTTGCCAGCTCCTCCTCTGGCATCCTTGCAAGCCATTGGCTTCCTGAGCCCTGGGAGATGCCTTCACCCCCCTTGGCATCACCAGCTGGGCTGATCCAGTGTAATTCCATCAACTGGTGGAGATGGAGCAGCTCCTGGGCCCTGATTCAGCAGAGCCATTAAACAGGCTCCTCTCCCAGGGATCTGAGCCCTGCTGGCTTTGGTTCCATGGCCCTCTCCCCTCATTCCTGTGCTGTTTTGCAGATATCCACTCAATCCTCTGCTGAGTGCTGTCCTGAGCCCTCTGGGCTGGCTGGGGTGGGCAGTGGCTGCTGGGTCCCATCCTGCCACCAGAACAATCCCAGGGGATGGAACATCTCCCAGGTGCTGAATACAAGCAGGGCTCTCCTAAGGCAAATCCCAGAATCCCAGGAGAGTTTGGGTTGGAAAGGACCTTAAAACCACCCAGTCCCACCCCCTGCCATGGGCAGGGACACCTTCCACTAGCCCAGGGTGCTCCAAGACCTGCCCAGCCTGGCCTTGGACATTCCCAGGGGCAGCCACAGCTGCTCTGGGCACCCTGTGCCAGGGCCTCACCACCCTCCCGAGGAGGAATTTCTCCCCAATATCCTATCTATCCCTGCCCTCTGTCAGCTTAAGGCCATTCCCCCTTGTTCTGTCACTCCATCTCTTGTCCAATGTGCCTCTGCAGCTCTCTTGGAGCCCCATCATGCACAGGAAGGGGTTTTAAGGTCTCCTCACAGCCTTCGTTTGTCCTGGCTGAATATCCCCAACTCGTGTCAATAAAAAGTGGAATTTAAAGGTCATGCAAAGAGGAGAAATGGGGGTTATTTTTGTACCCTTCCCAGCGAGATCATTCCCAGTGCTGCCACAGCAGGGCACTGGGACAAGGAGCCATCAGACTGGTCTGACAGGGAAAGCACCAACTCTGCCCCAAGCAGCCAAACGTCGCAGCCCCTTTTAGCCTGCACTTGATCCTTCCGAGGCATTTGGAGATGAAACACGTGGCTGTGTTCAGAAGGGATGCAAGGATGATGTGCCTTTGGCTGGACCAGGGAGGTGGGGCCCAGCTGACCCCTCCTTTCCCCTCGAGTGTCCTGCTAATCCCCTATTCCCAAAGGTCCAGCAGCACCTCTGGCTTCTCCCCCAGCATTAACAGCATCGTGTAGCAAAAGCTGACAGGCCAAGAAATGCTTATAATGTAGTGTAATTAAGAAATAGTTTGGATTCTGATTGTGATGGCACAAATTATAACACCTGAATTGTCTCACCCTTCAGGTGAGACTGACAATAGAATGGAAGTTTTTAAAACCCCTCTCAGCTGCCCCATCTCTGGGTCAGAAAAGGGCATAACCCGGTGTCACCGAGCCCTGGAGGAGCCTGGGGCAGGGCTGTGCTGGGCACTGGGGGTGGCAGAGGATGGGGCCGTGTCCAGCCCGGGCACTGCTCAGTGTCACAGTGTCCCCTGGTGTTTGCAGACACGAGCTGGAGCTGCGCTGCTCCCCACGGGATTTGTCCAGGAGCATCCAGGAATGGCATCCACCTGAGCTGGGGCTGCAGCACAGCCCCTCTGCCACCCCCAGAGCCACTGCCAGTGACACCCTGCCCCCAAAAAGGGCACTGAGCTATCCTTGGCTGTACAAGCCCTCCCAGAATGGACAGAAAAATGATCCCACACAGAAAAGCTGGCGGAATTTGCCTTTCAGCTTGGATTCCAGAGGATTTGAGGTGTTGTGACCATGCTGGCCCTGTTTGTCTCCCCACAGTCACCCTGAATTTCCCCACCTGTGAAGGGGGACAAAATTCAGGCCCTACAACCCCAGAAAGGAAATATGAATGGCTCTTCCCTGGTTTTGCATAGGGCATAAATCTCCAGGAAGGTGAGAAACAGGGAAATGCTGGGGGAATTGCTGCTGGAGCAAAGTACAGCCAAATTAAAACCAATAATATGTGATTAGACCCAGAGGAATCGAGGTTTCATTCATTCCTCTTTCCAGTACCCTCCCAGAGCAATTCAAGCTGTCTGGCAGGGACTGGGAAACTGAAAAAAAAACCCCAAATTATTATTGAGGTAGGAAAAATCCTACAGTTTTCAAAGGAGCTGCTTAAAGACAGGGGAGCTCTACCTGGCCAAAGGATTTAATAGAGAAATGCCAGCCTTGAAATCCACGATGTTTAAAAGCCCTCTGACTACAAAAGAAATTGGAGACTTTTGTTACCCACCAACATAATTTTGGGGGTATTTTGGAAGCTGCAGAGGAGCAGGAACATCCCAGACTCCCAGTTTAAGGAATCTATCCTGTGCAGCACTCTAGATGTGTGAACACATCTGATTTTGCTGTTTAAATCAGTCCCTGTACACTAAATATTGAACCCCTCCAAGGCCAGACCCCTTGGATTTTCTGGAAGATTTGTTGATCCTTCTCTCCACACATGATCGACTCGGGATAAATATGGGAGAGATTCTACAGAGCTTTGGCACCATAATTATGATAAAAATCCCAATGAATTGTGTTGTTATCCAGCACAACTCCCTGACCTCAGCACTTTGTACGAGGCAGTGCTGTATTTAGCAAATGTGCAGTAGGATTCTGCAGGAAAATAAAAGTGGCTGGACAGATATGGGAGTCAGTGAGCTAAAAGGATGCTCGTGAGCATCCAAAGATGAGAGGATTATCCCAGGTAAAAATCCAGCTGAAACAACGCCGATGTTAAATGCAGTTATCCCAAACGACAGGCATTAACCTGCTGGAATTGCATCACAGGATATGAATCGTGTGGAATATCCTGAACTGGAATGGACCCACAGAGATCATCCAGTCCAACCCCAGGCCCTGCACAGGACATCCCAAATTCCCACCCTGTGCCTGAGGGCATTGTCTAAATGCATTCCAATGTTTATCTGATTGCCAAAAACCGGTTTGTTACTTTTTAGCTTCAAAATCTCCCGCCACCTGAGTAAATCGACCATTTCATTTTATTCTCATTTCTGCCTTTTTAGGGACAGAGGTAATTCACTGTGTTTGGATAACCCCTGATGGGGACTTCTCTCAGATTGTTCGGCATTCCCTTTGTAACACGAATAATGACAGCCAAATTTATCTCGTTGGCTGGACAGGCACACAAAGCCACACCACAAAGGTGTGGATCTTAATCGCTCTCCCTAATTTCCTGTGCTTTGGCTGAAATCCCTCATTGTCATCTCCTTGAAAAGAAAGCGATGACTGGGGGGAAGCACCGGCATTTAGCACTGATAACGTCAAAAAAACCCCAAACCAAACCAAACCAAACCAAACCAAACCAAACCATAAAAACAAACAAACAAACAAACAAACAAACAAAACTCCAAAACAAAACAAAACAAAACAAAAACCGCAAAGCAGGCACTCCTGGAGAGAGAAAAGAACGGCGGAAAGGAAAGACACAGAGGAGAGGCTGGAAATCCAGGCAGGAGCTCCCAGCTCCCCCCAAACCTGGAGAGTTTTGCAGCACACCCAGAGCGCTCATTCCCCTTCTGCAGAGGCTCTGCAGCAGTTGCAGCTGCTTCCAGGAGGTGGCAGGAAGATTTTTTTGCAGAGGAGGTGGAGAGGGGAAAGTCGGAGTGAAAGGTTTGAAGGAGGAAAGGATACACCTGGCAGGAAGAGATGGGAAACCCTCCGGGCTCCTTGAGAGCTGAGGGGGTGCTCAGGTGGGCAGAGATCCCCTTCCACTATCCCAGGGTGCTCCAAGATCCATCCAGCCTGGCCTTGGACACTTCCAGGGATCCAGGGCCAGCCACAGCTGCTCTGGGCACCCTGTGCCAGGGCCTCACCACCCTCCCGAGGAGGAATTTCTCCCCAATATCCCATCTAACCCTGTCCTCTGACAGTGTGAACCCATTCCCCTCGTGCTGTCATTCCATCCCTTGGAAATATTCTCTCCCCCTGTTTCTTGTTGGCTCCTTCAGGCACTGGAAGGCCACAATTTCTACATCCTGGAGCTTCTCTTCTCCAGGCTGAACAATCCCAACTCTCCCAGCCTTTCCTCCCATCCCTCTGCTCACCCTGGTGCCTCCTCTGGACTCTCTCCAGCAGCTGCATGGAAGTGCAGAATTTAAGTGAAAGGGATCCTGACCTGAGGCTCCAGTCCAGTTCCCAGGAGGGGAATAACTGGAGCATTTCCCAGCAGATTTGGGTGCCCAAAATGCCTTTTGCTCTTCCTGGCTCTGTAAAGGGGACTGCACACCTCATACGCCTGCAATATCCAAAGGTGGGCAGCGCATGGGAATGTCGTCCTGCAAGGACACGGATTCATGCTTTGAATTAAGAGGACAAAAGGCTGTTGTTAATGTTGTTGTTGCTACTCCTGTAGTAGCATCAGGACTTGCAAAATCACGACTCAAGGTCTCATTTCCCTCTGTCACAACTTCCAAGCCCAGGGAGCTGCTGGAGCAGTGGGATTTTCTGGGTGTCCTCAGAGCTCACCCTCCCCATGCACCCTGGCATTGCAGCCCCAGGGAGATTTTCCCTGGGAAAAGAACTCTCCGTTCAGGAATTGATTTTTGGCAGAGTTTAGTGGGACATTATTGAAACCATTTGTAAAATTGCCGTGCTCTATTCCTCTCGTATCATGCAGCAATTTGGGGCAGCAGTGTGGAAATGGAACATTTCAATCTCCGTTAATATGGATTGTTTCAGTCTTATTAAAACACTTCAAGAAGGTCAAAGCAAAATATTGTCGGGATATTTTTCTTGCTGAAGAGAAATGGGGATTTGCCTTTGAAGTCCTGCTTCGGGTGACCTCGGGTTGGAAATCTGTGCTTGCAGGGATAAAATAATTCCAAGTTTGGAGACATTTAACCACATGGGATGCAAACTGGCTCTGGAAATCAACCAGGAGGGGCAGCTCCTGGGCTTTGGCGCAGCTGGGATTGCAGTCCACAGCCACAATTTCCAGATGCGACATGGGTGGCTGGGGAGGCATCAGGAGGTCAACTGTGCCTTTCTCAAAGCTGGAAGTTTTGGAGGGTGGAGGGAAACCAAACAACTGACTTTGATCCACACAAAGAGGAGTGGGATCATTCCCCAGCCAGAGCCACCCTGTAGATGCTCCAAAAAGCCTCCCCCCAAATAAGAATCATGGAATAATAGAATCATTTTGGTTGGAAAAGCCCTCCAAGACCACTGAGTCCAACCTGTGCCCCATCCCCACCTTGTCACCAGCCCAGGGCACTGAGTGCCATGTCCAGGCCTTCCTTGGACACCTGCAGGGATGGAGACTCCAAATCTCCCCCTTCCAATGCCTGGCCACCCTTTCCAGGAAGAAATTCCTCCTCTTGTCCAACCCAAACCATCCTGCAGGGCGCAGTGGGTGGTTCTAACCTGAAGTTAGAACATGAAGTTCAACTAATCTTAGTTGAACTGAAATTCCCTGGATATGCAGCATCTTAGGAACCTCAGCAAGCCAACAGGAATTCTGGGGTTTTTATTCCATCTACTTGGTTCTCCAAGCCCTTTGAAGCTCCTTTAGGTGGGTTTTTCCCAGGTCTGGTGAGCACTGCACACATTATTTGGAGTGAGGGTAGATTTTTGGTGTGGTTGACTGAGACATCCCAATTTAGGACCAAAGTCTAGGGCAAATCACTGGCCTCTCATTTTTTTTTAATAGACTTGTAATAAACTCATCACTTTTACTGAAAGTACAAGAATTTTTCCTCATTTTATCTCTCTTCCTTCATTAATCCCCTTGTTGGCTTCCACTCTCAAGAGAGAAAATTTCTCTTTTAATTATTTAGCCTATTATTGGCATTAGCTGGCTCCGTTTCCTTTTGCAGAAGCCACCAGAAACTCCTTCAAAAGAGCAGCATAATTCTGTAGTTAGGCTTTGCATTTCCTGATCATTAACAAACAGGGTTTTATGAAATTCTGGCTTTTTTGTCTCTTTATCACCGAGTAGACAGTGAGAAACCAAAAAAAAAACACAAAAAAACCCCACCAAAAAACCCCCCAAAACAAACAAACAAAAAACCACCCAAAAACTCTTCTGCTCTCATCTCTTTGAAAGCATTTAATACTTTCTCTTCACAGTTTCTCTGAAAAAAAAAAATTAAAATATTCCTGCAAGGTCGGGTCTGCCAGGGAGGCCAAATGAAATGTTGGACCTCGGTGGAATTATGGGATCATCTGGACAGGCAATATTGGCCTTGGGAAGGAGCTTTGCCTTGTGAATTCATAGCTCTGGCTGCAGCCAGCATGGTTTTGAAGGAATAAAACAAGGGCTTTGAAGGGCCTTATCTACAGCTAACACACTGTGGTTTAAGCCTCAGAGACCCTGGGCTACGACATCTGGTGTCTTTGCTTCCTCCTCCCTGGTTTCTGCTGGACTCAGCCTTCTTGGATGGGCTCCCCTTTCCCTGGGAAGTGGAAAAATGGCAATTTTTGCCTCTGAAGTGGCAGCAAACCTTCCTGCCTGAGGAAAACCAGGATACCCCTCCAAAGGATCTCAAAGGGACCATGTGGGCAGGTCTGTGCCCTCTCTCCTGGCCTCGTGCGCTTCTCTGTGCTCACCTTTATCACCCAAACTTGGATAGGAAAATCTATCTTTTCCCCTGGGATCTTGCTGTAGTCTCCCAGGCTAAAAGCACCCTGAGCTCTGCAGCAAATCAGGAAAAAGCTGACGTGGAAACTGAGCCATGAAAGGCGTGTGTGGGTCCGACTCCTTGCTCTGGGAGTGCTGGGGAGGGAACAGACACAAAGTGTTCCATAGGGGCTGAGGGAAGAAACAAAGGAAAACTCTGAATCTGCCCCAAAACTCCTGAGCTTCCCAGTACTGAGGATCCACTCAGTGTGGGAGTGATGAGGCAGCCCTGCAGCTCAGGCACTCCTGCAGGGCTTTTTCTTAATTTTTTTTTTTTCTTTTCTTTTTTCCCCATCAGAAAAGCGGTTTTGAAAGGAATATCGTGGTTTATTCATTCTGGGAAAAGCTGTGCAGGGCTGAGCTAAGCCTGGAAGCCCTGACTGGTCGGTATTCCATGGAATATCTGCTCAGGGCCTGGGTCAGAGGGAATGAATCCGGGAGCTGGGCTCTGGCCATGGTCCTTTTCCACACATGGTAATTCCATTAAATTAACGTTGGCTGCACCTTCTCGTGGCAACTCTGAACACAAACAATAACAACACGGAGGATGTGGGAATAGGACGGGGGAAAACCATCCTGGAAATTCCTCTTTGGTGGGGAATGTGCATTGGGAAGTGAAAGGAGGGCAGCAGGAGGGCGGCAGCTCCCGTTTCCCATGGGGCAGGGTTACAGCTCTGCTCAGCTCCTGACAGGTGCACTTGGGGAGCCTGGGGCTTTCTCCAGCCTCGAGGATTCTGTGATTCCTTAAGGATTCTGTGATCCACAGGCTGTCTGCACAGCACTGACTCCCTCTGCCCCCTTTTGGTTGTGCTCTGTCTTTTCCCCGGTTCTCCCTTTGAAGCGAAGCCTTGTGCATCCCTTGAGCATCTCCCCCTTGACCCAACCCCCTAATTTTATACTGAACCTATTATTTATATGGCCCTGCCAGCCTGGGGGGGCCTCTTTGCTCAGGGACTCCTGACAAGGGCTCTGTGTGAGGTGGG
>VZSR01001065.1:995978-1053819 GCA_013398615.1 Brachypodius melanocephalos | reverse complement strand
TCCAGGGGTAAAACCAGCCCCAAACTGGTTGCTGGGGATCACATTTCAGGGTCACTTGTCTTGTCTTGTGTCCAATGAAGCTTTGGGGTGTTCTTTTATAGGAAAACTTTGATTTTGTGCTTTGGTGCCCCACTTGTGTTGCTGATGTTGGGTCTGCCTGTTCCAGATTGTGGCCAACACTTGGACATCTCTTTCTGCAGTGGCTGGAGAACTGTCCTGGCCCCTGGGGACCAGAGGGGACCATGCAGGTACAGCTGTTCCTCAGCCACCCCTTCCAGGTGCCTGCAAACCCCTCCATGGGGTGTTTGTGCCACCAGCCAGGCAACCCCTGCAGTCCCCAAAACTGCTGTTCCTCCTTGGAGCGAGCAGTTCCCCCACGGGGAGCAGGGAAAGCTCTTCCCAGTGGTTTTTCTGAGGATCTGGGATGGGGTTGGGGGTGGGTCATTCCTTGTAAAACACTCTGTGGAGATGGGGAAACAAAGACACCCCTGTGAAGCAGCTCGGATTTATTTGGGGAGAGTTTTCTCTCTGATTAATTGTGGGGGTGTGTGTATTTGCTGGGAAAGGCACTAATGTTTACTGGAATTGGGCTATAAATGGTTGCTAACTTCTCCTTCCCTGCATGACAAATATCATAATTGATGCTGCAATATGTTAACATTCCAAGCATGTGCTCTCCTTTTCCTATGGATTTATTTTCATGCACGAGCAGTGTGGAGGGTTTGAAGGCACCTTTCCTTCAAAGATTAGGGGATCTTCACATCTTTCCTCTGTATTAGGGAGAGGATAAGGCATCCTTTTTTAAAAAGAAGAGATGGATATCACCCGGCTTTGGTATGCAGAAATTGCTCGCTGAAATCGTTAAATGCATTTCTTGTCAAATTTACAGAGCCGGGCTGAACAACTTGTAATTTTATTAAATCCCAGGAAAATGGTCAACAAACCTGGGAACTTCCACTTATCCTGGCAAACTTTGTGTTAAATGGTGACACCTGTCCTAATACAGCAGAACAGGGAGGACAATCCTTCCTTTTAAGCCATAACTTATTAAAAAATATGACTTTACCCATGTGTGAGCTTAGAGAACAAAATGGGTGCAGGAAGAGGGGATTGCAGCACTGTTAAAACTCCCTGTGTCAAACAACTAATTTTAGACCTGGGCTTTAAATGTGCCTTTGCAGTATATTTTTATGCTTCAACTCTCTGCTTCAGACCTTCAAATTTTATTTGGGTGATGGATTCATGTCAAAATTGGTCGACATTTAGCACTAAAGTCAGGCTGAGATATGAATCCAGCACTTTAGGACTCCTTTTATTTTGTGTGTAGAGCCTGGGGTTCTCATCCCCCTTATTAACTCTTGCAGGAGCTTCCAGGTTCATATTTTTGGAAGAATGATTTGGCTGAAGTTTCATTCCCTCTCAAAGTAGAGATTGGCTGATGTAGGGAAGCTGGGGGGTATTTTACAGATGGCAAAATTTCCTGTTAATTAGCAAATAGCCTTTGGTACCACATCCATTGCTTTTTGCCACTTGTTTTGGGGTCATGGGGGTTATTTCCTTACGTCCTCACAGAGTCCTAGGGACAGTTTACAGCTTTTTCTCTCCTGCTTCAGTTTTCCTGCTATTTTGTTTTTGGCACGTGGAGATCAGAGGTTTATGGCTGTGTGTGTCTGCTCTGCAGGCTCTCAGTAGGGTGGGGATGGGCTTTGGTGGGGTTTTACAGGGCAGAACTGTTTCTTTATGTCCAGGTTCAATTCCCTTCAGAGGAGACAGCTGATTTTAGGAGTAAAATGGGATTAGGCCAGGTTTTGTAAAGAAAATAACTGTATTCTTGGCACCCTGCCTTCCCAGGATGTGAACATCCAGAGTCCTTTGAGATTAAGTTCTGCCTTTTTATAGAGGAGATGCCTGACATTACCTCGGGCTTTGGGAGAGCTGCCAGCCACCCAATCTGTGCTCCAGGATTAATTGCACATCTCAGATTCCAATCACCCCCTTTGCACAAACCTCCGTGTTCTCCTGATGTTCCCTGCTGGGGGGAAAAAGCCCCCAAAACAAGAAAATGCCAAAAAACCTCTTGCACACTGCTACTGGAGCTGTTGGATTTGCACATGGAGGCTTTTGTTGGATCACAGAATCATGGAATGGTTTGGGTTGGAAAAGACCTTAAAGCTCATCTCATTCGATGGCAGGGACACTTTCCACTGTCCCAGGTTGCTCCAAGCCCTGTCCAACCTGGCCTTGGACACTTCCAGGGATGGGGCAGCCACAGCTTCTCTGGGAAATCTCTTTGGGGCTTATTTTTGGGTGGCATCAGAATAAAGCCAATATCCAGACACGTGACCTCCACCTCCATCGTTCTCTTCAAAGATTTTCCACGTTTCTCTTTCTCCTTTCTCTTTCTCTTTCTCTTTCTCTTTCTCTTTCTCTTTCTCTTTCTCTTTCTCTTTTTTCTTTCTAAACCAGATATTTGCCAGGTTTTCTGTCAGCTCGGAGGGTCGTGCGGGACAGGGAAGCGCTTGGCACCGTTTCGCACGCGAAGATGGCACAATGCCGCGGGAGCAGCAGCATCCTGCATCCCTGGAAACCCCGACAGGCGCTTCTTCGGCAGGGCTGACCCCTGGCTAGCCCGTCTGAGCCGGGTTTGGGAGGCAGCCGTGCCCGGAGGAGCGGGCTGCAGGTGGCAGCAGTCTCCTTCCCTTCCCTTTCCCTTTCCCTTCCCGTTCCGCTCCGTTCCGTGCCCCTTGGCAGCCGGGGATGCTGCGGCAGCCGCTGCTCGCTGCGCACATAGCGGCTCCATCCCGCTGGTCCAACAGCGCTGCCAGCGCTCGCTGCGGGCTCTCGGAGCGTGGGGACACTCCGCGCCTCCCCCTCCCTGCTCCCCTCCTCAAGAGGAATTCGGATCCTCGGGGAGAGGGAAGGGAGGGGAGGAAAAGCCTTTCAGCATCACGCAGCGCCAGACAGACCCCGGTAATGGCATTTGTGCGCAGCGATTGGGTGGGTTGGGTTCTCCGAGCCCTGGATTGAGCGGATTCCGGGGTTTTTGTGCTTTTGGAAGTGTATTTTTTCCTGTCCTCCCCCCGTTCCCTCTGTGCGTGGCTGCGATAGCAGGAGCTGTTCCTTCCCGATAGCGGGAACCAAAGGCAGCAGTGGCTCCTGGGTGTTATCATCATTCCAGGCAGGGATGCAGCCCTTGAGCTGTGGGGGTTTGAGTGCTCAGCCCATGAACTCCGTGGCTGACAGAGGCATCTCTTCCCTCATCTCCTGGCTCTGGCTGCAGGTCCTGTCCGTGCCCTGAGTGGGATGACCCCGGTATTTACCTGCGAGTGTCACTTTGATCATTTCTGTGCTGCTCTCTGCAGCCCTGGAACTGCTCGGTGTTGTCCCTGCCAGAGCCAGCTCCAGTCCAACCCTGTGCTGGGCTGATCCCCCAGCGTGGGCAGCAGGAAAGGGATTGGGATTCTGCCCCTCTGCCCCACTCAGGTGAGAGCCCACCTGCAGAGCTGCCCCAGCCCTGGGGCCCAGCACAGGAAGGACGTGGAGCTGCTGGAGAGAGTCCAGAGGAGGCACCAGGGTGAGCAGAGGGATGGAGCAGCTCTGCTGAGAGGAAAGGCTGAGAGAGCTGGGATTGTTCAGCCTGGAGAGGAGGAGCTCTGGGGTGACCAAATCGTGGCCTTGCAGTGCCTGAAGGAGCCAACAGGAGACATGGAGAGAGAATGTGGACAAGGGATGGAGGGACAGGTCAAGGGGGAATGGTTCCCAATGCCAGAGGGCAGGGTTAGATGGGATATTGGGAAGGAATTCCTTCCCTGTGAGGGCGGTGAGGCCCTGGGACAGGGTGCCCAGAGAAGCTGTGGCTGTCCCTGGATCCCTGGAAATGTCCAAGGCCAGGTTGGACAGGGCTTGGAGCAACCTGGGACAGTGGAAGCTGTCCCTGCCCATGGCAGGGAGTGGGACTGGATGATTTTTAAGGTCCCTTCCAACCCAAACCATTCCATGATTCTTGGAAAGCTGCACTGCACGTGAGGAGCTCCAGTGTGCAGACGGGTTTTGGAAGGTGCTTGGAGCTAAATGCTGCAGGAATTCTCTGGAAGCAGCAGCTCTGCTGTTTGTGTCTCTGTCCTGACCCGAGGCAGCTTCCTTAGAGTGATGTGTTGCTTGAATTTTTGGGCTTTTCTCAGGATGGGATGAGCTCCAGCTGGTGCCATCCAGTGCAGGGAATGATGTCATCTGCCTCATCCCACTGGCAGAAGGTTGCCACTACAAAATGAGAAGGAAAAATGGGTTAGGAGAGCTGCTGATTCCTGCAAGGGGCCCTGTGGGACCCAGCTGAAATGCTCAGGCTGGTGGGTTTGGGGTAGTGAGAGACCAGCTGGAGGATGCTGGGCTTACGCCTCTGGGCATCTCTGTCACCTTAGAAAAGCTTAAAATCATTTAGGTTGGGAAAGACCCTCAAGATCATTGTGCCAGCCCTGCCAAGGCCACCCACGTCCCCAAGTGCCACATCCAAATGTCTGTGAAGCCCCTCCAGGGGTGGGGACCCCAACACTGCCCTGGACAGCAGTGCCAGGGCTGGACAGCCCTGCAGTGAAGAGATTGTCCCTAATATCCAACCTAAACCTTCCCTGGTGCACCTTGAGGCCATTTCCTCCTGTCCTGTCCTTTGTTCCCTTGTCATCAGATGAGCCCTTGAAGACCAGAAGTGGTGCAAAGCTCAATGGTAGGGTTTAATTACATTAATTACTGCTAATGGTCTCCCAGATGGGATGCATCCAAGGCCTGACTTTGCTACTGGCTCATGTGCCACCAGAGATAGAAGTGTCCCTTCAGCAGAGGCTGTTTGGGGTACCAGCAGTGGTTGTGACAGGAGTTCACACCACAGTTACTCAGCAGTGAAATGTGCAAACCAGGTGCTCAGGAATTAGGGATTCACCGTCTCCCCTGCCAAGATCCCGTTGGGAATGAAGGGCAGAGCACTGAACAGTGGCAGGAAGAATCCTGT
Source organism: Brachypodius melanocephalos (assembly GCA_013398615.1). Taxonomy (NCBI): domain Eukaryota; kingdom Metazoa; phylum Chordata; class Aves; order Passeriformes; family Pycnonotidae; genus Brachypodius; species Brachypodius melanocephalos. Next base: position 1,048,817 of record VZSR01001065.1, on the reverse strand, counting down.
GAATGCCCCATTCCTGCTTTTCCTGCCCCATGCTCTGCTCTGCCAGCCCAGGGAGGGCTCCCTGCAAAGCCACAGCACCTGCATTTGAGGGGTTGAAGGAAACTTGGAATCCTGGAGTGGTTTGGGTTAGAAGGGATCTTAAAACCAGTGCCATCCTCTGCCATGGGCAGGGACACCTTCCACCATCCCAGGTTGCTCCAAGCCCTGTCCAGCCTGGCCTTGGACACTTCCAGGGATCCTGGGCTTTCTCTGGGCAATCTGTGCAAGGGCCTCAGCATCCTCTGGGTAAAGAATTCCTTCTTAATTTCCAATCTAAGTGTGTTTCCTCCCAGTCCAAAGCTGGGCCCTCCTTTTCCCACCAGAACCGTGCTTGCAGGCATTTTAATGCATTTGATTTGTTTTTGCAGAGAATGAAGATTTGCTAACACTGATGCTAATCGTGACTCTGGAGTGATTTGACCAGATTGTTTTAGAACAAAAACCCCCGGGGAAAAAAAGACAAGTACTTTCTGCTGACATTTCTGCAAACTCTTTTTGCTTCTTTTCTGTTGAGCTGACTTTTCATTTCAGACCTTTCCTTAACTTGATTTTTGAGACGTTCAGAAGCGCTCCAAAAAGACATTTTCAATTTTGTGGAAGCAGATATTGTAGTCAAGGCAGAATAGCTTTGCCTTTGCTCTCTTCTTCTCCCTCCCAACTTTCACAATGTGCAAATCAATCAAGGGAAAAAAAATGTATTGTTTGGCTGCTGGACTCCTCATCCAGCAGGTCCTGGGTAGGGCAGAGTGATTGGCTTTGTGACCTCTCGGCTCAAAATGCCTGGGTGACAGCACTCCTTTTTCAGATCTTTTCTTTTTTCCTCTCCTGCTGAGGCGAATGACAAGATCCTGAACCTGTCCTCGCTTTGGTTGTGACTGGGTTTGGAAATCCGTGGCTGTGTCTGTGCACTGGGAGCTGTTTGACATCCCTGGTTCCAGCAGGAGAGGGCTGGTGGTCAGAGTGAAGCTGAGCTGCTAGAGCAGAGCCATTGATCCCCTTAGCTCCGGGATGGAGGGGTCTGGGATGCACTGGGGGTGCTGGCCTGTGTCTGAGCACCCTGACAGCACAATTCATTAATTGCTGTTTATTATCCTGAGATGTTGCTCCTGCCATCCTTTGCAGCAGCACCAAATGCTCCTGATGGAAAACGCAGAATCAGGGAATGGTTTGGGTGGGAAGGGACCTTAAAGCTCATCCAGACCCACCCTGTGCCATGGGCAGATACACCTTCCACTAGTCCAGGTTACTCCAAGCCCTGTCCAACCTGGCCTTGGACACTCCCAGGCATCCAGGGACAGCCACAGCTGCTCTGGGCACCCTGTGCCAGGCGTAACCACCTTCACAGCCAGGAATCTCTTCCCAATATCTAAGCTGAATTTCCCCTCTTTCAGTTTGATCCCCCTTCTCCTGGCACTCCAGTTCCTGATGGAAGGTCCCTATCCAGCTTCCAGCAGCTCTTGCAGACGCTGGAAGTGGCTCTGTGGTCTCCTTCCCTTCCCCAGGCTGAGCAGCCCCAGCTCTCCCAGACTGTCTCCAGAGGGGAGGTGCTCCAGTTCCCTATGGCAGCCATAAACAGGGACTTCCAGAGGCCTCTGGCTTTCCAAGGTGTGAAATCTCCTTTGCTTTGTGTTATTTTTGTTTGGATTTGCGTTTTGCTCTTACACTAGAGAGCGTTGAGTTCAACCCCAAGTGTCGGCCCTGAGGCTTTTCCAGCAAAACCTTTTTGCTGTGTGAGTCTTCCAGCACCTCTTAAGGGTGATCCATTTCTGGAACTCTTCATCTGTGTGAAGCTGTACCACAGCTGCTGTTCCCACCATGAGGGCCTTGATCCCAGCACCCCAGGAATGGCTGGGGCTGTGTCAGGGGGGTTTAGCTTGGATATCAGGGAAAGGTTCTTCCTCCAGAGGGTGCTGGGCATTGCCCAGGCTCCCCAGGGAATGGGCACAGCCCCAAGGCTGCCAGCGCTCCAGGAGAGTTTGGACAATGCTCTCAGGGATGCACAGGGTGGGATTGTTGGAGTGTCTGTGCAGTGACACTCCACAATCCCTCTGTGTCCTTCCCACTGAGGATATTCCACAACTCTTTGCTGTTGTTGAGCTCAGCTGATTGGCAGCTCCATGGAGCAGAATGGCCATCAGGTAACTCTCCAAAACTGATAAATACATAAATAATGGATGTGCTCATCCCACTCCGACAAATTATCCAAACCCATATTGCAGCCCCAAAACAGATAAGAAATAATTGAGTGAGACACGAGACTCCTTTTTCTCCTTTAATCCTCTGCAAAAAGGACCCATTCAAAGATTTCGCTTGGTCTTTTTAGTTTGCAGTTGTAATTTCTGGATTTTTCTTTAATCATGATTCCTTTGTGCTCTGCAGAATGAGGATCACAGGGTGGGAGCTGGCAAAGTCCGGAGCCTATGGAGCGGGATGTGCAGGCAGAGCCTTGCAGAAGGAATGCCAAGGGGTGTGAGAGCAAATAGACAAATTGCTGGTGGCAGAACTTCTTGGAAATAAACCTGGCAAATTAGAATTGTTAAAGCAACTGCTGAAATGGCTGCTGCCATTGAATTGTCAAAATAGGGGAGTGCAGAGCTCCTCAGCTAATTTACACAGCACCAAAGCGAAAATAATGGGGAAATAATGAGCAGTTATTGGTCCTGGCTCTCCCCAGTCATTATCCGAAGTTAAGACATTTATCAGCATGGAATTAAGCTGGCGAGATGTGCATGTGACACAATTACAGTGGGCAGCCAGAACCAGGGGGGATTTGAGGAATTAAGAGGATGGCAAACAGGCAGAAATAATCATTGCTGCAGGTGAGGAGGAACAGTCAGGGCTCCTGGAGTGGTGCTTAGGTCACTTTGAAGGGCGAGTGCGGTCGTTTGGGGAGGGGAACAATGACATCTGGTTCACGTGCAGGAGCAGTTGTGCCATTTGGGCGTGCCTGGGTTTGAACATTTTCCTGCCATTGATGTTGGGCATCCCCTTGGCTCCGTAAGCCCTTCCCAAGCTGCTCCAGGGAGAAGGGAGACACTCCCCAAGTGTGCCAAGTACATTTGACCCAGGCTGTGGGATGCCAGGACCATTGAGGTTGGAAAAGTCTTCCAAGTCCAAGCTGTGCCACCTTGTCACCAGCCCAGAGCACTGAGTGCCGCATCCAGGCACTCCTTGGACACCTCCAGGGATGGGCACTCCACCAGCCCCTTCCAATGCCTGAAACCCCTTCCATGAGGAATGTGTTAGGAAAAAGTTTTTAACAGAAAGGGTGATAAAGTATTGGAATGGTTTGCCCAGGGAGGTGGTGGAGTAACCATCCCTGGATGTGTTTAAAAGAAGATTGGATGTGGCACTCGGTGCCATGGTTTAGTTGAGGTGTCAGGGGTGGGTTGGACTCGATGATCTTGAAGGTCTCTCCCAACCTTGTCATTCTGTTTCTGTGTCATTCTGATTCTGTGTTGGACTGGAGGACATCTCTTTATGCAGAAGCCGTGGGGAGACCTTACCTTGGGGTGAAAATCTTGGAGAGTGCTCTTCATCCTTCCCATCCCTGTGCTTGACCCCAGAGGGAAAGAACAGGCACTGGAACAGGCTGGAGCCTTCTGTGTCCTTGAAGCCAAGCTGTGAGGGCTCTTCAGGCAGCTGAGGCTCCTGCTGGGCCCTGGTTTCCCCCAGGAATGGCTGATCCCACCTTTGGGAGGCAGCAGGGCTGAGCGTGGTTTGCCGGCAGTGAGCTCCGGCAGATGCCATCAGAGCAGCTCGCCATAAATAAACATGTGATGGGGCTGCGTGCTGCACTTGCACAACCCCAGGAGGGGACTCTGACACCCCCGGCCTTTTATCCCTTCACATCCCCATGAAGAAGCCTCTGCCCCGGGCTGCTCGTTTTGCTGCTTTGGTGCCTGTGCAGCTCTGTCACTCCGTGCTGTGGAGGAGGAGGAGGAGAAGGAGAAGGAGGGGAGCAGCGGGCGTTTTGTTGAAGTTCTTAATTGCAGGCACAGCAGGATTATGGAAATGTCAAGAGGGAAGTGACAGGGAAGACCTGACAAACACGTGGGTTGTTGGTTGATTCACTGCTCTCTTTTCTGCTGGGGTGGTGGGTGGATGTGAGGCAGGGCTGGGCTGGGGCTGCTGTGTTTATCCCTTGCTTGAGTCCAGGCCCAGGATCAGCAAAACCTAAGTGGCTGAGGAGCTGGGAGGAGGGACAGCACAGAGCAGCAGGGTTTGGTCCCCTCTGTATGAACCTGTACCCCATGGGAGATGCTGGTGTAGCACCCATGCCAAATTCCCTGTGTAATTTGGGGTGGGTGTTGTGGCAGGAGAAGCCCAGGGGACTCCAAACAGCATTTCGGGAGTTAACAAAAAGATCTCTGCCTCGTTGTGATTTAGCAGATATTGCTATTCCATTTCCTTCAGCCTGACACAAGGGTTCACTCCTCATCTCAGGAAAACTGAGATGCTGTCTTTGGGATGCAGTTCCTTGGGAAAGAAGCCTCTGCACCTTTGGATTTCCCTCTGAAGAGGGACAGATGGATCCTGCTGCTGCCATGGCCACCCAGGTGATGGAGCCAAACCAGCAGCACACGCTGGATTCAACCCTGGAGCTGCTGCAGGGATGGGATTTTCCACAGGCCCCCCAGGGCACTGCTGCAAAGAGGGAGCTGCTCCTGTCAAAGCTCCCCAGAGGATTTGTTCCTTTTGTTCCTGTGGCTTCCTCAGCAATCCTCCCCAAAAATTATCCAGCTGCTGTGCTCGATGTCCCTTGTCAGCCAGGACAGGAAGCCCAGGCTGGCACACAAAGGTCCCTCAGCCCCTCCCAAGGTGAGGAGTTGTCTCCAGGTGGTCTCTTAGGTTGGCTGGGAAAGCTGCATGGAGAAAGGAAGAAATCACCCCGATGTATGATCCAGATGTATCCCAAAGCAGCAGCTCCGTCCTGGTCAGAATGGGATGGTCCTGGTGCTGGATGCTGCCAGAGAAGGGACTCCTGGTGGGAAGGACAGCCCTGTGCCACTGTCCTGGACCAGGCCAGGGCTTGTGAATCCCACAAACCCTCATTTCTGTGCTCACAGTGATTCCAGCTGGTGGCCCTCTCCAGTGCGTGCTGGATTGTGCAGGGAGCAGGGAATGCTTTGATTGCTGGGATGTTTGCACAGGTAGGAGGCTCCCAGGGAGCTGCCAGACGCTCCCTGTCACTGGGAACAGGCTGTGTCAGCCCTGCCAGGGGGCTGGGAGATGCTGCTCAGCTGACAGACTCAGCTCTTTGGTGTTTGGGGGACCAGGAAGGAGAAGGAGCAGCCAGGAATATTTATTGCCCAAAAGCCCACAGGGAGATGGGGAGGAAAAGGCAGTAAGGGTCAAAATGGGTGGCTGGAAACAGAAGAAAAGTGGAAAAAGACAGAAAAGAGTAGGAGGATTGGCAGAGGAGAAAACTGCTCTCAAAGTACAACTCAGCTGTTGGACTGAGCCCAGAGGAGGCACCAGAGTGAGCAGAGGGATGGAGCAGCGCTGCTGGGAGGAAAGGCTGAGAGAGCTGGGATTGTTCAGCCTGGAGAAGCTTTGGGATGATCTAATTGTGGCCTTTCAGTGCCTAAAGGAGCCAACAAGGAGCATGGAGAGAGACTATTTCCAAGGGAGGGAATGCCAGGACAAGGGGGAATGGCTTCCCACTGCCAGAGGGCAGGGATAGATGGGATATTGGGAAGGAATTCTTCCCTGTGAAGGTTTTGATGCCCTGGCACAGGGTGCTCAGAGAAGCTGTGGCTGTCCCTGGATCCCTGGAAGTGTTCCAAGCCAGGTTGGACAGGGCTTGGAGCAACCTGGGATAGTGGAAGGTGTCCCTGCCCATGGGATGGGATGAGCTTTAAAGTCCCTCCCAACCCAAACCATTTCATGATTCTATGACATATTGGGAGTGCCAAACATTTCTGGAACATGGAGTGGTGGGACCTGGGATGTTGCTTCTTTCCTATCTTCTCCTTCACAAAGGCCAGGCTGCCCCATCTCATCTTTCTATCTCTTCATTCTGATCCCCCAGAGCACATATTCCTCATTGACCATCTCTGTGTTTGCAGCCTGAGTAATTTGGGCAATTTGGGGTTTGCAGCAGCACCTGGGCCAGAGCCAGCTTGTGTCTGAGGTTCTGAGCTGGAGGCACTGCAGGGTGGTGGCTCCAGGTCACAACTGCAGGGTGTTGAACACGTCCCCGAAATTGGCAGAGCCCCTAAACACGGAGGGGTCACACTCTGCCCTTGCTCCTTTTCCCAGCTCTTGGTGAAGGACGCTGTTCCTGCTTTTTGGGCCCTTTCCCTGCCTTGTTGCTTGTTAAAAAGGTGTTTTGCTTTCCCCGGGTGTTGGAGAGGTTTGTGACATTTTGAGCTAAACTTTGCTGTTTCAGCAGCCAGCAATGAAGGTGATTCCAGGCAGTTGTTCCATAAGCAGCAGAACTAATGAGCCCCTGGATTTGTATCCCACTTTCCTGACTTCTGCCTCCCCCTTCATAATATTATCTCTCCCTACAGAGCCAGTGTGCCCCTGTCCCCCTTCTCCATGTCCTTTTCCTCTTGGCACTCACAGGTTGCCACGTGGAGCAGGAGTTTTCTCGGCTCCAAGGCACTCATTTGGCTCTGTCTCCCCCCATCCCCACCATATTTTTTTCCCAGGATTTCTCAGTATTTAATTATCTCCGAGCCTTCTGTCAGTCTGGGGGAAGTTTCAGTTCCTAGAGGTGGGAATCTGCTGCTCAGATGGACCAGCAGTTGTACAGACAGCGAGAAGGGAGTTTCTGCAGAATAAATCCCTTTCCTGGGAAGCGTGGATGCTGTCCTTTGTCCCTGTCACCTGCCTGGAAAGCCAGGTACTGCCCTGCTGCTGTGGGTTGGAGAGGAAAAACCTGGGAATAAACAGGAACAAAGCAGAGGACTGGGGGTGCCAGCAGGGCAGGAGGGCAGGAGCAGAGGAAGCAAAGGGTGTTTGGGATATCCTGAGCAGTGTTTGCCATTGAGGGAATCATCCTTGGTTTCCCAGAGTGCCCCCTTGGCACTGCTTGGCTCGGGGCAGGGTGTGCCCTTCCCAAAGGATCCAGAGGAAAAATCCATGCAGGAGCTCAGATCCAGCCACTGAGGGCTCAGCCCTGTGTGAGTGGGAGAATCACGGAATCCTGGAATGCTTTGGGCTGGAAGGGACCTCAAACAGCACTTTGTTCCAACTGACACCTGCTGCTTGTGCCTTTGTTTGGATGCTCCTGCTGGGATGAGATCAGAAGCTGGAGCAGGATTTTCTCCCCTGGCTGTGCCCTTGCCATCTCCAACCCCTCACACCAATTTCTCAGCTCACCCACGTTCCACCTTTCCAGGAGCTCTTCTGCAGCCTTGGCATTGCCCAATGACCCAACAGCAGTGAGGAAGTCAAATCCAATTTGTGACCTTTCAGTACTCTCAGGGAGTTCATAAAAAAGAGGGAGAGTGACTTTTTACACAGACAGTGCTGGGACAAAGGGGAATGGCTTTAAACTAAAGGAGTAGGAGTTTATCATGGAATCTTAGGGGAAGAGCATTCCTTGCCCAAGATTTAGGTTGTATATTAGAGAGAAATTCTTCCCTGTGAGGGTGGGGAGTCCCTGGCACAGGGTGCCCAGAGAAGCTGTGGCTGCCCCTGGATCCCTGGAAACGTCCAAGGCCAGGCTGGACAGGGCTTGGAGCAACCTGGGATGGTGGAAGGAGTCCCCACCCATGACAGGAGCTGGAATAGGATGGGCTTTAAGGTCCCTCCAACCCCAGCCTTCCCAGGACTGTGGCCCAGTACAGGATTTGTGCGTCTGTCTGTGTCCCAAACCTTGGAGGAATTGCTGGGAGAGAGCCAGGGAACTGCTCTGTGCTGGGAATGTCCATTCACAGGCAGCATCTGGAAAGGGCCCCAAATTTATCTCCGTCATTGTCACTCCCCATTCACCCCCCTGAGTGACTCCAACAGCTCTGCACAGAGCTCTGCATAACTTGCCTGACTTTAGGAGTCAGCAATTGATAAATGTCTGTATCCTTGGATGAGGATAATCCAGTCATACAAGTCTGGCTGGATTTCAGCTGTTCTCCAGAAAAACAACAACAATGACAAAAAAAAAGGAGTAGGGGAGTGAAATGTTTACTTTTGGTGCTTTCCACAAGTGGAAATGACAGAGCGTGGGAAAAGAAAAGCCAGTCCTGGTGGGCAAAGGTTGGAGGGGAACAGAAGTGAGGGAAATCTCCTCTCTTTGCTGGTAAAAAAGGGGCTTGGCAAGAACAGAGCCATTCTTTGGATTTCTCCAAGGCACAGGATGAAGGCAGAATGTTCAATGAACATAACTCTGCCATTGTCAATGCAGGGCTGTTGATGCCAGCCAGGCAATCCGACCCTGAGCTTTGATTAAAAAAAAAAAAGTCAGCCAGCCCCAAATGTTCCAATAAAAAAGAGGTTATGAAAAAAAAACCCCTCGTGCTTTGGTTAAAGAGCACCCAGCTCCTGAGTCATTTATTACAGCTGAAAGGATTAAATGTCATCAGGGAACCCAAAAAGCAAATGAATCTGTAATTAAATGTTTAGCCCAGCCAAGGCAGTGTGGCAGTGCCAGGCTGAATAATGTATAGAGGAAGCAGCCCCAGCCCCGTGCTTGCTTCCCTTTTTTTCATTAACTGGATCTGTATTAATGCAAAACGAGGGAGCTGAGCGACTTTCAGCACATTCTGGATTTGTTGGTGTTTTGATGATCCCAGGACTCAAAAGCTTCTGCTGAGATCAGTGCCAGCTTGTGCTGGAGTTATCCGAACAGGAGATCTGATACCTGCTGGAAAAGCAAACAGGAGAGCGAGAGAAAACAAACACTGAAAATCCACCAAGAGCTGGGCCTGGAGAGCCCTGGGAAGGGCATCCTCCTCTTTTCCAGCCTTGCCTGTGGAAATCTGCACAGATCTCAGCTGGCAACAGAGCTGAGATCTCTTTCCTAATTCATGTTATGGACTAAACACAATGCAAAGATTGAGGCCGGCTGGGGAGCAAAAACCGAACCCAGGATGTTGGGACATCGAAGGAGAGGAGGGAAAAAAGTGATCAAATCCAGCTTATAAAGCACAGCAATCAAAGTGGTGCAGAAAGGTCATTTCACTTCACTTGATTGTATGTTATGAGTCCGGGAAGCCTTTTTTTTTACCCAAATTTGAAGACACAGCACCAACATTTTTGAGTCTAATCAAGCTTACCAATTAGTGGAGACATTCTCAATGACAATTGTCAATTAACCTCAAGGTTAGAAATCCAGGGTAACCTGAACCATCCTTAAGCTCATGTTAGAGTCCCAATAACACTCTGTAATATTAAAATAAACCTCCAGCAGGTTTTACATGTGTGCAGACCCAATGTACCTCTGCAGCTTTCTGAAATCTATTTCCAATTCTTTTGTAACTCCTTTTTTTTTTTTTTTTGCAGCTAAACATTATTAACCTTCAGAGCTGTCTGTCCTACTTATGGTAATCGAGGCAGCAGGAGCTGATTCTGCTGGAGCATTGATCCCTCTGTCAGGTTATTGTTCCTGCCTCTCCCCCAGCTGGGACCACGTTCATCGTGGTATCAGACCTTGCAAGTATTTAAGTTTTTCCTGCTCTTTGATTTTTCTCCTGTTCCAGTCAGAAAGGGAATGCTCAGCTTTTGGGATCGGGTTCCGTGTGTGCCTCCAGGCCAGAAAGGGATTTGGGTTTGCCTCCCTTGTCCTTCTTCCACCCAGCATCCCACCTTATACAGCTAAAGAGGCAGGGTAGACTAAATTCCAAATATTCCTGAGATGTTGGACAGCTGAGACCCGAATTCCCGTTTTCTAGAAGGTTTTTTGGCATGTCCTCCCCCAGGGCAAGGAATTTTCACAGTGAATTTTCATGAGGAAGCAGAAAGGGCCGGGAGAGGCAAGGCTCCTGTCCACTGTCTGCTCTTCCTCGTTATGCTAAAGGAGGGCCTTGGAAACGTGGAATTACTTTGGAAAACAGCTCCTGTGTTCCTAGGGAGGGGGAATTGATGCCTGAAAAATTATCTCCCTTCCAATACAGGCAGGGGTGCTTTGGAGAAAGGATGTTCTGCACTTCAGCACGTTCAAAGAACCATTTAGGTGTGATTTGTGGGGGAAGCTCCTGCCAGAGCCCCGGCTGGCTGCCAGGGTCAGGCAAAGGGAAGAATCCTCTTGGGATGGGAAGCCTGGCATCGTTTGTCTTGCATCAAGACTCTCTGTGTGAGCTGGGTGTGGCTGTGAGGGTGTCAGGAGGGAGGGAACTGCGCTCTCAGCACGGCATCATTAAAATTGTTCCACTTCATTCTCGTGACCCCTGGGGGACAAGGAGAATTCTAATGGGCTTTGGGTTCTATCTCCACAGTTCTGTCCCATTTTCAGGTTAATAGCACTGATGTCTCTTATCTCTCCTTCGCCATCAGGGCTGGAACGGGGGGAATCCAGCATTTTGTTGGGAGTTTTAAAAGCTGCCTCCAAATCTGTCGAGGGAGATAAACTATCTTTGCTATCGGAAAATAGCTTCTCTTTGCTATCTGCTGGGACAACCACAGCTCCACAAAGGATGCTGCTGCCCAGGGAGAGACAATCCCTGGGGAAAGGTGGGAGAATCAAGGGGGTTTTGGGGACCCTCTGCATTCCAAAGAGGTGAAAAGGCTTCTGGAAAAGGCAGCATCAGATCTTGATGAGCCCTTGATGAGCAGCAGCAGCATCCTGGTGAGGAGCCACAAGTGGAGCTGAAGCTGTGAGGGATGAGCTGAGGTTGTGAAGGAATTCCCTGAGTCAGGAGATGGTTCTGCTCCCATTTGTCACGGCAAGAGGGTGGAACTGAGCAGTTTTGCTGCTGTAAATCACAGAATCACACGCAGATCTGAGCGCATTTTCGGGTGGGATATTCAGGTACAGCCCATGGAGGTCTGGAGAGCGTTTTCTTTTTGACTGCTTGAAGTTTGTTCTGCAACTAAAGCATTTCCTTCCAGCCAAAATATCCCATCTGCCAAAATTATCCCCATTAAATGTTACCAGAATCAATATCTAAATTACTCTGCTTACATAGGCGGCTTTATTGAGCCAAGGCAAATGAAGCCTTTACAAAAACATTCTGAGGAAAGGATTCCGAGCATGGGAACACCTCTGATGGTGGTGACAAGTAACCAGATGTCACAAATTACCTTGGGAGCACGATGTTTCCAGCTGGAAATCCTGGCAGGCACCGCAGGTGCCAGCTCAGATGGAGAAATGATCTCTTTTGCTCCTGGGGATGCATCTCCCACTGGATCCCTGTGGCCACCCTGGAGGGTGAAGCTCTTCTGCAAAGCTCAGGATCTGAGGGAGAACTGGTGGGTGAAAACCCAGCCAATTTCTGGTGGTTTCCCTTTGTCAGAGATATTAATCCCAATATTTCAGAGCTCAGGTGTTTTAAAGAGCTAATCCACACCTCACCAAAGTGAAATCAAAATCCAAAACTCAACCTTGGCTCCCAAACCGTGATTTTGGGAGAGGCCAGAATTCCTGTTGAGAGGCATTGTGCTAACAGACTCCTCATCCTCTCCTGCCAGGCACTGAAAGCCTTTCCTTGGCAGCTGCTCTCTACAGAGTTCCTCTGGGAAATGCCCCACTCACTCCCTCTCTGCTTCCTGCAGTTTTTCCTTGGCATGCATTGCCTTTGGAGACAGCTCTGGAGTCGCTTGGTTTCATTTAACCCCTCCCTCCTGCTAAAGAAGAGAATGAATGCTGCAGGAGCAGAGTGAGGATTCCAGCTGGGACACTCCCATCCTGATACCTTTCCCTCACTCCTGATTTCTGGGGGCACTATTTCCACTTTTCTGCTGGATTTCCACCTTGATCCCTCTCCCCACTGGAGACTTCTTGGTGTCCCTTGGTGGGATACAGCCCCCTCCCTTCTGGGATCACTCTTCTGTGTGTCTGGACTCCTTTTGGAGACCTCCCTTCTGTTTCCCATGTGGCTGGAGAGAAGAATCCCAGAGTTTCCCCCATTCCTGGTGGTTTCCTGTGGCTCCTTAGCAAAGAAATTCTGAGTTTTCATTTCTTTCAGACCTTTTCTGATCCTTGGCACGGCTGGAGGCACTTAGGTGTGGAGAGAGAGGGATTTTAGTCAGCAGAGAGATCTTACAAGTGGTTCTCTGAGTTGTAAATTCAACACCAAGATGCTCAAACCCCTCCTGCATCCAACACCCCGATTTTAACATTACCCAAAGGAACGCTGATGGTAGTTCCTGGCATTTAGGAGCTGCCTTTTCTGTGTTTGCTGAGTGTGTGTAGAGACCTTTCCAACACCATTTTCTTGGTTCTGAATGCACACACGAGTGTCAGGATTTTGGGAGTGGGAGGTTGGCTGCCCTTTCCTGCTCATGGCTCCTCAGAACATTTCCTGGGGGTGCTTGCTCACTTCCACGGGGAGGAGGCACGGGAGAGCACCGAGGAGATAAAAGCAGCCAAGCTGAAGGTCAGCTCCTGAGCTGGGCTGGGGTTTGTGCTGAGCCAGGGTTTGTGCTCATCCAGGGGCGGGGGTGGCAGGGGAGGCACTGGGAATGCTGGGGGAAGCAATGGTTTTAAATAGATCTTTACACAGCATATCAACATTTGGCATTTCCCGATTTCAGAACAGTGGAGGAGGAACCCAGAACTCCAGCAATCCCCCTCGTTCCCTCCGTGCCAATTAAGACCTCAGCCTGCTCCCCTCCCTCACACGGAACAGCCACTTGGGCACCCGTGCCAGCAGCAGCTTCCTTTGGGAGCCAATTCCTGCCTTCCAGGGGCTCAGAGGAACAGAACCACCCTGGGGGTGCTTCCTGTCTGCTGGGAATGTTCCAGTAGCCCGTTCCAGGGAATCAGCACCTAATTCTGGGAGATTCTCTCTTCACTGCCTTCTGTCTCTCACCTCTTCCCCTGAGCAGGGCTGGGATGTGGATATGCACTTTTCCTTTTTCCTTCCAGCCAGGCACCAGGGCATTCCCATCCACCTCCAAGGTGTTTATCCAAGGTGTCAGGTCCTGCCACCTCCACTCCCAGGTGGCTGCTGGCAGTCCCCTGTTCATGTGTATGTATTTCCATGAGCTGCTGTCCCTGGTAGCCTGGAGGTTCCAAGCCTCAAGCAGCCTTTTCCTCTCTCCTCCAGGCTGCTCTCCCAGATATTTGCATTTCCTTTCTCCACGTCCTGCTGTCACCTGCTGCCACTGCACTTTGAGTCTTGGCAGCCCCCTTGTGTCAGAGGGATTGACCCCAAAGAATCTCAAGGTGTTGGAAAATCTTCACTGCAGTTCAGGGATCAGCTGCTGCTCCAGCAGCATCTGGAGTTTCCAACCTCTCTGTTTGCTGGGGATTTCAACTGCTGCTCCTTGGCAGGGGTGCAGCATTCCTGGGAAGTTCCTTCCTCAGGGTCTGGTGGCCGTGCTGAGCACAGGAGTCTTTGGATCACCCATTTCCCTTGGCACAGGAATGTTTTATCCATTCCCCACTGCACTCAGGGGGTGTGAACAGCCCTTTCCCATAGATTTCCCAAGTGCTTTCCACTGATGAGTCCAGGATGCAGGGATTGCAGTAATTTTGGAGTTTCTGAATCCAGAACCATTTGTGGTCCCAGCACGGAGCTGTGAGGGTGGTTACAGCTTTCCCAGGGGTGCTGACAGCCTGGAGCAGGGAAATGGCCAGAGAAACCAGGAGAGCCACTCTGAGGGATGGAGGAGGACACAAAAGCTGCTTCCTGAGGTGTCTGGATTGATGAAGATGGGAGGCATGGAGCAAAGTCTCCTTCCAACTGCTAGACTGGGGGGGGATGAGGACAAGAAATGATGGAAGAGCCAAGAAACAGGTGGATCTTTGGATGGAAGTGGATCTTTGGGTTGGATCCTCTGCCGCCTCCAATTCCACAAAGAAGATGTTCTTCCATGGTGTTCCCAACCCTCCTTTCTTCCTCTCAGAGCTCAAATCTGCTCCATTTCCTTGCCCCATTCCCACACCTCTCAGCCCCAGGAATGGGAGATCCAGTGTGCCATATCCAGATGAATCCCATCCCCAGAGCCCAGGGCACGCTGAGCCTGCTGCCAGCAGGAAAAGGGAAATCTGCTGAGGATGGGAGAGTTCCCAGCGTGGAGATGGCACCTGGTGTCAGCAAAGCAGGAGAGCTCAGTGGGAATCCTCAGAATGCCTTTCATCTTTAGCAGCACAGCTTCCCAGAAAGCTTTCAGTTCCTTTTCTTCCTACCAATTAAACCAAAAAATATTAAGAGCTGCTTTGTCTGTTTTTTTAAAGGAAAACAGAAATAAAAAGGGGTTTGGCAGAGCAACACTCTCAAAAATTGTGCTGCTTTGGGGGTTTCACTTGGTTGACTTGTTTCTTTTAGGAGGGTGACTTGCAAATTTTGTGCGAACTCTTAATGTTTTGCTTCAAATCACCTCATGTGCTTGAGAAATGGTGTATAAATGTTCCAAATTTGCTGTGTTTAAAAGGAGAGGCGTCTACCAGCAGGGTGGTTTTGAAGAAAGGTGCGTGCTCTGGGTTGGGTTCGAGTCTGTCATAAATATCTGAGCCTCCATGACTCCAGGATCAAACACTGCTTTTGAAATTAGAAATAAAACCTACAATTAAAAAAACCAACCCAGCCTCATCTGCTAATGGCAGCCTGTTAGTGCAGCGTGCTCCAGCAGAGCTGGGGGAGGAGCTGGGAGCAGGATTCCATCCCTTATTTTTGATGTGCTGATTGAAGTGAGTGCTGCAGCCCCGCTGCTGCCGTGTCCTGTGCCAGCACAGATGCCCAGGACAGCCCAGGGAGAGCAGCATGGAGGGGCTGGTTTGGGGATGATTAAAGAACCTCAGAAAGGCAGAGTGGAAAGAGGAAAGGGCTCTTGACTTTGTTTTAGGGAGGATTCAGGGTTCCCAGTGCATCAGCTCAGCAGGAGGGATCTCAGCTCAGCCTGGGGTAGAACCAAACTGCTCCAGTCAGCTCAGGCTGTGCTGTCCCTGCAATATTCCTGCTGCCTCTGCTCCCAGGTCACAGAGGGGAGCTGTGCACAGCTTCCAGGCTGTCCTGCTGGGCAAACCTGGCTTTGGCTTGCCCAGGACTGTGCTCCCTGGCACAGTGACAACATGGAGATGCTCCATCCCTGGAAGGGTTTAAGGTCAGGTGGCATGGAGCTCTGAGCAGCCTGGGCTGGTGGAAGGTTGGGGTAGAACGAGATGAACTTTAGGGTCACATTCCAAACCAGTCTGTGATCTCACAGGGCTCCTGGGATGTTCCAGGAGAAGACAAATGACAAGGGAGGCCTGGGACATCACACACTTGAGCAGTCAGACTGCTCCTGCTCAAAGCTCTGCTGGGCAGAGTGCAGGGGAAGGGCTCAGAGGAGGCCAATGGAAAACCTGTGGATATCCCCAAATCCCATCATCTGCCTGCCCTGCTGTGCTGGCCAGGTCCGTGCTGTGCCTGCTCACACAGCCCCTTCTGCAGGCAGTGCATGTGGAGCCCTTGCAGAGCTGCTCTGGGTAGGGCAGTGGTTTTGGGGCGTCTTGAGCTTCTGTCCCACCTCAGTGACACAGAGCCTGGGCAAGGTGACAGTGTCTCACCCTGCTGGGGCTGCAGGGACCTGCTGAGCTCCACACTGCTCCCCTCCCAGAGAGCCCAGATGGATGGTTCTTTTACTGGGAGCTGGATTGCTTTGCTTGCTGCTTGCTGATCCATTCCCAGATCCAAAGGAGGTGGCCAAGGCTTGTTCTGCTGGGATTTAGGTCATGGCCAAGGCTCCACAGCCAGAGCTGGGAGTGCACAGAGCCTCAGACATCAGAGCCTGGCTCGGTCCTGAGCAGACAGACCCCCCAGCACAGGGTCTGGAGAAGCTCACCAGCCACCCCTGAGCAGGAGAGGCGTGGGATGGAACCACTCCAGGCCTTGCTGTCCTTATCTCTGGTGGAGATGGAGACAGTGCCTCACGCAGGGGCAGGATGTGGGAGGAGAACCAGGGCTCCTCTGATGTCTGGAGGCTTCAGAAGCGGATCCAGAAGGATCAGAGAGGAGCCAGGGGTGAGAGGCAGGGAGTGTTGGAGCCAGGCCCTGCTGCTGGCTGTCTTTATGTGGCATTTGAGACAGTGTGGGCAGCTGGCTCCTGCTCTCCCTCCCGACGCCGCTTTGTTTGGGAGGTTGTAGACACATGTCAGCAGTGATGGATAGATTTGTTTGACTTCCTGTCAAATCAATGATTACTCCTAGAAATCTCTTTTATTAGTTTATCAGAGGAAGTTCTCTGTCATTTATCCCAGTGGAGCTTGGCTGCCTGGTGTCACTGAGCAGGAGTTATTGCTGGCTTTATTGTGCTGCTGCTTTTAGGCTTTGACACCATATTTATTTTTGTCTTGCTTTGACACTAGAAAAGGTTCATTCCTGTTTTTCCCCTCATTGTGCAGAAGGTTTGTTTTTGCTTTCCCATCCCAGTCCTTGGAAATTTGCAGGAATTTGCCCCAAGTACCAGGGTTTGCATCCATGTTCTCTGTTCAAGTCGGACTTGATGCTGTCTGGATGTTCTTTGTCGTTTTTGAGCTCATGGAGGTCTTGATTTCCCAGGAATTATAGAATGGTTTGGATTGGAAGGGGCCTCAAAGATCTTCCAGTTCCAACTTCCTGCATCACAGAAGTTGGAACAAATGGGTTGGAATCAGAGCAAGGAGGAGTGGGTGAGTTAGAGGGAAAAGTCACAGGGATGTACGCCCCAAAAATTCTCCACTGGGCTTGTTTGGGTTCAGGGAGAAGGAGGAGCTCTCCTCTCCAACATTGTCCTACTGCATCCCAAGGGAAGGGATGTGGGGGTGGTTTGGCCCCAAGGCTCTTCCATGGCTGCAGGAGCACTGAGCATGGGCTGTAGGAGAGCTGAGCTCCTCCTGGGATATTCCTGGGCCATCTCCACGTCCCTCCAGCCCTTTGGGATCCCAAGAGCCCTCTGCTCACAGCACCCCAACCTTGCAGGGCTGATGGACACCCGAAGGCTGGCAGGGATTCAAAATGCAGTCCCTTCATGTGGGCTCAGGTCGGGGAGCTGGGACAGAGCTTTTTGGGATCTGCTGGATGCAGTAACTTCACTGAGAACCGTTTCACAGCTCTTTTTAAATAGAGGAGAAGGAGACTTCAGGCCCAGCTCACAGATACAAGAGCTGTGCAAATTACTGACTCATTTCTCTTTGGTTATTTATCTCCATTAAAAATCTCCCTGAATGGCTTCAGATCAATCTAAATAATACTTTTTCCCATTGACATTATGAATCATAGAATCACAGAATTTGCTGAGCTGGAAGGGACCCATCATGAAGTGCAGCTCCTGGCCCTGCACAGGACACCCCACCAATCTGCCTGGGAGCATTGTCCAAATGTTCCTTGAGCTCTGGGGGCCTTGGGAAAATGGCTAAGGATGACAGTGGAAAAGAGGATGCTTTCAAATCAGCTTCAAGACTAATCCTGGAAAGGATTTTTCCAAGTAAAACCTCAGCTTGATTAAAAGTAATCAAATGAAACATCATCCAGCCCGTTCTCAAGCTTTCCTACCAGAAGTCCGGAGAACTGAGAGTGCCTTCTTGCTCTGCTTTATCCCGAGGGAATCCTTCCAGAGCCGGGCTCTGCAGATCCTCCCTGCCCTCCTTGGGAGCTGCAGATCCAGACCCCAGAGTTCAGGGAGGAGAGGACTCTGTTAGCAGCAGGGAGAGGACAGCCCGAGGGCAGAGCTTCACCCTCTGGCCAGCCCCACATCATTCCAGCCATGGAGCAGGGAAGGATGCAGCTGCACAGGAACAGCCCTGGGTGACTTTGCTGGAGTTGTGGATGCTGCTGCAGCCTCCTCTCCTCCTCCCAGCGCCAAAGATCTTGCTGTTCTTGCCCTGATAGTCCAGGAACTCCTAAGCCAGGCTTTGGTACGCTGATCTTTGTCTTCTCTCTGAGCAGAGGAACATCTGCAGTTTTTCCTTGAGCCACGTGGGAGAGAAGGAATTTCTACCACTGGGCTGGAGGGGGATTTGGGCCCAGCTTCAGGTTCAAGGTGAATATACACTCAGTTTTGGTTGTCTGCTGATCCAGGCTGCTCCACCAAATCCCCTCGATGGCAGCTGATGTACTTCCATGTCCCCTCATGGTCCTGTTTGTTTGTGACCTGGAGCTGGATGTCTGGAATTGGTACCCAGCCTCGAGGGAGAACAGCACCCAGCTGATGTGTTGTGTAGTGCTGGGGGCAGTAAATGAAGCTGAGGGGAGATGGGGGCAGTGGTTGAAGCCTTCATGAGAAGATAAAAGCCTCTTCTGAGATCAAAGGCAGCAGGGAGAAGTGCACAGCTCCTGAAAGCAAATAACAACCAACAACCATCCAACGTGAAGCTGGGATTTATCTCTGCTCCTGAGATACATCCCATCCCTCCATCAGCAGCTAAGCCTGACAAGGACAGCAATTGCCTGCTCTCTGATGGGTCGCTGGAGCTCTGTGCAGCAGGAAAGCTACAGCCTGTCACCCTTCCCAGGACAGGAATCTGTTCCTTCTGCTGGGAAGTGCTTCCAGAGAGAGAGAGAGAGATCAATTCCTACTCTTATCAGGCTTTTCTACCCAGTAGTTAATGGGTCAAACACCTGATTTGATGTAGAAATCACCTGGAGGGTGTAGAAATCACCTGGAGGAGGAACAGAGGGATGGAGGGATCCCGAGGGATCCTCAGGAGAGGCGGGTGGGGTTTGCCGGCCCAGGGGGGCCCATTAATTTTGTCCAGCGTGTAATGCAGAGTGCAGTGATTGCTCCAAACAGAAATGATTTAACCTTGAGCGAGGGAAACACAACCCAGCAGGGGCCGTGGAGCAATTCAGAAATTCCATCTGTGATCTCCCGTGCCCCCGCTCCGCTCCAGCGGCTCCGGTGTCACCCATCCATTATTTCCACGGGCACTGTGAGTGCATTATGCATGAGCCACTGCTGCATCAGCCAGGACTTCTCCAAGGCTGCAAAAATGATCCATCCCATTCCGTGGAGCTGGGCTGTGGCTCATGGGCTTGGGAAGATGGTGCTGCCTGGTGGAAGGGTGTGGGTTTGGCTGAGCTTGGCATCGAGGGGATTTTTCCACGTGTTTCCCTGCGGGTGTGGATTGTGGCAGCCCCCACAAAGAGCTTGGCTCTGGGACTCCAGCAGGAGCAGCACTCCCTGAAAATGCTGGATTTGCTGTGGAGCATTGCTTTAGGGAGAAGAAGAAGCACATCTCAGCTTTTGGCACCTACCCAGGTGGGTTGTGGGGTGACAGCTGCCCCAGGGATGGAGGGGAGCTGGGAAGGTAGATCGGATTTTGCCATCCCAAGGGTGGAATCACAGAATCATGGAATGTCCTGAGTTGGAAGGGAGCCACAAAGATTATAAAGTTCAACTCCTGGCCCTGCACAGACACCAAAAACCCCATCACTGGGACCTCACTGGGGTCAGCAGTTTCCTCTTGAGGAGCAGCTCCAACCTTTGCTCTCTGTGAGCAGGGACAGTGATGCCCAGTGATGACAGAATCCAGGCTGGAGCTGTGCCAGGGGAGTTTAGGTTGGATATCAGGGAAAGGTTCTTCCTCCAGAGGGGGCTGGGGCATCGACCAGGCTCCCCAGGGAATGGGCACAGCCCCAGAGCTCCAGGAGCATTGGGAAAACACTCCTATGGATGCACAGGGTGGGATTGTTGGGATGTCCTGGGCAGGGTCAGGAGCTGGGCTGGATGATCCCTGTGGGTCCCTCCCAGCTCGGGATGTTCCATGGTTGTCAGGAATGGTGACTGTGAGCAGCCATGCATTGCTGCATGCAGGGTTTAACAGGTGTCCAGGGGGAAAGAAGGATGAATGGAGGCTTTTCCAGGGGCAGAGCTCAGGAGCTGTGGGATACTCTGGGATCTGCTGAAGGCTGTTTGGCACTGACCCTCCAAGCTCATCCCTTAGGTCTCAGTGCCCAGGTGTTGCCTTGGTCTGAAGCAGTGGCTCCTTTACAGCCTGTTCTGGACTGAGTTTTCCCTCTGCAGCCCAGCACCCCTGTCCAGACCTTTCCCAGAGAGCAGAGCATGGGCCACAGATTTCCCTGTGTCCCTGGGATCCAGGCTGCCCCATGGGAGCCCAGATAAGTGGTGGGGAATACCAGCTGGCTTGGAATGAAAACATGTTTCTTCATTAGGTGAAACAACACAGCAGAGGGAAAAGGATTTTAAAACAACAAAGGCCCACAGCATATTTTACCTTATTTAATCTTACAAGCTGGGTTTGATAGGCTTTTCTTTTCCCTTCTAGCTTACAAGGCTCCAATTCCCCTCCAGGGCTTTGTTCTGCTCTCCCCAGTCCCTGCTTGGAAGGCTCAGAGCAGCATCTGAAGGGGCCCACAAGGAAGCCAGGGAGGGAATGATCATCAGGAACTGGAGTGCCAGGACAAGGAGGAATGGCTTGGATCAGACAGAGGGCAGGGTTAGATGGGATATTGGGAAGGAATTCCTCCCTAGGAGGGTGGTGAGACCCTGGCACAGGGTGCCCAGAGAAGCTGTGGCTGTCCCTGGATCCCTGGAAGTGTTCCAGGCCAGGCTGGATGTGGCTTGGGGCAACCTGGGCTAGTGGAAGGGTGTCATATGAATCATAAAATCATGGAATATCCTGAGTTGGAAGGGATCATCAATCCAGCTCCTGGCTCTGCACAGACATCCCAACAATCCCACCCTGTGCCTCCCTGTGAGCATTGTCCAAACTCTCCTGGAGCTCTGGCAGCCTTGGGGCTGTGCTCATTCCCTGGGGAGCCTGGGCAGTGTCCCAGTACCCTCTGGGTGAAAAACTTTTGCCTGATATCCAACCTAAATCTCCCCTGAGCTTCAATCCCCTTCACCAATGTTAGGTTCCACTGAATTAGTCTCTGCTCACAAAGCTGGGAGAAAACAAGCAGGATATTTTCTCCCCTTACCTGACTGCAGTTTTAACATCCCCAAAGCTGGCAATCTCCTGCACTGATGTTGCCGCTGAAAAGAAACAGCATTAGAAGGAATCAGGGGAATTATTCTGTGGGCTTGCAGAGTGTCTGCAAACCCCAAACATTCTGTATGATTGTAATGCCTAAAACAGTGAGCTGTGCTCATCCCTCCAGAGACTCTGCACTGAAAGGAGGCTCCAGGACTGGCAGGGCTCTGACTGAAAGCCTGAAAACTCTTGCTGAGCCCGAGGCTGGTGCTGCTCTCCAGTAGATGCCAGGATTATGGAAGAGCTCAGCAGAGCGCCGTTCTCCAGCAGTTCCTGCTATTTCCCAGCCATCCCTTACATTTCGGGCGTTTGATGTTCACTTTGTGGGATAGAACACAGTGCTAATTAAGTCAGGATCCTGAGCAGTTCTGCATCTCCTGCAGTCATGACGGGATGATCTGTCACTCCCGAGACTGCCGGTGCTGATCCAGAACAAAGAGCTGTGCCATTCCCACATCATGCCAGGAACAAAGGCAGGCCCTGAAAGGCTGCACATGCTGAGTGCAGAGCAGCAGCACAGCCTGACCTGGGACAGCTCCCTCAGCCCTCTGCTCCTCCGCAGCTCCTGCCACATCCCTGCTCTCCCCCGTGCTCGGGATGTGGCAGCAATTCTCCCTGATGATGCATGTGCAGGAGGCTTTGATCTCCGTGGCTGCATCCTGTATTACAGCACGGAGAGCCTTTCATAACCGGGGCAAGAAGCCCATTAATGATTGTGATCTTCTCTGCACACGTGAACCTCCAGGACTCCGGCATTCCCCATCTTCCTGGGACAATTCCTGGGGCTGGGAAGGCACAGGGGTCACTTGGCTTGTTTGAAAAGTCCACATCCAACTGGATCAGCAGTGGATACAGGGACTGCTTTCCTGCTTTCCTGCTTTCCCTCTTTCCCTCAGGCAGGAGGAGGATGTGGGGCCAGGAGCAGGCTGAGGGGCACTGGCACTGTGCTGTGCTGGGTTGATTTGAGGGGGGTGAGTGTCGTGCAAGTTGAGCACAATCCTGGGAATCCTATGCTCCCTGGAGACAGGGACAAAGCTGCCTGGCAGAGCAAGAACTGAATCAGGGAATGATTTGGGTTGGAAGGGACCTTAAAACACATCCAGTTCCTCTCCTGTCATGGGCAGGGACAACTTCCACTATCCCAGGTGGCTCCAAGCCCTGTCCAACCTGGTCTTGGACACTTCCAGGGATCCTGGGGCAGCCACAGCTTCTCTGGGCATCCCCAACCTCACAGGGAAGGATTTCTTCCCAATATTCCCTCTAAATCTACCTTCCTTTGTCTTAAAGCCATTCCCCCTTGTGCTGTAACTCCATTCCTCGTCCACATTCTCTCTCCATGTCTCTTGTTGGCTCCTCCAGGCACTGGAAAGCCACAGTGAGGTAACCACAGAGCTTCTCCTCTCCAGGCTGAACAATCCCAGCTCTCTCAGCCTTTCCTCTCAGCAGAGCTGCTCCATCCCTCTGCTCACCCTGGTGCCTCCTCTGGACTCTCTCCAGCAGCTCCACGTCCTTCCTGTGCTGGGCCCCAGGGCTGGGGCAGCTCTGCAGGTGGAGTGGGGAGAGGACTTTCCCTCACTTTGCCTGTTGATCTGAACACTCAGATGATCATTTTTTATCTCAGATTCTTTCAGGAGCTGCCTCTGGAGCTCCAGGCTGTTCCTGCTCAGCCTGCAGGCCTTGCTGAGGTGCTGTGAGCCCGAGGCTGCTTTTCCTCCTGAAGGGAATTCTGTGCCCCTTGTAGCGCTGCTGTTGTAAGCCAGCCTGACACAGCTCATTTTCTCACTGTGCCTTTGTCTTTCCGTTCTGGAGGATGTACTTTTCCTGACAGAATTTCCAATTCAGTTCATTTTCTCTGCCTGCAGTAGGAGGGGAGAAAAAGGTGGTTTGAGGGGTTTGCTGCATGTATTATTAATTGTCCTGATTTCAAGGCAGCCGAGTCTTTTTCTGCCTGATATTCCCATTTTCTCCTAAATAATATCAGCTGCCGGTTTGAAAGGGGTTTGGCATTTGAAATTCTATGGATTTCTTTGTGCTGGTAGTGTGTTTAAAGCTGGAAAACGTGTCTCTCCTGCTTATCTGGAGCTAAAATGGCAGCGTGTTAGTCATCAGTCAATTGAACTGTGTTGTCGAGCAGTTGATTATTGCAGCTGCCTGTGTTTCCTGGGCTGGTTAAAACATCCCCCAGAAGCGCTGTGTCAGAACCTGGCCACTAAACATCATTAATGCAGGAGCAGGCAGGGGCTTTGGCACACAGGTGAGCGGGTCTGGGTCATTCCCAGCCCCGGTGATCCTGTTGGGAGGTGAGCCTGGTGCTGGATAACAAGCAGGGATTCGTGCTGGGGCCGTGTGGTGCTGCATGAGGATTTTCAGGGCTGTCAGCTGGTGTTCCCACCGAGCTCAGGGCCCAGGTGGGATGGGTTTGTGATTCCAGCCCAGTTCCTGGTGAACACTGTGTCAGAGCAGGGAAAAAGCTGCATTTGCTACCCAGTGGAACACGATTTGAGCCATGTGTTGTTAAAGCTGTTCAGCTAAAGGGACATTCAGCCTCCTGACAGCAATTCTGGGGTCGAGGTGATGGTCCTGATTCCAGTGGAGCTGCATCTGGGAGAGGGGAACAACACATTTCCCAGAGGAATTAATTAACCTGTTAATGGATCTCGCAGAGGGGCAGGGGAGATCCTTCTGTGTTTGCCCCTGCTCCTCCTCTCCCTCCTCGAGGACTCTCATTCCCTATTACCCTTCCCAAGGTCTCTGCACTTGCAGCAAATCCTGGACACAGCGACAGGACAGGGGTAAATCCCAGGCTGGAGGGATCAGAGAAGCAAGGAGGGAGCAGGGATTTCTTCCACCAGAGCTCCATCAAGGATCATCCTCTTGGCTGGGTAATGTTCACACTCCCCTTTATCTCCCTGTTCATCCTGTCCACTTCCAATTGTGAGTTTTATTCCTGGTTTGCCTCTCCCCAAGTCCAACCTCCTCCTTGCTGAAGCCCACGCAGACCCTCCCCAGGGAGCAGCTCTGCCCTGACCTTGCTTGCACCCCTTCCAGCTGGCCTTTCCTTGGCTTTCCCAACAGGATTGGCATCCTGCTGGCTGCTGCCATCCCAGCTCCTCCCGTGCCATCCCGGCGTGTGCTGCAGAGCTGCTGTGCAATCCAGCCTGCTCCTGCTACAAAGGGAACATCTAAAGCCAGCCAGAGCATGTCCAATAGGATTTGTGGTTCTTCCAACCTCCCCATGTTATTGACTCCCCCTTTCAAGTGTGGCCAGGGCTTTATCTGCTGGTAATAGGGAGAATTAATCATTTCCTTTAAAAGGAAAAAAAAAAAAATCGGCTTAAAAACCCCTCCACCTTCTTATTTATTTTTTTTACATAAAAAGGCAAGTAAAAGACATAACAAAGTTGTTAAAAGTTCAAAGGGAATGCTAATCCCTGTAATGTGGACTAATCAACTTTTATCCAGACAATCCCCTTGTATCTCTGGGGCCTTATGTGGTGCAGGATTCCCACAGGCAAGTGCTGGGCTTTAACTCCTTTGGAGCTGCTTTCAAGCTTCCCGTCCCTCTTCCCGGAGCAGTGCTGCTGTGCTATCACTCAGGAACAGCCTGGCACCTTCCTGGACTCAGAGCAGCTTCAAAGGTGCTGCAATTCCCTGGTGAAGCTTTCAAAGAGACGTGGAAGCAAAAAAAAAGTCCTTTTCCCTTGGAGGGCTGAACCATCCCAGGGTGAATAAACAAGAGGAGCTGCTCCAGCTGTAGGAACTGCTGGGGATGGATAAAGGGGCTTGGAATCTGGGCAGGACTCACAAGAAATTCCTGGGTATGATGTCTCTAGGGATGATTTGTCTGAGTTGGGAGGTCTGTGGGGTGTAGGACACGTGGCCAGTGCTGTTGGCTCTGTTTGGTTTGTGCTCACCTGGATGCCTCCATCTCCCTGTGCAGATCTTCAGGAAGGACAGAGCAGTTCCCCCAGCCAGGAATTATTTCTTTTTTTTTTGGCAAAGATGCTGTCTGACTAGCTCACCCCAAACAAACACCCTCAGGTGCCAGTCACCCCCCATGTTAAGTTTACTTTGTGTTGGTATCGAGGCTACGAGAAGCAGGATCCACCACCTTGAAAAGGAAGGGAGGAAAAGCATTTCAGCATTCCTGGATCTTGGAGTATGGGGGTTCACTGGGCTCTGAGGGGATCCTTTGGTGCTCTCAATGCCATGTGAATGCCCCTGGGGGATCTGTGGGTTGCACAGGCTCACAGGTTTGCACACACCACTCAGATTTGTGGATTGCAGCTGCAGAGCTGAGGCCAGGGGAGGGGGGTGGTGTGTTTTGGAAGGCCCAGCTGCTGAGACAGATGTGTTGGTGCTCCCAAAATCCCTGCCAGAGGCAGGCAGAGAGCCACGCTGGCTGAGGCCTGGTGACAGTTGCTACAGTAAACCCCTCTGCTGCGTTTTCCATCTTGGAGGAAAGGATGGCATTGAGTTATTCCCTCCTGACAGGCATTGCAGCTGCCCTGTTCTCACTGGCAGGGACAGAGCCTGCTCTTGGGGTGGCTGGGTTCGTGTGACAAGTGGCATCAGGCATTCCCAAGGAGCTTCCAGCTGTGTGCCTGATGCTGGGAATGAGGGGATAAACTCGGTGGTCTTTGAGCTGGGATGGAGCTGGGGTTGGTGGTTTTCACCGCCCAAAAATCAGCAGTTTTTCCAGACAGAGATTTGGGGTTGTGCTGTGGGTGAAGGGGGTGGTGGCTGAGGTGGTCTCCAGGAAACTCGGAGCACTGAGGAGCAATCCAGCCATTGTTATCCTGGGATTCCTTCAGCCTGGAGAAGAGAAGGCTTTGGGAAAAGCTCCAGTAGCTAAAGGGGGCTCATGAGAGAGCAGGAGAGGACATTTCAAAAGGGCCTGGAGTGACAGGACAAGGGGGAATGGCCATGATCTGAAGGAGGGTGGATTTAGGTTGGATCTGAGGGAGAATCAGCTCAGCTGGTCAGAGCATGGTGCCATAAACACCAAAGCTGTGGCTTCAGTCCCTGGCTGGGCTGTGGACTTGAGAGCTGGACTCCATGACCTTGTGGGTCCCTTCCAACCCAGAACATTCCATGATTCTGTGGAATTCTTCCCTGTGAGGATGGGGAGGCCCTGGCACTGAGTGCCCAGAGGAGCTGTGGCTGCCCCTGGATCCCTGGAAGTGTCCAAGGCCAGGTTGGACAGGGCTTGGAGCAGCCTGGGATTGTGGAAGGTGTCTCTGCCACGGCAGGGGAGGCACTGGATGAGCTTAAAGGTCCCTTCCAACCCAAACCATCCCATGATTAGCTGAGGATGGACATCCCCAAGGTGCACTGATGGGAGCAGGATCCAGTTTCCAGATGCTGCTGTGCAAACTGGGATCCACTGGTGCAATGCCCAGCTCAGCCCCGGGGCTGGATCCCAATGGGGCTCCTTGGACTGGGACCCTCAGTCAGCTCAAACCCAAAAGGATGAAAGGACAAAATCTGGGCAGGGCAGGAGGAGAAGGGACAGGGCTGAGTCAGACCAGAGGAGTTGCCAGCAGCAAGTGGGTCACCCTCAAACAGCCCTTCCCAACTTCCAGCCAGACATCAAACTCCAGATTTCCTGGTGCTTCTCCAAACTGTGATAAAAATCCAGCCAGCTGTGAAGCAGCTTCCCTGGAAATCTGGTGCATAAAGAGGAAGAAAAAGGAGCATTCTCCTTGAAAACTTCAGATACAAGAAAAATCAAGATGACTTTCTGATTTAATTGTTCTTTAAATATTCTTAAAGAGATTTGAAAAACAGTGTTTTTCTGGAGGTTTTCTCTTTTTTTTTTATTTTTTTTTAATTTTTTTTTTTAATGAGTAAATTGAATTCTGCTCTCCAAAATAATTTTTAAATTTCCTCTTTGAAGATATCTGGGCATATTTTTGCAAAATGACTTCCAGTGCCTGGAGTGATTTCGGGGTTAACAGGTTAATTAAACATTGGAGCAACTCACTGAGGTGTGAGCTGACTTCCTATCACTTGGCTTTGAAAATCAAGATGGGCTGTGGTGGTTTGGGAATGCCTGGCAATCCTGGGAGAGGTGGATTAAACAGGATTAATGTGGAGGCTGTGCTGTCTCTGGGAGCATTCCCAGAGGACGACCTTGGGTGCTTTTTATGCTTTTTAATTACCTCTCCTACCCTGGAGAGATTTTCCTCCTGGATCAAGCCCTGGAGCTGGTGGTCAAAGCCCCACATGGGTCCACCAGGGTGGGAGCAGGAGGGATCGGGCTCTGCTCCCAAGGAATGAGGGACAGGAGAAGAGGAAATGGCTTCAAGCTGTGCCAGGGGTGGTTTAGTTTGGGTATTAGGGATATTAGGGAAAATTTCTTCATGGAAAGCATTGTCAAGTCATGGAAGCAAGCAGTGAATGGAGCCACCATCCCTGGAAATGGTGGAGGGAGAATGTGTGGATGTGGCACTGGAGGACAGGGTTTAGTGGTGGTGCTGGGCTGATCTTAAAGGTCTTTTCCAACCTTAATGTTTCCATGATTCCAGGATATCCTGCAATCCAGGGGAACTGGGATGGGTGGGGGTGGCCAGACCTCCATGCCCACACACCCTCTGTGCCCAAAGGTGAGGTGGGGCAAACCCTTCCACTTATTCCTGGCTGTGAACGACTCCAGCATTGCCACATCTCCCGTTGTATCTCCTTAACTAAATGGATTAATTTTTTTTGTCCCCTTCACGGGCTTAATTAGCAATCTGCAACACAAATTAAATCACTATCAACTAATTCCAACTATCCCTTCAGAGATAGCCTTCAGCGAGTTCAATAATCTGGTTAGCATTGGAATGAGCCTTGTCCTACCCTGCAAAGCCCAGCGTGAGCTGCTTTTTTTATCCACTGCTGAGAAGGCTTTGTCCTTCCTAATGAGGGCAGCAGTCACTCTCTGCTGGCTCTGCAGGCATTCCAGCAGGGTTTGGGAGTTGGTGTCTGTGCTGGAGAAGGCAGCTGGTCCGTGGGGAGGGCTGGAATCCTAACAGAGAGTGGGAACAGAAGATAAACTTGTGTTTTCCCAGTTATGAACCACCCCAAGTGCCGAGTTCCCTTCCTGCACCCAGAGGTGAACATGGGGATGTCTTCAATCCACCTCTGTGGTCACAGACACCTTTGTAGCTTAAATCCATGAACAAGCTTTCAGGAGCTCTTGGGGACACTGGGAAAGCTGGATGAGCCTGTGATCCTTGAGACAGACAGCCAGGACCTTGCAGATTCCATCCCACTCCACCTCCTTTGCCCTTCTTTCCAGGGCCAGCTAAACCTCCTTGTGGAATCACTATTCTCCCCTGGCATCATGTTACAGGGCTTGGACAAAAATTCTGGGACAGTTCTGGCTGAAGATCTTGCCTGGCCTCCAAAAGCTGGGAAAATGGAGAGTGCTGAGTGTTCCCTGGGGACATTTTGGTGCATTTTTTTGCTTTGGTTCTTTCCTAACAGCTTGGTGTCTGTGAGTGTGAGGTGCAAAGGGATGATGGCTTCCTTCCTCTTCCCTCCTCCAGATCCTCCTGGCCTCTGCTGTTTGCTGCAGTCAGCATTTGGAAGCTCTTTGGATGTGGGTAATAAATGTATGTAGGTCATAATCCCCAGGGTCCTTATGCTCCCAATAATAGGAATTTTTTGCTGTGCTCCCTCTCCCCAGTTCACAAAAGGAGGAGGAAGAGGAGGCGAAAGGAGATGAGGAATAGAAGTGGCCTTGACTATCCAGACTCAAAAGAGAATTTCTTGATGCTCACGCTTTTGGAAAGGAGGATTTGGAAGCAGATTCATGAGGTTCTGCAGAGAGAAAGCAAAACTTGTCAAAGGGGTGTTGCTGCTTTTCTGACAACACAGGGATCAGCAGGGAAATGCCTTCCTGTGGTTGGAGGAAGACCCTTTCCAGCTGCCAAAATCTTGAGTTTCTTCTCTAGTTCCATGTTAGTGATTTTACAGAGAGCTCGGGGGTTTGGAAGGAGCAGGGTTGGAGCAGCATTTTCCCCTGGCCAGAGGGAGTGCAAATCCTGACTCTGTTATAAAGAGTTTCTGACAGGGCTGTGGAGTTTGCAGTGAACATCGCTGCTCCTCGCCTCCCACAGCTTGCATTTGATTTTGAAGGAGAAATAAAAGGTTGATCAGAATTCATAGTTGTGCCCAGGGGTCAAAGCTCTGATGTCAGGGCTCCCTGGTGGATTCTAGGAAGCACTTGATTTGGGGTTTCTTTTCTTCCTCCTCGAATTTAAATATGGAAATGCGATTTGGAAATGAACGGAAAACCTTCAAAGGCTTGTGCCTGGAAACCCTTGGAGGTTTGTGCCTGAACTGTCTGGTGTAGGGTAGAGCTGGTGGATGGAGAGAAGGATGGCTGAGTTCAGCAGGAAAACATCCTATTCCTTCTCTGTCTTCAGCCAGGCCCCAGCTGTGCCCCACCCTCTGTGGAGCCCTGTGAGCTCATCCAGTCCCCTTCCTTAAAAAGTCTCATCCCAGCCTCCCCTTCTTTCCCTTTTGGGGGGTAAATTGCAGATTGTACCTTTCCAGTTGTGTGTTCCTGGCAGCTGTGCCGTGCCTGTGCAGAGGTGGGAATGCTGGAACTGAGATCTGGTGAGTGCCTGGCAAAGACAGGGCAGAGAAGAGCAGCTGCTTGGCCCCAAACCTGCAGCCTCAGGGCTGGGCACGACCTCTGGGAAACTGGGAGGGGATTGGACATGGAGATCTGCCTTTTCTTAGCAATTATCCCCATGTGAGAGAATCCCAGGATCACTGAGGTTGGAAAAATGTCCAAGATGATCAAACCCAACCTGTGGCTGATCCCCACCTTGTCACCCAGCCCGGAGCACTGAGTGCCACCTCCAGGCATTCCTTGGATGGAATGGATGGGATGGGGCCTCCAAACCTTCCTGAGCAACCCTTCCAAGGGGCTGGACCACCCTTGCCATGGAGAAATCCCTCTTGATGTCCAACCTGAGCCTCTTCTGGCACAGCTTGAGGCTGTTTCCCCTCATCCTGTCCCTGTTCCCTGGGAGCAGAGCCGACCCCCTCTGGCTGTCCCCTCCTGTCAGGGAGTCGTGCAGAGCCAGAAGGTTCCTCCTTTTCTCCAGGTTGAGCCCCTTTCCCAGCTCCCTCAGCTGCTCCTGGTGCTCCAGCCCCTTCCCCAGCTCCATTCCCTTCCCTGGACTATCTCCAGCCCCTCCATGCCCTTCCCAGATTGAGGGGCCAGAACTGAACACGGTGGCTGTTCCCTTTGTGCATTTTCTGGGAACCTCAGAAGAGAGGGCAAGGGAAATGCTGTGTCTGGAGTTGCTTTTGCACTCCAAATCCTTTCTTTCCCACAGAATAAAGAGGAAAAAGAGCTCCTACCAAGTGATTGTATAAGGAACTGGAAGTAGAAATTGGTGAGAGAATTTAATCTGGGAATAGACAGGAGGCAGAGGCCTCTGCTAATTGCCTCTTCACAGATTTTGCTGAAAACACCACGCAGGCAATATCCACGGGAAGAGACTTCAGAGGGATCTAAAGATAAGATCCCAGTAGAGAAGGAGGCAGTGGAACAAGAGGGCAGCCTTAAATAAAGGAATTACTGGCACAGGTTAGGAAGCAGCCGTGAGTTAAACAAAAAAAGAACAACCAATTTTCAGTGTGGCCGTAGAAGAGGGGAGAATCTGCAAGCTTGGGCCAGGCTTTTAAAAATGTAATTCAGAATTAGAGGGGAGGGAAAGATGGAATAAATAGTAGTTGCCCACAGTTATTTAGTGGAATTTATTTAGTTGTGTAATTCAAGCTGCGAAAAGCTGGGAATGGCTCTATCCAGGCAGGTGAGCAGGCAAGGCAGTGGCAGATGAAATTAAATGTTGACAAATGCAAGTTAATGTGCATTGGAAGGCAAAATCCAACCTCCTCATCCACATTGCTGCATTTTAAATTAACTGGAACCACTCAGGGGAAAGGCCCAGGGGTTATTGTGAACAGCTCAATGAAAACATCTGTTACCTCAACAGCAGCAGGCAGCAAAGCAAATACAACACTGCCAGTACAAGGGACATTGCAGATTGTCATTGGTGTTATGGAAATGTGGCAGGGCACGGGGACTGCCCGCCAGCTTCCATGGGAGCAGGGGGAGGAAAGGCATCCAGGAACCTCTGGAAAGGCGTTCAGGAACGTCTCATCCTGAACAGCACCCCTGGATTGAGGATATTCTCCCCTCAGGCAGCCTTGAATATCAGGGAAGAGGAGCTCCAGCTGTTTGTGGGGTGTGGGTTTCCTGGGCAGAGTGATGCACAAATCACAAATCACAAATCACAAATCACAGTGCTCCCCAGCACAGCACACAGAGCCCCAAACTGTGCACATGGCCAAAAGCTCCCGGACTTCTGTGGGAGGATGCCTCTTTTATTGGCTCAAAGTCCCAAAAAAATTCCTGGAAGGGGTGGCCTTGCAGTTAATGTGCTCACGGCTGGGGCTTCCCACAGTGGTTGGCTGAGGAAGGTGTTTCATCCCTCTGTGTTTAATCCTTTGGTTTTGATCCAGAGGGGTTTAATCCCTCTGTGTTTGACCCAGAGGGGTTTAATCCCTTGGTGTTTGATCCAGAAGGTTTTAATCCCTCTGTGTTTGACCCTTGGTGCTTCTTCCAGTGCTGCCCCAGCTGCTCAAATCCCCATTCCTGCCACAGAGTATGGACAAGGCTCAGCATTTTGTGTCTCCAAGTTCTTCCAGCACAAAGTCCTGGGGTTTCTTATCTCCAACAGATCCTTTCCCAAATGAGGTTAACACACGTCTTCCTTCCCTTACCCCCCCCGATCTGGGCTGATCCCCCAGAGTGGGCAGCAGGAAAGGGATTGGGATTCTGCCCCTCTGCCCCACTCAGGTGAGAGCCCACCTGCAGAGCTGCCCCAGCCCTGGGGCCCAGCACAGGAAGGACGTGGAGCTGCTGGAGAGAGTCCAGAGGAGGCACCAGGGTGAGCAGAGGGATGGAGCAGCTCTGCTGGGAGGAAAGGCTGAGAGAGCTGGGATTGTTCAGCCTGGAGAGGAGAAGCTCCAGGTGACCCAACTGAGCCAACAAGAAACATGGAGACAGAATATTGACAAGAGCCTGGAGTGACAGCACAAGGGTAAAGGCTTCAAACTGACTGAGGGCAGGGTTAGATGGGATATTGGGAATGAATTCCTGGCTGTGACGGTGGTGGGGTCGTGGAACGTTTGCCCAGAGCAGCTGTGGCTGCTCCTGCATCCCTGGAAGTGTCCAAGGCCAGGCTGGACAGGGCTTGGAGCACCCTGGGATGGTGGGAGATGTCCCTGCACAGGGCAGGGGGTGGGTAGGGCTGGAGGAGGTTTCAGATCCTTCCATGCCAAACCACCCTGGGGTTTTAGCAAAGGGCAGCAGCACAGGCTCAGGGCTGGATCCATTCCCTGCTCCAGGCAGCCCTTGGTATGCAAGCAGTGCCCTGGGTTTAGTGCTTGTCCTTAACACAAAGAAATTCAGAGTTATACCTGTTGTGCTCTGCCTATGGCTTTAGTATAAAACACAGCTCTTGCTTTGATGACTTTGTTTAAATTTGCCCCAAGCCATGTCCTAAGCTTAGTTTACTGTTTTCAAATTAGCATATATTTTTATAGAGGTTATAAATATTTAACCCGCTGACCAACATTACCAGCAGCCCTCCAGCCTTTGTGATGGAAAGGAATTGCAGTGTGAATTAAAAGTATGGACTGTGGAAGGATGGCTCCATCAGTATTCCTCTATACAAAACACTCCCTCCAACCTGATACTGGAGGGGAGAATAAAATCAAACTCACTGATTATCATTTAGGCCGAATTTACTTTGTGCATTTGGGGGAAAGAGCTCTATTAATCAGCTCCATTTCCTGGCTCCTGTGGACGTACTGAGCTCAGGGAGAAACACAAATAAATACATGTATGCAGCAGCATAAATAGATAGATGTTAAATCAGCATTAAAACCCTCCTGTCGTCTGCTCCATTACTCCTGTGATAGGTGGGGAGATAAAAAACTCTCAAGGTGAAATTTTTTCCGATGTGATTTTCCCCATTTCTTGCTAATTTCCCCAAATCTGCACCCACAGAGAAACGGGGCTGTGGAGACGTGGAAGGGAATTAAAATTTCAGGCTTGCGTGGTAGCAGCAGCCAATGGGAATTCACTGGGAGGTTAAAGGAGGGGACAAGAGGCAAAGTGGGAAAAATCCTTTTAAAATCTAAGTGTGGAACACGTTGCCTGGTGCACTTTGCTGCACATAAATTAAGGCAGTAATTTGAGGAGCTGAAAGCTCCACTTTAACACTTGAGCTTTCTGGTGGCCCCCGAGTCCCGCAGTGGAGCTGCAGCTTCCTTACAGACAGCCGAGGGAACATTATTGCTGGCATTATCTCCTGTGAGGGGACATTATTCCTGGCATTATCCTGGAGCTGAGATGTTTGGGCTCTCCAGTGGGAAGGGCAGATCCGCACTGCAGCCACCTCTGTGGCTTTGCTGCCCATTTGCCACTGAAATGGCTTTGTCTTTGTTGGGAAAAAAAAAGTAAAATAAAATATATATATTCCCTGAATCTAATTCCTGCTTGTCTCCAGGTCAGCTCATCATTCCTGTTAGGATGGATGCTGTGGCTGGGCCAGTTAAGGACTGAGTATCCATGAACTATTTCCTGGGTAAAAGAAAAGGCACAGCTTTTTGCAGAGCTGCACGCTGATTCTCGAGATACACTGATGTATTTTTTACTTACTATGGAAGGTTTTTTGTTAATTCCCTGAAGAATCTTTCCCATTCTCCCTCCTCTCCTTTTTGTGCACAAGATGAAAGTCTGAATAAAGCTCAGACTAAGGAGGAGACAACATTTATTCCTCTTCTGAGGAGGCTGAAATGTCCAGGTTAAACAAATAGGGTTTGTGCTTTCATTCAGGGGAAATTTTAGGTCACAAAGAGGCCGGGAAACTCCTGTTAATTGAAAACAGTATCTCATGTCCTTCGTAGGGAAAAAATCCCCCTGGGTGAGGCAGGAATGCTGGGGAGCTCAGCAGTGTGTCCTTTGCAGAGGTCTCATTGCACAGAACTGGCCCCTCTTTGTTTTCAGCACCTCATTCCCATAGAGATGACAGCTCCCAGCTTGCTTCCTAAAATAGGGAACGTCCCAGCAGCTGGAATGAGGGACAGAGAGTGTGGACAACCCTTGGGGCATTAGCTCCCACCAAAGAGGAGCTTGGAAACCCTGGGAGGATTGTCTGGGAGAGCTGAGGCAGCGCAGCCAAGGCTCAAATCCAGTTTATTCTGGTTATCCTCCTCTGGAATAACCCGTGCCCAAGGACAGCAGGGATGGGCTGTCCCAGGGATATTGTCTACCTGGCAGGAATCTCCTGGCTCCCCATCCCACCTCTGGAGCAGGTGGGTCCAGCTCTAATGTTCCACCCAAGATGTCAAGGGACTTGAAACTTCAAGGTGGAACATGAGTGGAGAGATGGGAGCGTGGAGTGGCAGGGAATGGCTTCCCACTGCCAGAGGGCTGGGTCAAATGGGATATTGGGAAGAAATCCTTCCCTGTGAGGGGGGCTCAGCCCTGGCACAGGGTGTCCAGAGCAGCTGTGGCTGTCCCTGGATCCCTGGCAGTGCCCAAGGCCAGGTTGGACAGGGCTTGGAGCAGCCTGGGACAGTGGGAGGTGTCCCTGCACAGGGCAGGGGTGGCACTGGAGGAGGTTTAAGGTCCTTTCCAACCCAAACCATTCCATGACTTGGTGATCCCAGGAACATCAGAAAAAGGATGGAAATCCCATGGACCACAGGGAGGTGCAGAGTGGCCAATCCCTGATTTTCCCATTTCCCTCAGTATCCTGCAGTGTTTGCTTGCTTTCCAAGCCCCAGCTGTTGGAGTCAGGGGATCACACGAGAACATCAGGGCTCCTCTCCTGAACAAACAAACACAGCAGACTTTACCAGAGCAAAAACATGAAAGTGCAAATCCCAGGAGTTACGAGCCCTCTGGAAGACAAAAGCCGCAACATTTATTAATTTGTTGAATAACCTGTTGGGGCCTGACTTGATTCTCAAACAAATGGAATTAGAATATCAATAGCAGAACGTTGGGTTCCTAAAATATTCAGAAGCAGCTTCCTTTTATGTAGTGCCTTTCATGAGAGCTGCTTCATGAGGTGCTTTGCTGTGCTAAATAATAAATAACAACACACACACACACACAAATTAACAGCTGTGGCCGAGGCAGGAAAAGATCTATTTCCAGTGGAGATTAGAGAGAAATGGGGAGGCAATGAGGCAGGGAGATACAAGAGAGGTTGGATCTGGGTCAGCTGCTTGATTTTGACCTTGGTTATTATTGGTCATTGGAGATAAAATATAGCGAGTGCTTCTGGGCTCTTGGAATTGCAGGAAGCAGAAAGTACTGAGTGAGAGGGATCCAGCTGGATTCTGAGCAGGGAAAAGGGGATGGGGGAAGGTTTCACCCTGGTTTGCACTGAGGCAGGTTCAATGGGATTCTTTGCATCCCTCTTCTGATGGTCCTGGGACCACAGAATCATGGAATGGTTTGGGTTGGAATGGATCTTAAACCTCCTCCATCCCACCCCCTGCCATGGGCAGGGACACCTCCCACCATCCCAGGTGGCTCCTGCACGTGCACTCACAGACTCCTCGCAGCTCCTGGGGTTTATGGTGTTGCCAGAAAACTGAAATGCTAAAGCCAGAAAAACGTCCAGGAGCTGATGAAAACCAAACCAGGCACTAAGGCAGCCAGAACTCAGGTGCACAAATGTTCCCCTTGAATGAAAGGATCAGGAAATGATTCCCACCCAGTTGACTCTCCAGCAATTCCTATATAGCAATTTTCCCAGTTTCTTTTCCACACCTGTTGCTTTTGGTGCTCGGTGCCAACTCCTTAGGAACTGATATGTGCTTGCATGGAATTCAGTCCCTCTGCTGAATTCCTGCTTCTTGCTGGGAGAGCCCTTTCAGCCTCAGCACTAAACCTCTGGCATTATGTGGGGCTGGAAAATGATCCCTCCCACAGCAGCCTTGGAACAGGAGGTGGCTGGAGCTCCCCAGGTTCTTGTGCTGATGTTGGCTGAGGTGGCTTCATGGCACTGTAAGGGCAGCAGTTTCGTGGCAAGTTCAGATAAATGATGGATTGAAGCAGCAGTTGTGTACATGGTGAGCTCCAGAAGCTCCACGAGTGGATTTATCCTTTATTTCCCTGCCTGCCATTCCCTACTCTGAGGGATACTGGAACATTTGATATATAACATATATATATATATGATGTAGGTGGGAAGCTGAAGTTAAGCAGCTAAAGCTGGAAAACACAAGGGCAGCTGGATATGAGCGAGGAGCTGCAGATGGGAAGGTTTCTCCTTTCTTTCTTAGGGATCCTCACTGTGCTGCTGGGGAAACCTCTTGCTTTTGCTTTTGGATTTGGGTTTTCCTGGAACCCAAAACCCTCAAGGGTGGATGTAAGTGAAACAATTCCTGGACAAGTGCTGCAGGTTACAGCAGTATTCCACAGATCATGTTGGGCTTGCTCTAAAATACAGATTTTCAGTATTCTTTTAGAAGAAAACCATCTGATGAATCTGGGAGAACTCATTCCTACCTCTGGCTGGTTCCAGAGGTAAGGCCAGTTCTGCTTTTTGGGGGAAAACCTGGTGGATCTGTGCCTTTGGGATTTAGCTTTGGCTTGCTTCTTTAGGAAGGAACCGTCCAGGCCATAAATATCTCCATTTCTCTTTCCCTGAGGGCTTCCCATTAATGGGACAGGTTTTTTTCCAGTTCAGAGTGGAACCACAGACATTAACAGCCCTTTCCCTGCTAATCAGATGCTGTGGAAGACTCTGGGATCTGCTTTCCTAAGGGAAGCAACAGTTGTGAGCACACAGAATAGGAGAAAATTAACATTTGTGAGCACACAGACTGTGTAGAAATGCAACAAAACACCCGACCAAAATATTGGCTGTAAATCTTCCTCATTCATTATCTTATTTTGTGAAGTTTATCCTGTTATCTGCTCAGTGGGAGTATTATTCCAATTAAATGTGCTTCCTGGCAATTGCTTGCAGCATTTAAGTCTTTAGGTGCTTTTGGTGCTTGAGGAATTGCTGTTTCTGCTCTAACACTGGGCTAATTCTCCACAGAAATTGTCCCTCTGGTTTATGAATAGGCCCTTAGGAACAGACTGCTGGGGATGGGGATGCTGCAGTCCCAGATTTTCATCCCTCTGGCAGCAGGGAGTGCTCAGGGAGCAGAGCCAGCTCCAGGGATCTGTTCCTCTCCTGGGGAGTGAAGAGGGGAGAGATCACCCCCTCATTCCCTGTTCCGGAGGAGAAACAGAAACCTTTCCTTACCCTTCCTGATTAAAAAGCAACAGTGATTCTCCTTTCCCAGGGACAGGCAAAAAATCCAGATCAAGGTCAGAGGAAGCTGCTCAAAAACCCACCAGAGAAAAGTTATGGGGGTCCTGTGACACCTCAAACTCCTGCTGACCCCACACCCCTTGGAGGCTGAGGCTCACAGGACCCCAAACCTGGGATGAGCTCCTGTGAATGTCTCTTGGGATTTATTTCACACCTGGGATGCTGTAGAATGCTCACATCCTTGTGGAATCCGGCTCATTTTAGCGTAATTCCCACTGGCACCTGCCTGTCCCCTCCCTTCAGGGGTATTTCTGTCCTCTGACTCTTCTCTTCTCTGACTCTTCTCTGACTCTTCTCTTCTCTTCTCTTCTCTTCTCTTCTCTTCTCTTCTCTTCTCTTCTCTTCTCTTCTCTTCTCTTCTCTTCTCTTCTCTTCCCTTCTTTTCCCTTCCCTTCTCTTCCCTTCTCTTCCCTTCTCTTCCTTCCCCTTCCTTCCCCTTCTCCATTTGAGTGGTGTAAAGGAAACTTGGAAGAGCACAACTAGATCCCAAGTGTAAATAGGAAGCAATAAGATATTTATATGTTACAAATCAGTTCAAATTGAAGAAAAATACTCATTGTTATGCATCATTCCTTTCATGTGTGGGGTATTTTTTTTTCTGACTTAGGCAGAAGGGACATTCTCCCTTCTGACAGGATTTACATCTATTTATAGGAGCTTTAGTCCTGTAAATGAGGGTACAGGATTCCTGTAGAGGGACAGGTAGGTGCTGCTTCACCCCTAATCCTGGGTGCCTGCTTGGAATGCAGCCCTGGATTCCCATTTAGCACACAGTACCTTTCCCGGTGCCACCTCTGGGGTGTGTGCTGCCTTCAGCCCTGGCTGGAGCCTGTGCTCCATCCCCTGTTGGGAAAAGCACAATCCTGGCTCCCAGCCCCATGCCTTTCCACCTGCAGCGTGCTTCAGGAATTGCTAAGTGAGGAAAAGCTGCTTGTAGGCTGTAGGGTTGGAGGATCAGGTCTCTGATGGCCAATTTCATTGCAAACAAAGGCTTTATTTTCGCTTTATCTCTCCTTAAACCCGCGAGCAGCTGTAAGAGGCAGCGCCAACAAAAACCTGCTGCCTGAACACGGCTTGGGGAGGGGGGAAAGGCTCTACCAGGTAAGAGCTTCAGTATAAAATATCTGAAAACCTTTTGGAGTTGTTTAAAGCAAGCTCTGGTCTCGGTCCTTGGTGAAACAATCACCGTGAAGAGCTCGCTCCGCGGGCCGCTCGGGATTGTTCTGCCCAGCTGAGCGATCTGATTCGATGGAAAGCTCGGAGCTCTCAGTCTTTATTTCCCTGCTCCGTCTCCTCTCTCATCGCAGGAGGTTTGGATTTCCCCCCCTGCCCTGCACAGCCCCAATTCCCCGCGGGGATTATCCTGCCGGTGTGTTCACAGCCGCGTGTTTGCCCAGCGCCTCCTGCTCTCGCCCAATTGTGGAGTTTCACTCAGGTGGAACAACCAACAACCAAAATATGCAGCTCTCACCTCCTTCATTTGCCTTCTGAGCTGGAGGGAGCAAACTGAGCCGCTTTCCCTGCAAACCAGGGCGTTTAGAGGGGCTAAACTTGGATTTCAGCTGGTATCAAATGCAGATGAACAGCCCTTGAGCAGAACCGGGAAAGGCTTGGCTTGCACAGGCTGGTGGTGAAGGGAAGGGAAGGGAAGGGAAGGGAAGGGAAGGGAAGGGAAGGGAAGGGAAGGGAAGGGAAGGGAAGGGAAGGGAAGGGAAGGGAAGGGAAGGGAAGGGAAGGGAAGGGCGAAGGGCGAAGGGCGAAGGGCGAAGGGCGAAGGGCGAAGGGCGAAGGGCTGGGTTGGCTTTGTCCTTCTCTCCTGGAGAACCACTTGCTCCCCTCTGCTTTGCTTCCTGAGTGGGAAGATGGGATTGTTGGCATTCCTGCTGCTCCCAGGACTGCAAGGATGAGCTCCCTGGAGAGAATGAGCAGGCTTGGGAAGAGCTGTGGGTGCACTCCAAGTCTTCCTTCTCCTAAGCTTTGGTGCATGAGAGGCACCTCTGTGTGAAGTCCTCTTTCTCCCATCCCTGAGCCCTGGGCTGGCCTTGCCTGACTGATCACACATTCATGGAATCTCCTGAGCTGGGAGGGACACACAGGGATCATCAATCCAGCTCCTGGCCCTGCACAGAGACCCCAACAATCCCACCCTCGGCATCCCTGGGAGCATTGTCCAAAGGCTTCTGGAGCTCTGGCAGCCTTAGGGCTGTGCCCATTCCCTGGGGAGCCTGGGCAGTGCCCCAGCACCCTCTGGGGGAAGAACCTTTCCCAAAATCCAACTTAAACTGGTCAAGCCCTTCCCTGGGTCTTGTCCCTGGTCCCAGAGAGCAGAGATGGGAGCTACCCCTGTGCTGCAGACAGCTGTTGGTGCAGGTGGATGGACAATTCCAGCAGGAATAGTCTGCCCAGGGAGGTGGTGGAGTGACCATCCCTGGACGTGCTTAAAAAAAGCCTGGATGTGGCACTTGGTGCCATGGTCTAGTTGAGGTGTTAGAGCATGGGCTGGACTCGATGATCTTGAAGGTCTCCTCCAGCCTAGAAATTCTGTGATTCTGTGATTCTCTGAATGCAGGGTGGGATGGCCCAGCCCTGCCCAGCAGCTGGAAAAGGGGCAGCTCCAGTGCGATGCTCTGTGAGACAATAAACACCAGGCGAGACATAAAGAACAGCAATTTGGCTGTTGTGCTCGCTCACTTCGGAAGGAAAACGACCCCTTTGGGGCCCAGAAGGGCAGCGCTTCCCTCCTCCTCTACTGGCCGGGATGAGGAGAGGAGGAGGAAAGCTGCTCCTGGGGCAGGGAAGAACTGCCAGGACCCAGGTCGGTGCTGGGGGTGTGGAGGGCATCAGCTGTTCCAGCCCAACCTCTCCCTGAGGATGTCAGCCCCTCCAGGAGGGCACAAAGTGCCTCAGCAGAGAGATCTGTGTGAAAGGCAAGCACAGGGACACAGCAGGGCTCTGCTTCCTTGGATTGCTGTGGATGCCCTTGGGCTCCAGGGCTGGCTGGGGCTCGAGAGGCGAGAGGTGCAAGCTGTGTTCCAGTGATAGTGTTTTAATTTCTTCCCCTTCCGTGCCTGGTTTGCACTTACATGGTTTAATTTTAAAGTCTCCTCAGTTGTTTTTTTTTCCTTTTCTTTTTTCTTTTTTTTCCCCTCTCCTTATTTTTTATTTTATTTTGTACAAGGTGAATGTCGAGCAGTAATGTAATGAAAAGTTGACAGGCACAGATCTTTTTTAATAACTCTTATGTTGTGTAGCCTAAATTGGTTTAACCATAGCTGAGCTGAATAATAAGCAGAAGGGAATTAATCTCATGAACCACGGATATTTTGTAAGTCTCCTTTGGAAAGATTTCAGAGCTCTGGCTCTCATTCCAAAAGAGTGGAATTGGGGTTTGTTGGGTGCTTTTGGTCACCAGAGAGCTGGGAATGGCAGGGATGGGACCCACCATCCTCAAGTGCAATGGAGAGAGAAAGCAAATCCATCCTTCTCCAGGTAGAACACATTCCTTACATGCTGCCCAGTGTGGAGCTGCACATCGACAGCCTGGAGGGGGATTTTGGGAAGTGCTGAGGACCCAGCAGCTCCCCAGCCCTGCTCCCAACACCCATCAGGGAAGCTGTGCTGAAACCTGGCATGAGAAAGGCTCTGGGGTGGCAAAGGGAGAGGAGAGGAGCACGGAATGTGCAGCCAGGGGGGAATGCAAAGCAGAGCTGCTCAGAGGTGTGCCAGTGAGCAGGGCTGATGGGGCTGAGGACTCCTGGAGGTTTTGGGGTGCTGCAGATCCCGAATGGAGAAGAGGAACTGTGGAGCACTTGGCTGTGAGAAGGCTGCCTCTGGATTGCCTGGCTATGGGGAAGAGGCTTCCAGAACACTGGAGGGCTGGAGGTGGAGGGGAAAAGCCTGCCAGTCCTTGGGTGAAAGCTGGGAAATGGTTTCTGCAGTCAGGGCAGGGCACACAAATCCCATTACCCCAAACAGAGTGAAAAGCCAGTTTTACAGAAGCTCTTCCCATCTTCCATCTCCAGGTGTTCCCTCTTTTCTTTTTCCATGTCCTCACTGCTCATACCATTCATCTTCCTTTCAGTCTTGTTTTTTCAGGGATGACTTTGTTGTTTTTCTCACTTTTGGCCCTCTCTTCCCAATGTTTTGCATGCATTGACTCCATTCTCTCTCTGTCATCCTGACAGCAGCAACACAGTGCAGCATCCTCCTGATGTCCCACTGCAAGAAAAAACAGGCATGAAACAACTTCTTCTGGAGGCCAGGAAAGTTGTGTGGGGCCTGTCACCGACCTGAAACACTCAACCTCTGCTCCAGGGGTGCCCACATGGAGGAGGTCCCTGTGGTGTGCTCTCTGCCTGTGATTTCTCTGTGATTTTCAGGCTGGGATGCAGAAAGATTCAAGTGAAATGCAAAAAAAAAAAAAAAGGAACTCCTGTGAT
Source organism: Brachypodius melanocephalos (assembly GCA_013398615.1). NCBI lineage: Eukaryota > Metazoa > Chordata > Aves > Passeriformes > Pycnonotidae > Brachypodius > Brachypodius melanocephalos. The sequence continues at coordinate 1,006,911 of VZSR01001065.1, read as the reverse complement.
GAAAAGTGTGATAAATTTAACCTACCAAGAAGAGGGAGTTAAAATCACAGAAGCACAGGATCATTAAGATTGGAAAATACCTCCAAGACCATTGAGTCCAGCCTGTGACAGATTCCCACCTTGTCACCCAGGCCAGAGCTCTGAGTGCCATGTCCAGGCCTTCCTTGGACACCTGCAGGGATGGGTGCTCCAAACCTCCCTGCACAGCCCTTTCCAAAGCCTGACCACCCTAACGGTGAAGAAATTCCTCCTGATGTCCAACCTGAACCTCCCCTGGCACAACCTGAGGCCATTTCCCCTTGTCCTGTCCCCGTTCTCTGAGAGCAGAGCCTGACACCCCTGGCTGCCCCCTCCTGTCAGGGAGCTGTGCAGAGCCAGAAGGTTCCCCCTGAGCCTCCTTTTCTCCAGGCTGAGCCCCTTTCCCAGCTCCCTCAGCCCCTCCTGGTGCTCCAGCCCCATCCCCAGCTCTGGACACCCTCCAGCCCCTCAAGGTCCTTGTCATGAGATGCCCAAAACTGGACACAGCACTCAAGGTGTGGCCATACCTGCCTGGATTTAGGCAGCTGGGATCAGATCTTTATTTTATCTGCTCTCTGCAGGTGTTTTCTTGCACACCTCCAATAACATGGCCACACATTATTTATTCTGCACCTTGCTCAGTGCTTGCCATAAGGGAGGCTTAGAAACCTTCCTTGCACCAACTGCTGTTGTAAAATAAGGCTTGAATTACAGTGATATTTATTTTGCCGTGTGAGATTGTATTGATGTCCAAAATACCTTTAATCCTGGCAGCCCAGGCCTCTTACCATGACAACTCTGCATTGCTCTCTGGCTGTGGGGTTGATTTTCCTTTGAATTGGAATGAATTCCTCACTAAGGATCTTGAAACAAAGAGGGTTGGTCTAAAAATGAGACCTTTCGCTCGACCTCGAGCAGTTCTCTCATTCAGAAAGCAACTCCAGCTCTCTGTGCCTTTCTCATTCTGTTTGGATAAAAAGATGAAATGGAGAGCTCATTTCATCCTTCAGCAGCTCCGTGCTCAGGGCAGCTCTGGATTTGGGATGGATTTGGGGATGGATGATCCCTGCGCTCTGCAGGAAACAGGGTGTGGGTGGTGCAGAGCACAGAGCAGAGGTGCCAGGGCCAGGCCAGAGCAGCCTCCTGGGGTTAAAGCATGGGAAAATGGGAAAATCTCTACCCATGCATCCTGCTGTGAAGGTAGCAGCAGCTGCTGGGAATGCAGATCCAGGGCTGATGTGGGGAACTGCAGATAACTCATCAGAAGCTTACAGGAGGTTTGTCTCAGTGAAGGCAGGGCTGAAGGATGATAAATGCTCCGGAGTTCGTCAGCCTGGTGACACCTGGAATAGCAAAAATCTGTTTGGTACATTCAGGAGCTTGAGCTTTAATCTCTGACTCCTCAGCTTCTCATTTTTATATGTGACATTGCTGGGAAATGAATTTATATATAAAATCATTTCTATCTGAAATCATTTATACATGATGTGCTGAGAAATGAAACATTTTCAGCTACATTGTTCGGAAAAGTTGAGCCACATTGGAGAGGAAATGAGCAGCTCTCTGTTGAGACAGGGCTTGGATGTTGTATAGTAAATAATAATTAGGGTGATAAAAGTCTGCAGTGAACAATTATCCATTCCACAAACAAGGCAGGTGTTTGAAGGGGGGAAAATAGGAGGCAATTGGGTAATGAGGCTGTAGCACAATGTGTGAGCACAATGCAATTTGCACAGACAATTTAAACCTGGCACGGGCCGCTCTCGGAGCACCTGACACGGAAACCTGGCTACGTCCTGGACACGGTTTTTGATGTAACACCACATTAACAATTATGAATCTTTCTGTGCAGAATGACTCAGTGCTCCTGGCCGAGCTCAGGCCCTGGAACAACCTGAGCCGTGGGAGAAACGAAACAGAGGAGGCGAATATTTGGTGTTTGTCTCCAGTTTGGCCGCTGTGCCGTGGCTGCCCTGAGCGAGGGGAGACGTGGCCAGCGCACATTTGTTATTCCACCCTTTCCCTTCAGTCCAGCTCACTGCAAGAGGGGAGATTTGCTGCTTTTTAAACAGCTCCCTGCTGCTCAGCCAGGTTGAGGAGCGTGCTGCCAGCCCTCCCAGCCGCGATGGGGATGTGCCGGCCATCCCGGGATGCTGAGGCTGATCCCCAGCCCTGCTTGTGGGGTGGATGGAAGGCAGCAGGAGGCACATCCCTGCTCCCAGCGTGCTGTGCTGGGTGTGTGGGCAGCCTGTGCCTCGTTCCCGTGGTTTCTGTGTCCCTGCAGCACGGGGATTGTGCTGCTCCTGCCCGGCTCCCTCGCCGGGTGAAAATGTTTCATCTCCGACAAACACTTGTCTCATTATCGGCCCGCGCTGGCCCTGCACTATCTGCTGGCTGCCTGGCTTGGAGACACCTGTTCTGTGTCCAAGCATTCGAGAGAAAAAAAACTCTGCAAAGCTGTCAACAGACATGAAAAGGCTCCCTGTTTCCATGGGAACGTGCTCTGCCGAGCCCCGAGGATAATGAACTGCTCCCTGCCTGTGGAAACGCTGGCTGCTGCTGCCGGGGGAGACGGGGAGCTGTTCCCAGGGCTGCCCTGGAGATGCAGGTACCCGAGGTGCTGTCCTGAGGGAGCCACTCCCAAAGGGAGTGCTGTCCCCTGTGCCTGTGGAGGGGATGGATGTGGGAGCTGTGCTGGAGGAGCTGGGAGCAAACACCAAAACACCAAAACCACCAAAACACCAAAAAACGAGAGCTCCCGTGCTCCTTCCCTCCCCAGCTCAGCTCCTCCAGCCTCCCCTCAGTGATCTGTGTCAGGGATGGAAGAGTGTGGGAGAAAACAGAGTCATGGGGCTGATAAAATCAGCCTGGATGGGAATGTTCAGTCCTGGGATCTACATGTCTTTTCAGTGGGAAAATGTTGGAAGAATTCTTGTGCTGTGATTTCAAAGGTGCATCAAAGAATCCCAGAATGGTTTGGGCTGGCAGGGACCTTAAAGCCCATCCAGTCACAGCCCTGCCATGGGCAGGGGCACCTTCCACTATCCCAGGTTGCTCCAAGCCCTGTCCAACCTGGCCTTGGACATTTCCAGGGATCCAGGAGCAGCCACAGCTTCTCTGGGCACCCTGTGCCAGGGCCTCATCACCCTCACAGGGAGGAATTCCTTCCCAATATCCCATCTATCTCTGCCTTCTGTCAGTTTGATCATGTCTACTCTGAGCCTGCTTTGCCCACCTTTTCCTTCTTACAGTCATTACATCATAAAAGTTGGAAAAACCCTCTCAGATCAACAAGTCCAACCATCAACCCAGCTCCATGCCCCTGTTCACCACTAATCCATGTGGTGCCACATCTCCACGTCTTTTTTAACATTTTCAGGGATGGTGACTCCACCACTGCCCTGGGCAGCTGTGCCAGGGCTTTACAAGCCTTTCCATGTAAAAATTTTTCCTCATATCTAATCTAAATCTCCCGTGGCAAAACAGATGGAGGTCCAGAGAGTTGGGAACTTGAACTGGGATAACCAGGAGAAAGAAAGGACAGGATCAACAGGTGCCTGGATAAGTGGGACGGGATGTCCTTCGTAAAGGGCAAGCATCAGGCTCCACAAATCTCTTCAGGAATGTTTGAAGGCATCACAGGGCGTGTAGAGAAGGTAAATCCAGCGGACAAAAATCCACTTAGGTTTCTGGAAAGCTTTTGATCGCTTTCCTCAGCGCAGCAGCTTAAGGATACTGAGCCCCTGTGGGCTAAGAGGAAAGGTCATCCCATGGATAAGCACTTGAAAGGCAGGGAGAGCCCCTTGCTGAGGGAGGCAGGGAGGCAGCAGTGGTGCCCTGCAGGGATCTGTGTGCCTGCAGCTTGTTCCTGGCTCCCTGTGCTCATTAAAGGTCTGGAAGGTCAGTGGAGATGGAATGTAGAGGTAGATGATGCTAAGAAAGGCTGGTCAGGAAGGGGAGCACCTGGTGGGATGGAGGGACCAGGGATAAACTGGAGAATCCAACGCAGAGAGAGGCAGGGATGGCACGGGGGGACAGGCACTTGTCACTTCACGTGCAAATGGGGAGGTCTGAGCTGGGCTCTCACTCCTCAGGGACATCCCAAATTATTCTATGGAAAAGGCACGGCACAGCTCTCCAAAAGCAAGAGGATTAGTGGGAAAGGCTCAGGGAACAGAACAGAGAGCACAGGCAGGGCTCTGTGACTGGTCTGCTCAGTGCAGCTCCACACACCCACCTCATAAAGGACTTCCAGGGGCTGGGAAAGGCATGGGAAGGAGCAGCAAGGGGCAGCAACAGGGGAGAGCTTGAATGTGAGGAATCATGGAATGGTTTGGGTTGGGAGGGACTGAAATCTCATCCAGTTCCACCCCTTTTGTGGGCAGGGATGCCTTCTGCTAGACCAGGTTGCTCCAAGCCCTGTCCAAAGAGAATTAGGAGCTTAGCAAGAGGAGTAGCAGAGGGAATATTCAAATGAAGATGATACTTCATAATTAAACACATAATTGCACATTGCCCTTTGCAGGGTCCCTCAGACTGGGTGTCCAGGCCTCCAGACCTCCCATGGGATGTGCCCTAGCCATTCTTCTGGAAATGGAGGGGAATATGAGGTGTTTATTCACGTTGGGAGGTTTCTGTTTCCTACTGTGGTGTGTGATTGTTAACAGAGAAATTGCACACAGCACGTTGTGCTGCTCGTTGGGTTTTTGGGTTTTTTGATCTCTGAGTTCATGGCCCTCTAAAAGCTTGAGAAAACAGGATTCCTCTCTCCATGAGGCTTCTGGTTTTCTTAAGGGAGATTAGACAAGGTGCAAAGGCATCAGACTTTTCTGCAGAGAAGACAACAGCGAAGTGTCAAGCAGGGAAAAAGGAAAACCCCTCTTGGGGGCACTTGTCACTTCTCTCTGTTATTTCAGGTGTCCCAGGCACCTGTCATGGTGTTTCAGAGTGATCTGCTCTGTTTATTTGATGTTCTAGACCAGAGGGAAAGGTGGGCTGAGGAGGTGACCACTTACACCAGATGGCCATGATCCCTGAGGGATGATCCCACTTGGGGATGGGCTCCTAAGGCCCATTCCCATCCTGAAAGAGAGTTCTCAGGAATGCATGTAGCCCAAAAGAAACAAAGCCAGCAGGAGCCAGCAGCCAGCTTAGTGCTGCAGGGATGATTCCCCAGCTTCTCCAGGTTTTCATTAGGAGTCTTTCAGCTCTAATGCCTGGGAGCCACTGCTGAGCACTGCCACTCTCTTATGTTACACTCTGTAGGAGAGTGAAAGCAAATAAGACTAAAAGTCTGGAATAAGTCATCCTAATGTCAGGGATATGAGGTGTAAGTGCCCTGCTGATGGCAGAGATGTGATTAGCCCCGGGTCAGGAAGGTGTAGGATCACACAGCCAGCCCTGCTGTGTGCTTAATTCTGGCAAGGTGCTTCAGCACTGCATCATTTATCCCTGTTCCAACCTCTGCAGCTGCCTGCAAGTGCTGCTGCCTCATCCTGGGCAGCCCCGAGGGCTGGCTGGGACACTGGGAATCTGTGCTCCCCAGAGCAGGACCCTGCTGGGGAAATTTGTTATCTTACCCTGCTCTTTCTCTTTTAACAAGGAGGAAAAAAAAGAGCCACGGCGACAACAGACCAGAAAATTTAAATACAGTAATGAGAAAACAGGTAATAAAAGTTAGTTTGGCAAGAGGCTGCCAGGGCTGGCGGGGTGTTCATTATGTGCTGGATCAGGAAGTCTATGAAATGTCAGTGTGAAGGGAATTCATTTCCCAGTAACAAGCATGACAGAGCAGTGAATCGAGCAGGAGGCTGTCTGCAGGCACCAGAGTGCTGAAGCCTCATCAGAATTTCACTTCCAGGGACTCTGCTTGAGGAGCGTGTTCATTCGAGCTTCAGAAAGTCCAATTTTTTTGCCCAAAGCAAAGATTGGTCCATGCTCTGTGCATGGATGTGCTGCCAGGAGGAACACCCCACCTGGGAACACCCTACCTGGGAACACCCCACCTGGGAACATCCCACCTGGGAACAGCCCACCTGGGAACAGCCCACCTGGGAATACCCCACCTGGGAACACCCCACCTTCCCTGCTTGGCCCAGGGGATCATCCCTTCCTTTTGTCTCAAGTTTTGCTTCTCCCGGGCTCTGAAATCCCACTGAGAATCTGTGCTCAGCTTCCAAGGACTATGTGCCCATTAGTGTGACATGGAAAACCTGTTATGGGCAAATCCATGGGGTTCTGGGGAACTCAACAGTGCTGGGGAGGGGAATATCATCTCAGAGCTGAGGGGTGGGAGGCACAGAGCAGAGAGGGGAGGAGGCAACAAGCTGAACCACGGGAATGTGAGTTTATAGGGAATTGGCAAACAAAGACTAAATCTGGAAGGTGGGTCTTGTCCAGAAGCTGCTCAGCAGGGTCAGGCTGGGGGTGAGGATTCTGAAGGCTCTGGAGATCAGTGGGTGCAAAAGCAAACACACTCAACACACAGGTGGCTTCTCTGGAGATGGCTGGGCCAAAGTGGAAAGAAGTGGGATATGGCTTGTAACCAGGGAATGCTGATCCCAGAGCCCTGTGCCTGCTAACCAGGGAATGCTGATCCCAGAGCCCTGTGCCTGCTAACCAGGGAATGCTGATCCCAGAGCCCTGTGCCCTGTAACCAGGGAATGCTGATCCCAGAGCCGTGTGCCTGCTAACCAGGGAATGCTGATCCCAGAGCCGTGTGCCTGCTAACCAGGGAATGCTGATCCCAGAGACCCCTGCCTGCTAACCAGGGAGTGCTGATCCCAGAACCCTGTGCCTGCTAACCAGGGAGTGCTGATCCCAGAGACCCCTGCCTGCTGATGAGTTCACCATGGTGTATTTTGGGAGCCCAGGCTGGCTGGGCAAACCATGAAACTTTCACCAAACCACAGGGTTTTGATGCCCAGACTCAAACATCCCTTAAGCCCAGGCAGGGTGCAGCAGATTTTAGTTTTTCCAGTGAGCCTCACAGAGGGTTGGTGGAAGGGAATTACCCCTCCAGGCACTGTCAGAGCTGTGTTAATGCTGGGAAACCCTTCAGTTCACCTGGAAATCCTGCTGAGGCCTCCTCTGGAACAGTTACTCCCTTTTCCTTGGATTTGCCCTCTCCCATCCCCTATTGCCATTAAGTGCCACCCAGCCTTGCAGTGGCAGAGATTTCCAGGCAGGGGCCCTGCAGAGTTGTGTCTTTCCTGTAGTTTTCTCCATTAAATCCATCCTGGGTCCCCATCATCCTGGCTGGACCTTTTCCTCTCCTCCCAATGTCTTGGAAGAACAAAACCTCCCTGCTGGGCACGAGCCAAACCTGGATGGATGAAACTCAATGTTCCCAATCCAACCAAGGGACTGCTGGGTCTGACATGGCTCACACAAGGAATTTATAGCTCTGGGATGAATGCTCTGGAAGTGAGACTCATATTAGGCTGAAAAAAAGAGCAAGAGGAACTAAGACGCAGGAATATAAAGATGGAAGCCCTCCAAAAGAGAGACATTTAGTGCCGGGACTTCACAAGTCAGACTCAGTATATTATATTTTTATTGCTACAAGAGTCTGCTTGGTAATTTTTGCTGCCCTATTATTGCAAGAGAATTAATTGCACGGCTGCTCTCGCTGAGTGCTGTGAGGAGGATCTGCAGGAGGCAGCCAGGGCTGGAGCAGCCCAACATCCGGAGCCTGTGGGTCTGGAGCCGGGTGGGATTCCTTGGCCGTGGGGCTCTTTCCTTGCGATTGAACTGGAAAATGGGAGAGCTGGGCATGAAAGGCTGCGACAAATGGCACTGCTCAAACCTTGCAATGTGATTTTTAAGTGAATATCTGCAGCCCCTCTGGGCTGCCTGCATAGGAGGGACTGGCTGTCTCATTCCCTGCTCCCGACAAGGGCTGGAGCAGCTCTGAGTCCTTTGATCTATCACACGAGGCACATTGATTAAAAAACAGAGGGGAAAGAAAGGGAAAGAGTGCAGCAGGACCCAGGACTACGGAGGTCAGCAGGTTTGCAGCAGCCTGCAAATATTTTGCTGCCAACATGGCCTTTCTCCGTGGCTGGAATGACTCGGGCACATGAGGTCTTTCCAAGGTGCAGAGCTCAGGTGGCAGGAGGCTTCCCTGCTCCCAAACACAGCTGGAAGCAGAAGCAGGAGCGTGTGAAGCTAGGTTTCCTATGGGTTTTGGAGAAAACAGACTGTACTCAGCTATTTGGACAGTGTAGTTCCAGGCTGCAGTGAGCTCTCCCTGACAGAATTGCCTCCTAAGGGGCAGCTCTGGAATACAGTGCTCAGGGAATGGGGTTGAATTTCTCCCAGCTGCCCGTGTTTCTGGCGTAGGCAGATCACAGCTGTGGAGCTGCAGGTGATGAAGTGCCTTTGAGGATGAGGATGGGACAGGAATCCCAGAGCTGTGAGCCTGCCTGGGCAGAGCAGCCTCCCCTGGCTGTGTGGGGTGTGCCTGTGGCTGGGCTGGCTCAGCTCTGCCTGCATTGATCCACTTAGGGACACCAGCTGCCTCTCAGCATCTGCTCCTATTCCAGGTCCTCTGGAGCCAGCTTTGAGTCTCCACAACTGTGTCTTCCTGGCCTTTCTTTTTCCTGTTGGACAAACCAAATAGTACAGTTGGAGTTGTGATACGTGTTCAAATCTACCTTTTCTCCCGAGGGCCTCTCCTGTTTTCTCTGTATTTATCCAGGGCTACATGGAATCACAGATGGATCGGGGTTGCAAGGAACCTTAAAGCTCATCTAGTCCCATGGGCAGGGATATATCCCACTATTCCAGGTGGCTCCAAGCCCTGTCCAACCTGGCCTGAAACATTTCCAGGGGTGAGCAGCCATAGCCTCAGCGACTGGCAAAACTAGGATAAACAGCCCCTCTGATTTTCTTCCAAGGCAGAAGATGGAGCGTTTTCCTCTGGTTTATTCTCCTGTTTCATCTCATGAACAACTTTCTGGGTGTCTTGCCACCTTTGGGGTACTTTATTATTCTTCCATTTCCCTGAAGGAGCCCACTTGTAAATCTGGAGTGTGCCTTTAACCATCGTGGCTCTCATGGCACCGTGGCTTACAAAGGTCCCCCCAGGCAGGGAGGAGCAGAGTCCTGCCCACGAGTGACACGTGTGTCACACACAGGGCACACAGCCCTCTGTAAACCCCACCCTGGGGCTGCCTGGCAGGGTTTTTTGGGAAGGAGAGCTGCCTGCACCGTCCCAGTGCAGCTTTCAGATCAATGCCTGCCCCTAGCACGACTTGCCAGGGGATAATCCTGGCATTAGCCCTGTTCCCGCTGGGTTCAGATTTCTGTTAATTGTTTCAGCCTCCCCAATACCCCGGTCTCTCACCAGCCTGTTCCTGATCCGGGGCTGTTCCCAGGCTCCCTGTGCTTGGAAGAGCTCTGTCTGGACCGAGCCCACCAGGATGAGGGAGATGCTGCTCGGAGGAGCCCACCCAGCTCGGACGCGTGACCTCGGCACCGCCAGAGGCACGAGGAGCTCCTGGCGTGTGGGGTTTTTATGGGTTTGTGTGCTCTGGCACGGGGGCTGAGCGGCTCTGCGGGGCCCAGCCATGTCTGGAACAAATCAGGGAGCCCTCGAGCGCTTTGTTGTGTTTCTGGCTGAGGGGCTGGGTGAGTTTTGCTGCCTTTGCTGCTCTCCCGTTCCCGGCCAGGAGCCGAAAGCTCCCGGCGAGGCTGCGGGAAGGAGCTCAGAGGCTGTGGGGAGCGTGCTGGGAAGAGGATTCTGCTGGAGGAGGATGAAGGATGTAACTCCCTTCCACCGCAGGCTCCGTTCCAGGCAGGCACTGGAATCTTCCCCTGGCTTTGCCCACCAGCCACTGGGGCCAGGAATGCTGCGCTCCCGCTCTTTTGGCAGGAGGAAACAATTCCTTGCTGGCAAGTCCATACAACATGCACAGGATCTTTTCCAGCAAGATTTGTGATGTTTTCGAAGACGCGAAGTAATTTGGGTCTAATTAAATCACTGGAATCGCTGGTGATGGATGATCTGTAAATCCATCTAGAGAAACGCTGGCGGCTGCCTCGGGGATCGGAGGGAGCTGCTTCCAAGGTCCCCCAACCACAGCCCAAGGGTTGGAACCCCCAAAGCCACAGCAGGGATGTTGGAAATAACTTCTTCCATGGAAAAGAGCTGTTGTGATGTCCTTGTTTCCTGCTCCTAAGGGCTGCATCTCCAAAGGTCCTGTTGTCACCTCTGGAACGCTGAGCAGGTTTGGGGTATGTTTGAAATGCAGAGATTAAATTCCAGTTGTGAAAGGGGGTCAAGGAGCTGGAGACCACAATATCTGCAGGGTTTTGCTCACAGTGGGCTGCAAAGGCCTTTGCACTAAAGGGGAACAAATGGAAACCACAATGGTTTCTTCTTCCATTACAAGAATATTCAAAGGGAAGCTGGATTCTCCCTCTTTTCTTTTTGCAGCCTCCTTAAAGTGGGGTGTTTTAGCAATATGCAGCCAACTTTGCTTGTGCATTAAATATAAATAAAACTACAACCCTGGAACAGTTGTCATGGGAAAAGAATATCTCAGACCTGGGGACTTGGATTTTTGGGGCTAACAGGATTTCTGAAGATGGTGTCAGGCTTTCCCTGCTCTTTAGGGCTCACTCGAGGAGCCCACCTGCATTTTTACAGATGCAACATGAAGGGATTAAGAATCATCTGGAGCTGTCATACCTCTGCTCCTGAAAAATGCAAATCCCAAGCTCGATACTCACAGCATCCTGAAGATCAAAGACACAGCTCAGTGGATGTGGCATGGCTCTGCTGCTCCTGCTGAGAAAGGCAGCCTGTGGGGACAGCTCTGAGAGTTGTGGGAGCTGCTGGCCAAGCTGAGAACAGCCACAGAAGCTGCTCTCACATTCCCATTCCAGCTTTTCCTGCTGTGCTCTCAGG
>VZSR01001065.1:983766-995878 GCA_013398615.1 Brachypodius melanocephalos | reverse complement strand
CACCAGATGGACTCACATGGTCCCTTCCAGCCTCACCCACCCGGGGATTCTGTGTGACTCTTCTTGGTGGGAGGTTCTTGTACCAGAAGGCAACATTTTGCTGAGCAATTGCTGCCCTCAGACCTTTTCATGTCTCTGTGAAAAATTCAGAACATTCAGGATAAAAATTTCTCACGAGTGAAAACGTACTCAAAAATAAAGCGGGAAAAACGTGATTTCACCACAATTCTTACCCCACCACATTACGAAGGATAGGGAATGAGACTTTTCCATACCTTACACTGCTGTTCCATATTTCTTTGTGGAGCTAAACCCAGCTTTACCTAAAGCTATAGGGGCACATACTCTGCAATCACTTTGCACTCAGGAATATGTGTTTGCAAATGGAACACTAATCATTCCCACTCTCCCAGCCCTGTCTCCGAGGAATACGTAATGTAATAAAGCAGACAAAAAAAAATTCCTGTGAATAGGGGAACTTTATCAGGACTGCTCCTGGGGTGCTCATCACGGGCTCATCACGGAGCGGCGTGACAGCAATGCCAGGCGGGAACGCTCCGCTGGGAAGGAAGGATGGAGCCTGTCACACCCTGACAGCATCCACGGAATATCTGCTGCCACTCTGGTAATTAACTCACCCCACAGAGAGCACTCAGGGTGGGTGAGAACGGGGATTAATTTGGGCTATCAGTTATTTATTTATTTGTTGTGCCTGGGAATGCCCCCCTGCAAGTGCCACGCCGCTGGCAGAGGGAAATTCGGCTTGTCCTTAGGGCTGGCTGCTTCCCTGGCTCCTGTGCAGGTGGGAATGGGGCTGTCTGAACCCAAAACAGAGAAGCCGTGGCTGCTCTGTCCCTGGAAGTGTTCCAGGCCAGGTTGGACAGGGCTTGGAGCAGCCTGGGATGGTGGAATGCGTCCCTGCCCATGGCAGGGGATGGAATGAGATGGTGTTTAAAGTCCCTTCTGACCCAAAACCATCCTGGGGTTTTGTCAAATGGGGAGATTTGACAGGGACTGCAGCAGTGAGCTGGGGCTGGGTCTCCCTGGCTGCCATGGGGTTCCTGGTGGAAAGGCCAAGGGAAAAGACTCAGTGGCATTTTATGCTTTTCTGATGTTGAGAGCAGGACACACCGGAAAAAGATGGATCAGAGGTAGAGGACACACTCAGAATTCAAAAGTTGCATTAAGGGAAGTGATCCTATTAATTTGTTTTCCTATATATTTCCAGGGTTTAAAATTCTCAGATCTTTGTGCATATAAAACTCCCCCTGCTGCAGTGTTACATCAGTGGGGGTTCATGTTTTGGGGGGAAGAGGCATTTGGGAAGCAGGAGTAGGTTTGGATTGCTGCTTACAGAAGTCTTTTGGAGAGAATTAAGTAAAGGCAGTGAAACATCCCAGTCTGTCCCAGCTGAGATCCTGACCTCACATGGCAGCAGGGAGGACTCTGCTTCTCAGACAAGTAGGAAGTTAAAGGTGTGATGCGTGTGCATCTCCGGTGGTTCCTCTGTTGGAGTTATTCCCAGGTGGAATAGCTCAGCCCACTTTTCCCAGAGGGCAGGAGTAGCCCTTTCCTCAGCATTTCCCCCAACCTCTGCATTCTGGAGCCTGATTTTCTCCTCTTTGCTCCTTTGCATGTTCCTTGCTCCTCCAGCTTATCCTGGAGGAGAAGGAGGGAGACATTTCCTGCTGCTGGGAAATGTCCTGCTGCATCTCCTGCTGCCAGGGCAGACCTTTGCCAGGAAGGGGGATGTGTACCCTCCTCTCCCTCGCCTCCCAGCACGAGGGAAGCTCCTGGATGAGCAGCTCAGCAGCAGCTCCTGTGCATGGCCCTGTTCCCAGTACATAATGGGTTCTGCCTGATATCCATTCTCCCTCTCCCTAATGAAGTGGTACCACCTTGGTGGCAGAGCCAGCCTGGAAAATAATGAAGGATTTTGCACTTGGAGGCACGGGAAGGCAGGCCCTGGGGAGTGATCCTCCCCGATCACAGGAATTATTGCAATTACCCAGCGACTGCAGGGAAAGCAGAATGGAGCTGCAGACTTTCCAGACGCACTTTTCCAGCATTAATATTTTTAATTAAGGTTGTTGGCAGCGAGTTACGATTTTGGCAGAGCAGATGGCACAGCCTGAGGGGTGGGCTCTGCTTGTCCCCGTGGTGGGGGACAAGAGGCAAAGGTGCTTCTGCAAGTGTGCCTTGGGCCTGTGCAACCCCTTCTTTCCTCCTGCTGAGGGGTCACTGCAGGGACAATGCCATTCTCCTTCAGTTCAGGGACTATTTTATCAATTTTATGAAAATTCCAAGAGGAATGAAGTCTCCTGCTACTGCTGTTACAGACAGGGGTGCAGGAGATGTGGTGAGGCTGCCACAGGATCAAAGGCATTTCATTTTTTGAAAGCATCCCATTGATTTTCAAATCAATCTGCTTTACGTACTTCTGGAGACTCTACCACCTCCACCCCACCTTGGCCATCTCATAACACTTTTATGAGTTTAAGAATCTCTAATAATCAATCTAAGACTCTTTAATTATTAGACACTGAGTGGTTTCCCCGGGGTCACATGGAAAGACAGCATCAGATCAAGGAGCCAAGGCCAGGTACAATATACCTGTGGATCATCCTAAATCCTTAGGCCAAAAATGTTCTGCTGGGAGGGGTTTTTTGGGTGCTGTTGTGGGTTTTTGGGATATATTCAACAACTACAAATAACCAACAGCCCTGCTTGTCCTCTGAGGTCTTCACCTTGAAAACATTATAGTTGGATTGTTCTGCCAAAAACTGAGACCCTGATGTTGCCAGGAGGTTGTTGGCTGGTGCAGGACATTACTCCACCTTCTGTGGGAAGGACATAAGGCTGTGGAGGTGTTTGGCTTTGAGGGTGGGAAGGCAGCAGTAGCCAAAAAAACAAGTTTATACATCGTATCATATCATATCAATCATATTATATCATATCATATCATATTTTAATATTAATCAGGAGTGTTTTGTTTTTGAAAGGTCTGCTGCTCCATGTCTGCACAGTGAGGAAGGGAGGGTTACAGGGTGCTTCCAAAATATCCCATGTAGGGTTTGCAGCTGCAGCCAGTGGTCATAAGGTCAAGGTTATGCTTTGGGACAGCGGCTAAGTGACCTCAGGTTTCTGGAGTGGGGCTAGTAATGGATGTCCTCACACATTTCCTGCTGTCTGGAATTGTTGTCCAAAGGTTTCCTTTGCCATCGATTACCAGAGCCAGGCTGTTGGATGGGCAGGGAAAGGAGATGCTCTGCCACACCTGGAGCAGGCTGCAGGCAAACCTGCAGAACTGCCTTCCTCCACACCCCCTTCAGCGTTTTAAATACCTGGGTGCAGCTCTCAGCATCCTGGAAATGTCCAAGGCCAGGTTGGATGGGGCTTGGAGCAAAATGAGATGGTGGAAGCTGTCCCTGTCCATGGCAGGGGGTGACACTAGATGGGATTTAAGGTCCCTTCCCACCCAAACCATTCCATGGTTCTACTTACATGAACCTACTCACCTGGGCCTTTCCAACCTCACTGCATTTAAGGCAGCATTTTCTGGAGCTGGAATAAAAGTCAACTCCACATAACGATGCCATATTTCAACATTATCACCTTTTCCTCCATTATGGAAAAGCTTCACCTCCATCTCTGTCAAAGCTGACAGGAAAAGTTTGGTCTGGGTTTTCCAGCTCCTGAGCTCCGTGAGGAGCTGATGTGATGGTGGAAACCCAGCACCTCTCAAGTGACCCACAGCTCATGTGTCCCAGCCAGTGGGTGCTGATAGCATAAAGGAATAATATCCATCGTAATTCCGTAGGCAGCAGGCAGCTCAGCCCACCTCTGCTCTTTCAATTCCAACCCAGATGCAATTTATCAACGACCAGTGGTTGTTTATTAGGTTAATTCACAAGCTGTTTGCCAGGCACACGCTCACAGGGGATTATTAACAGTATAAATCCCCTGAGATCTTTCATTTCCCCGTGCCTGTGACTGTAGGTGCTAATTTCATAATTTAGACCTCACACATGACCTGTCCTCAGCCTTTTAAAGTAAAAGTCAAACCTGACAGGAGATTTTTCTCTTCAAGTGAAGACCAGCTTGGACAGGACTGGGAAAAACCTGGTCTAGTGGAAGTGGCAGGGGATGGAATGGGATGAACTTTTAGGTCCCTCCCAACCCAGCCCATTCCATGATTCTAAGGCCAACCTGCAGGATGTGGGGAGAAGGGAGAAGAGGATGGCTCCTGTCCCTGTGCCTCTGGAGCCCAGGGCTGAGCTGCAGTGAGCAGCTCCCCAGAAGTAATTTCCAGGCGAAATTGCTGTAAAGAAAAAATTGACTTTTGACATAGGCTGATAAGCACTGATGTTTGTTTCCAAGGGCTTGTATTTTATGCAATTTAATACCTAACAATGACTGACAACAGTGGTGATGGTGAAAAACATTAAAAAGGAGGGAACTGCAGTCATTTCCAGCTGCAAGCTTCTCTCTTGGTGGGCTTTTTCCTGTGATTTCCAGCACTTAGCCTGGTTGTTTTTATGCCATTGGTTTTGTGAGCTGAGGCTTGCATCCCAAACACCGAATTTCCAGCCGAAGTAAACCCAAAAGTCTCCACAAAGGATGCAGTGAGTGTTGGCTCATCTTTGAAGGGGAAATGTGTTGTCCCTCTCAGATTATCTTCATGAATGGGGGAATATGCAGTGAGGTTATGTCCTTCTAAGAGACACGCCTGAACTGGAGCTCCTGCTGAAAGTCCTGTTTTGAAGGGAAGAAAAGCTCAGTTAAGCTCAGTGTTTTCCCTCATCCATCATTCCCATTCAGGTCAATACTTCTGTTAGGACAAATATAACAAGGAGCTGGAGTCTGGAGGCCAGAAAGGAACGAGCAGCAGGAGCCTCTGATCCTTCTTTACTGGTGGTTAATGTGGTGTGGTCTAAAATAAATCGCTCCAGGACACTCAGAGCCTTTTTTAAGTGCCCTGAGCATGGCAGAGCTCCTGCCCATCCCCTGCTCTGGGTCATCCATGGTGTGAGCCCTGCTCATTCTTCCCATCTGTCCTGGGAATGGTGAGGTGGAATAGGATCCCATTCCCAAGCAGAGCTCAGTGGGGACAGGGAACAGAAGTGTGAGTGTGGTTTGGAGGACAGGGGGGTTGGAATGTCCTTGGGGCGGGTCAGGAGCCTTTCAGACATGGCTTCCTCCAAACCTGGAACTTGTCAGTGTTGGAAATGTGCTGTCCCTGGTGGGTGTTGATCCATCAAAAGAGTGGAGGCAAAGAGGGGAGGGCACAGCCTGGAGGTGGTGCCCAGGGCTGGGTATAAATGAAACCCTCTGGCATTTCTCCTCACTCTGAGTAAGACATGGAGGGATTGAGGAGTGTCCAGGGAAGGGAATGGGGCTGGGGAAGGACACGGAGCACCAGGAGCAGCTGAGGGAGCTGGGAAAGGGGCTCAGCCTGGAGAAAAGGAGGCTCAGGGAGAACCTTCTGGCTCTGCACAACTCCCTGACAGGAGGGGACAGCTGGGGGGGTTGGGCTCTGCTCCCAGGAAACAGGGACAGGATGAGAGGAAATGGCCTCAGGCTGTGCCAGGGGAGGGTCAGGTTGGATACTGGGAAGATTTCTTCTCCACAAGGGTTGTCCAGCTCTGTCACAGCTGCCCAGGGCAGTGATGGGGTCCCCATTCCTGGAGGGCTTTAAAAACCACGTGGATTTGGCACTTGGGCACATGGGTCAGTGGTGGCCTTGGCAGTGCTGGGGAACAGTTGGACTCAATGACCTTGGAGGGTTTTTGCAGCCTAAATGATTCTGAAGAACTTTCCTTAGAGGTAGGACCTGGCATTAAAGGTTGGACTGGAAGATCTTGGAGGTCTTTTCCAACCGTGCTGGTTCTGTGCTGCTGTGGAAGTGTCCGGGGGCATGTGGCAGTTGGTGACTCCACCTCCTGTCTTTGTTTCAGTGCCCTTTCAATCATCTCCATGGCAGGTGTTGACCCAGTTGCCCAGTTTTTATGGGCTGTTGATCCAAGGATCCAGAGTCAAACTCTTTTCTGGTGTCATAGCTGATGGATTCCTGTCTGCATCCAGATATAATCCTGGAACCACCAGGAGCTTGGGGGTGGTTGGAAAGTGCTGAAGTGCTGTCAAGTGAGGTGGGCTCAGCAGAACAAATCTGTTGACAGCCTGGAGCATGAATACTTCATGCTTCATCCCTCATATAGAGGCCCCTTTGTTTATTCCCATCTTTATTCATCATCATCATCGTTATTTATTAATTAAGTTGCTTTGCCAAGCCAACAGCGTGAGCTCATGTCTGGACTCGAGTGCATCCATAATTAATTGCAAGTGTTGTGTTATGTTGTTGTGAGCAAAGGAGTGAAGAGTCTCAACAAAAAGGCTCTGGAAATTCCGAGATTATAGCCACACTTCCAGTGCTTCCTGAGCAAGAGGAAGAACTGGAGTCCAACGTGTTGTTTAAGGGATTCATGTTTGCACTACACCTTCAGAAATGACTTATCCCCTGTCCCCCTGTCAGCAATCTCCCTGAGCAGCTCCGAGTCTGCTCTAAATCAAATCAAGTTTTTCCTTTCAACACCAACTTCCTTCCCCCGCTGCACTGACCTTCCAATGAGAGGCAGGGAGGAGAAGGTACCACACATAAAACAAAGTGAGAGGGACCCACAAAGAGGAAACTGAATTCCCCCAAAATGTCACCTTGCCAGTTGGCTTTTATTGTTTTGATAACGAGGCAATTTCGCTGCCAAACCCGTTATCGGCCGCACAAAAGCGGGAATGTGCCGGGGCATTGCAAAGTCCTTCTGAAATAACACGGCTCCCAGGAGCACTTGTTAGGGACCAGGGATACAAATGCATTCTGAGCATCCACAGAACACTCTAGAGGGAGAATAAATCAATCCTGCTTAAGCTGTTCCCTGGAAAGTCTCAGCATTTGGATGCAGGGCAGCAGAGGAAACAGGGGGACACAGAGGCTGCAGCCTCCTGCTCCTGGTGAGAGGGTTTTATTCCAGCCAGCACCAGGTGGCCTTCCTGCTGATAAATTTCTATCAATAACCTGAGATCAGGGAAGAAAAGGGAAGGAGAAAAAAAAAACCCCTCAATCCTCCCACCCTTCCTAATTTTATTGCCCTTCTGTGCTGTAAACCCTGTTCTTGATTTAGACAGAAAGTGCTTTCTTCCTGCAGGACACGGGCCTTGCAGGAACATCAGGCAGGAATGGTAATTTGGGGGCTTTACCTTTGCTTTAATAATTGATGCTTTATGTTGCATCAAGGCAGCACAAGTGGTGCCAGGGCCACCTTCTTCCACCTGCACGGGACAGGAGGAAATGGCCTCAAGGGCAGGGTCAGGTTTGACATCAGGAGGAATTTCTTCATGGAAAGAGTGGTCAGGCATTGGGAGGTGGTGAACTTCTCCTGGAGAAGTCCAAGGAAAACTGGATGTGGCACTCAGTTCTCTGGGCTGATGAAAAGGTCAGGATCAGTCACAGGTTGGACTTGACCATCTTGGACATTTTTCCAAGCGCAATGATTCTGGGACTCTGCGATTTTCAGCATGGACATAGGAGGGTTTTAACAGCTGGGAGAGTATTTGGGCACAAGTAGAGTTTGAGTCTGAGCAAGCCAACGTGTCCTGACTCAGCTTTGGGATTCACCTTCCTTCTCACCCTCCCCCACAATAATGGTTTATATGTTGATCCTCTCCTTTTCCCATCCTTTCCAAGCTTTCTTCCCTGCTTATGCTTCCCAATGCCAGCACACAGATCATTCTGGACAGTTTCTTGAAAGAAACGCTTTGCTTGAAAGAACTTAAAGACAGGCAGAGTTGAGTGAAAGGTTTTGCTCAAAGACTACGAGTAAAACGTGAGTTTCGGCAGTTTTATCCCTTTCGCTTTTCTTCTTCCTGAGAGACTCTTTTCAAAAGCCAACATGAAAAAAGTCTAAATACATGAGGTTAATCACATGTTGTAAATGCACACTAAATAAATGTCTAATTTGAGCTGTGTCTGTGCTGTCAGGGGACTGCACAGGCCATGACCTCCTGCATGTGGAGGATTCCCAGGAACCAAATGGATTTATTTTATTATTCTGTTAACTCCATTCGTAGCTGCTTCACTGCAGTTTTAGTTCAACACATTGGAGATTGATGGACAAGCCTGAAGCTGAAGCCAGTGAGCTGTTTAGGAGTCAGCCCCATTCCCACTAGCTCCTAGGCTTAATTTAGTGCATATGCAACCCCAGAATTCCATATTGTTGTGTTTGATGCTTTCTTACAAGGCCAGAGTTAAAATTAGAGAATCCCAGTATGATTCAGGTTGGAAAGGACCTTAAAGCCCATCTCATTCTACTCCATACCATGGGCAGGGACACCTTCCACTGGCCCAGATTGCTCCAAGTCCTGTCCAGCCTGTCCTTGGACACTTCCAGGGATGCAGGAGCAGCCACAGCTTCTCTGGGCACCCTGTGCCAGGACCTCACCACTCTCACAGGGAGAAATTTCTTCCCAACATCCCATCCATCCCTGCCCTCTGGCAGTGGGAAGCCATTCCCCTTGTCCTGTCCCTTCATCTCTTTTCTAAAGTCCCTCTCCAGCTCTCTTGGAGCCCTTTAAGGCACTGAAAGGAGCTCTAAGATCACCCATCTCTTTTCCAAGCCTTCCCAGTCTTTCTACCTTAGAACACAGTGTGCAAGAGGAAAAGCAGTTCCTCAAATTCTCTGGATCTCTCCACAAAAAGCTCCTTTCCTCCACAGCTTTGGGACGGGAGCAGAGGAGAATTCCACCCACCCCCCGGAGCCAGCATCAGAAGAGCAGCGCCGAGGATTTGCATGGAGCATCCAGCAGCTCCTGCTCGTGGAGCTGTGAATGTGTTCATTTGTTAGCTTCAACAAGGTCATTCCCACCGCTAAGCATAATCCTGACACATTAGCAGGAGTGCTGTCCAATTCATTCGCACTCCATTAGGCAGCTGGGAAGGTTTTCCTGCTCTCTCCCAGTTCTTCCCCCCCCCAGGCACACACAGGGAGTCATTTCTCAGGAGCTCAGGTGGCCGTGAGGAGGACACACCATGTCCTGCAGTGCTTGCACCCTGCTTCCCGAGGTGGGAGGGAAACCTGGGGCATTCTGGTGGCATCTGGGTGGCATTTTGGTGGCATTCTGGTGGCATCTGGGTGGCATTTTGGCAGCATTTTGGTGGCATCTGGGGATGGCAGTGTGGTGCCTGGGCTGTAAAATGGGCATCCCTCTCCCTGCAGGGCAGGGCACAGTGACATCCCGTGGCCTCCCTACTGCTGCTCAGGGATTTTCCTCTGCTCTGCACACTGAGCTTCAGGAAAGCCACCAGTGTTTCAAATCAGAGAATCACAGAATTTCTAGGTTGGAAGAGACCTTCAAGATCATCGAGTCCAACCCACCCCTGACACCTCAACTAAACCGTGGCACCGAGTGCCACATCCAATCTCTTTTTAAACACATCCAGGGATGGTGACTCCACCACCTCCCTGGGCAGACCATTCCAGTACTTTATCACTCTTTCTGTGAAAAACTTTTTCCTGATATCCAACCTAAATTTCCCTGGACATAGTTTGAAACTGTGTCCTCTTGTTCTGCCAATCGCTGCCTGACAAATGTCACCATTGTCAACCTTCTGTCATTCCAGGGGAAAGTGGCAGCTGATTTTTCTGTTGCTTCCACCTGGGATTTCCATCAGAATCTCTCCAGATTCGCTGCCTGCATTTCAGCCTTGCTTCCTGGGAAAACGCAGTGCTGGGGTTTTGACAGCAACCTTTCTGCTGGGCTGGAAAGATCCTCTGTGGGTTTGTTTCACTGCCCTGATTCAGTGACAAAGCTCAGGGAGGGTCTCCTGCCTCGTCCTGCTTGGATGGGTGTCAGTTCTGCATGAGCTGGGCCAGCTCAGGAGGGTGCACAAGGAAATATTCCCTGTCAATTAAACTGGAGAAGGTGTCAGCAGGAGAGGAGTGAAGTGGCCTCCTCTGAGAGCTCTCCCTGGGGACAGGAGGTCCTTTCCTGTCTGCATTCCTTGAGCCACTTGTCCAGCCACAAGTTCTCACAGCTGGAGACACAGACCGGTGTGCCAGGAGACAAATTCCCTGTTTTCTAGAGCTTTCTCCAGTGGCTGTCCCCAGTTCAGACCTTTTCCTAGAGATGCTCCTTGTTTTCCTTACAGCTTTTAGACCAGTAATCAGATCAGTAGCTTGGGGTTGAGTGAAGTCCTGGTTTAGTTCTGGTTCTTCATCCCACAGAGTCTGTGACTCTAAAGATGAACCTGAAGACTCCTCTGTGTGTATCACTTCCTTCTTTCATGCTTGATTAGGTCACAGTCCATGGAATCATGGAATAACGTGTTGGAAGGGACCTCAAACATCATCTGGCCCCACTTCTCTTAGCAAAAGCACAGTCTAGACAAGATGACCCAGCTCCTTGTCCAGATAAACCTTAAAAGTATCCAGAGTTGGGGAATCCACCCCTTCCCTGGGGAGATGATTCCAATGGCTGATTGTTCTCACCGTGAAAAACTTCCTCTGGGGTACCAACATTTTCTGAACAAGGTTTCCTCTGATCCTGCTGCAGTTCCCAGCTCCCCTTGAAGCCATGGGATGGGGAACATGGTTTGGAAAAATCTCAGAGCTGGAATTGCCTTGGTCTGCTGGGAGCAGGGTGGTGCTGGCCCTGTTCTGGACAGAGCTGCCCCAGCCCAGCCACCTCCCACGAGGTGCCCACCGTGCTCCTGCCTTGGTCCACACCCCCAAGTTTAACTGGAGTCCCAGCAGAATAATGTGAGCGCATGGAAATCAATGGAGAAGAGCTGAAAACAATTGATTGGAATCAAAACACGCTGCAATCAAATTTGGAGGGGCTGAACTAATGGATCATAAGGTGCCTGGTGAATGGGGCTGATTGAATTGAGATGAAAGGTCCTGCATCTTCATTACAGCTCCTGAAACCAGGACAGATGAGGAATTTTCTAACCATGTTTAGTGTTGGTTTGTTTTTTGGTTTTTTTTTACCCCACTGATAGCCGGATTGCAAACACAGCACTCGGGAATTAACCCATGTGGACAGTGTTGGGAGGGGGAAAAAGATGGAATTTGGGTAGGACAAGGGGCAGTGACTTCACACTGGCTAAAGACAGGTTTAGATTGGATATTGAGAAGAGATTCTTGGCTGTGAGGGTGGAGAGACCCTGGCACAGGGTGCCCAGAGAAGCTGTGGCTGCCCCTGGATCCCTGGGAGTATCCAAGGCCACGTTGGACAGGGCTGGGAGCACCCTGGGATAGTGGAAGGTGTCCCTGCCCATGGCAGGGGTTGGGACTGAATGAGTTTTTCCCACTCAAACCATTCTAGGATTCTGGGATTTGATGCTCCATGACTAAGGACAGGTCAGGAACTGGATTTTGGAGCTCTCCTTGTGCTGACCCCTTTATTTTGCCTCGCTCAGCATTCCCAGAGTCAGTTTTCCATTTCTCCTGCCTGGTTACAGCAGAGTTTGGAGATGCAGAGGTGTTTCCCACCACGCATTCACTCCATGTGCTGCCCAAGGCCTGGTTATTCCTGCATGTTTCATCAACAGTGATTTGTGGCATCTCCTTATTCCACCAAATCCTGCAAATTCTTTGGAATTTCCATTATCCTAATGTGGCTCTGCTCTCTATCACAGCAACAGAAGGCATGAATGATTCAGTAGTTTTTCTAAACCCCCATTTTTTGGTCAGACCAAAGTTCCCCTGTTACAAGGGATGATTTATTACTGCAGTGATTAAGGGACAGTGTTGATATTTCTGAAAATTTCCTTTCGGAGCTGCAGGCTCGCCTGGAGTCAAAAGGCAAGAGAAATATGTGAATAACGGGGTGGGTAATGGAGCATTTGCAATTTCCCATTAAGAAGAGGCTCCTATTTGTTCCATGCTCCCACGGATGGGTGGCCTGGATCTGGAGCCAGGTTGTCTTACAGCACTTGTTCTGTTGGAGCTCTGATAGGGAAACAGGAAATACGTGTTCCCAGGAGCTGGGCACCTTGATCCATCTTGTGACAGCCTGAAACTGAGGGTGCTGGAGCTTGTTATTGTCTCCTGATTGGAGT
>VZSR01001065.1:941957-975558 GCA_013398615.1 Brachypodius melanocephalos | reverse complement strand
GAGAACAGCAGCACAGCCTGTGTGCACTGGATTCCCAGAGGACGAGCAAACCCATCTCACCAGCATTGGACCCTTCTACAAGATCATCTCTGCTTCAACAGAACCACATCTGTCAGTCCAGGAGGATTTATTTGGACTCCTCCCAAAACCCTGACCAACGGGGTGTCAGGTCATGTTCTGACTCTGTCAGGGTTTTCTAGGATTTTTTGTTTGCTTGGTTTTTTGTATTACTACATTTGTATTTTTAATATTCCTAGTAAAAAAGTGTTATTCCTATTCCCATATCTTTGCCTGAAAGCCCCTTAGTTGCAAAATTATAATAATTTGGAGGGAGGGGGTTTACATTCTCCATTCCAAGGGAAGCTCCAGCTTTCCCTGGCAGACACCTATCTTTCCAAACCAGGACACTGCCCCATCCTCCAAAACCAGCCCTCAGACAGGACTGCAGGAGCTTGGGGGGACACTGTGCTCCCTGATGGAGCAGGCTGGGCCTGGAGCTGTGGGAGCTGCTGTCAGTCAGTGTGTGATGATGCCTGTCAGAGCTGTGCCTGCAGAGACAGCCCTGACCTCCTTTCCCTGCCTTCCTCGCCCCCCTGGGCTGCACTGGGATGCAGGTGAGGATGGTGGCTGCTGTCAGTGGTGCTGGGAATCCCTGTGGCAGCCCCAGGAGAACTCAGGCATCCAGAGCTGGCATGGCCATACTGATGCCTTGGAAGGCTGACCTGAAACAGAGACTGGACAGAGCCTGAGAATAAAGTAGGGATTTATTGAAAGGCCTTTAGGGTACACCTTGGGCAGAACAAGAGCCTGGCCAGGGCTACACCCTGGATAAGGTAGACTTAGAATGGTCACAAAATGGACCAGTCACGAGGTCTTACATTTTTATAAGTTTTGGTCCATTTGCATATTGGGGTTTAATTGTCCAATTACAGTTTCAGGTTGTGAGGTCCCATCCTTCTTGTTCCTCCCTTCAGCCACCCTTGTTTGTGCTTTTGGACCTGAAAGTTGTCCTTGATCTCCAGCAGGAAACGGATTTGTTTTGTCTCCCTGCCCTGTGAAGAGAGCTCAACAGCACTGAATGTGAGGCTCAGAACTGCACCCCTGGGCAGCACAGAACCTGAAAAACATGCAAGCTGAAACTTAAGGCATCAATATCTCATGTCCCCGTGTCACAGCCCGTGTGGTGACACTGGGGATGGGCCCAGAGGTTCTGCTCTGCTTCTGGTGCCCACCCAGCATGTGGCAAAGAGCTGGAGAGCAGCCCTGGGATGGGAGCCAGTACCAGACCCCTGGCAGTGCTAATCCAGCAGGAAAGGAAGGTGAGGACTTGTCCCATGGGCTGAAAGTGGCTGGAAGTGGCCATCCATCCTCTCCTTGTGGCTCAGAGCAGGCTCAGCCCAGGCAAGGAGGGCGTGGGGAGGAGACTCAGGGCTCTGTGCTCACCTTCCTAAGCAGAAATTAAAAGGGAGGAAAAAAACGTGGAGACAAATCCCTCTCCTGTTGCATTTCCAGCTCAGTGCAGCCCACAAACATCTGCCTGTTAAAGGGATGGCTGGGCCCACTGCAGCTCTGTCCCCACCACAGCTCTGCTCGTATTTCCCGGCCTCACCAGATAGAACCTCTCCAGCAGCACAGGAGAGGCTTAAAAAATAATTGGACCAAGTGGGAAATGAAGCTGCTACCTTCCTAAATCTGCCAAGGTCTCTTGGGAGCAGGCAGGAGCCCCAACTGGGAGATGTGGAGCCACCCCCAGCAGCAGGGCAGGGACCCAGGGCCAGTGCTGGTCATGGAGCATCAGGAGAACGGCAGCCACTGCACAACAGCAGCTCCCTGACCTCAATTTTCTCCGCGGAGAAAAGAGCAGGTCAAGTGGAAAGTGCTTAAGGAGGAAATTTGTTTCCTTCCAGCCAGGGAAGATAGGCGGCTATTGCGTGTGCTGGAATAAACCGAATTAATTTTGTGCTGTGCGCCGGCTCGAGGAGCTGAGGGCAAGGCGGGGAAGATAATGGACTTTGATGTTTTACTTGAACTCAACAAAACACCTGGCAAGGAGCAGGGGCTCGCTACAACGGCAGCTCCAAACGCTCCCAACCCAGGCGACTGCTTCCCTTTGTTTTCTTTCTTTCCCATCTAATCCCGAGCATTAACCGGGCTGGTTCGCGTTTCCGGCGGAATAAAAGGTGCATTGTGAAAGGGAGAGGGAAACAAGAGGCTTTAACATCTTCCTTTGCTTCCTCCGGCAGCCCTGGGGCATCCATCTCCGGCCAGGCGGGGAGGGCGGAGGGGTGGTGGCACCGGGTGCCAGGAGGATCGGGACCTCCACGAGAGGGACTAGAAAGCCGACAGATTTCTTCCAAACTGCTCCATCTCCCTGCTGCTGCGACAGGGGCAGCAAGGTCCCCAAATCCTGAGCACCGATATCCCGTTAAAAATGTCACTGTCAACATCAGCCTCCTCTGCTGCCTCATTTTGTGCCTCTCTGTCATCCCTGCCAGCTCCCAGTTCCCTGAACCACTCTCAGCATGGATTTCTTTTATTTGGGGGGGGGTCTAGAGACACCTGCCAAGCCTCTCCTTTCTCCTCTTTCCCAGTTTTGGGACAGGAACACACACAAACTCTTCCCATAAATGCAACTTTCAAGTCGGGCTGGAACAAAAGTGGCAGCGCTCTCTTAATGCCAGCTGCTAAAAATACATTCTGTGCTTGATAATTGAATGTGAGATGAAAAGTGAGCTTTAAGCAGAAGTAAGAGCTGCCTATTTCTGGCAAATTCCCAACTCCCCCAGTCCCCTGTGGAATGTCAGTGCCTATCAATATCGTCTGCCTGGAAAAATTTACATTTTGGGGAAGTGGCAGGTGCTGCTGAGTTGGGTTTTGGATTTAACTGGAAGTGATTTGGGGGCTGCCAGGTACAAAACACCTTCCCTGTGGAGGTGGGGGCTCTCTGGCCTTGGAGCCCCTCTCTGCTCTGCTTGTATCTGCTGCAGCCCATGGCAGAACTCCTTCTGCTGCTTTCCAAGGATGCAGGAGAAGCTCCCTGCTCGGCATCCTAAACCCAGCACACCACAGGGACAGCTTTCCATCCCCCCAAAGCAGGAGGACGGAGGAGAAACACATCATTGGGGTTGGAAGGACCATAAAGATCATCTCATTTCCACTAGACCAGCTGACCAGAGATTTTTTCCCTCCTTGGCATGGATTTGCCTCTTATTCCCAGCCAAGGAGCCCCAGGCAGGGGAGCCCTTGGGGCAGGATGGTAATTTGGGTTGTATTCCCAAATTGGAGGCGATGGAATCCCCATCCCTGGAAGTGTCCAAGGAGCTCATGGCACTCAGTGCTCTGGGCCAGTGACAAGGTGGGGATTGAGCAAAAATTGGATTTGATGACCTTGGAGGTCTTTCTAAATTATTCTATTCCAAGGGCAATTACCAAATTCCTGAGCCAGGACATGCTTCCATTTTTGATTGCCAAACCTAAGGATTTTTCGAGGACATTCACATAAATTGGTGGCTGTATGAGAAGGGCTTTCAGGATACTTGGAGGAAAACTTCCAGGATGACTTCCAGGATGACTTCCAGGATAACTTCCCATCATTATTTACACATCTGCAGACCAATAAAATGTGTTATTCTGGGGAAACTTTTATTACTCCAACCTGGTTCTGCCCAGTTCACCGCCTCGTTCCAATGCATGGATACACCTGTGTGGTTGGAATTGGGAAGGGGGAGCTCATTGGCTTTATCTTTCTTCCCACAGCAGGGTTTTGCAGCCAACCAATGAAATGCAGTCCCACAAATGCTCTAGATTAGGTAATGCTTTAAATTTGCATTTTATCTGCTAAAAATAGGAGGTTTTCTTCATTTTTCCTCACGTTGCTGAATGTGATGAAATGCCAAAGGAGAAGCTGGTGCAGGGACATGTCCTTGCCAAAGTGAGCAGGGTTGAGTGTCCCAGGAGCCCCACAGGGGTGGGCAGCAGGAAGGGTGACAGGGTTCCCCCCCATGAACCTCCTGGGGACAGTTCCCTTTGTTTTTTGATGCCTGCAAGGTCTGTGGAGGTGTTGGGAGAACAGGACCTCACCTGTGATTCAGGGAAAGACCTTTTTTCCCTGTCTTGTATTATGGAGCTTTTGGGGTCGGGAGGCGAGGAGAGGAATTTCTGTCCTGATCCCAGCCCTGTGCTGGGCTGATCCCCAGAGTGGGCAGCAGGAAAGGGTTTGGGATTCTGCCCCTCTGCCCCACTCAGGTGAGAGCCCACCTGCAGAGCTGCCCCAGCCCTGGGGCCCAGCACAGGAAGGACGTGGAGCTGCTGGAGAGAGTCCAGAGGAGGCACCAGGGTGAGCAGAGGGATGGAGCAGCTCTGCTGAGAGGAAAGGCTGAGAGAGCTGGGATTGTTCAGCCTGGAGAGGAGAAGGCTCCAGGGAGACATTATAAAGGACTTTCAATGTATAAAAGGGGCTTCCAAGAAAGATGAAGAGACTTTTTGCCAAGATTTGTAGTGCCAGGACAATGGGGAATGCCTTCCCACTGCCAGAGAACAGGATTCGATGGAATACTGGGAAGAAATCATTCCCTGTGAGGGAGGTGAGGCCCTGGCACAGGGTGTCCAGTGCAGCTGTGGTGTCCCTGAATCCCTGGGAGTGTTCAAGGCCAGACTGGACAGGGCTTGGAGCAACCTGGGCTGGTGGAAGGTGCCCCTGCCCATGGTAGAGGTTGGAATGGGCTTTAAGCTCCTTTCCAGTTCAAACCATTCTGTGATTCAAAGTCTGTAATTAATGAGATATCAAGGGCTGATTTAAAGGTGGTGGCACTCACTCTACTAAGCCACTTTTCACACGGACATGTCCAGAGTGAGCTGTGAGGATGAGCCTGGTTTGGATGTGTCCCTGCCCTCCCCCAGGCTGGAGTCCCTTCCCCTTCTCTGTGACTGCAGCAATGATTTCAGAAGCTGCTGAAGCTCTGCCTTCCACACCATAAATCCTTGGAGCAGTTCATCCAGCTGAACCTTAAAGCTGACTGCCTCTCTTTATGGAGATCTCTCACATTTTTCATTGCCTTTGCATCAGACCTCGTCAGTCCCGCTCTCCTGCCAGAATACGAAGCGCCGAGAAAAATCCGATCTCCTTGGAGCTGGCATTAAATGATGGCAAATAAATCTGTCACTTCAGGACAGTGTCAGTGTCCCCTGTTCCAGTGCACTGGACAGAAGTACTGTCCGAGAAAGGAACTCCTCATCTGACCTCCACTATTATCCTTAAGCTTTCTGGAGTAAAAGTAAATCTCCTTTTCCCTGGGGATTTTATTTCCTTCACACAAAGCTTTGTTTGATTGGGTTTTACCCCAGTGCACATCATGGAATCCCAGGATGGTTTGGGTTGGAAGGAACTTTAAAGCTCATCCAGTCCCACCCCCTGCCATGGGCAGGGGCACCTTCCACTGTCCCAGGGTGTTCCCAGCCCTTTCCAACCCGGCCTTGGACACTTCCAGGGATGGAGCAGCCACAGCTTCTCTGGGCACCCTCTGCCAGGGCCTCACCTCCCTCACAGTGAAGATCTGCCTGAACCCAATTCCATGGGTTCAATAAACTCCAACACAATCCTAGATCCTCTCTGATAAGGCCCAGAGGACATTAAATAATATGCTGGAGGTAAAAGCAGAGTGCAGGCGTCTTCCCAGACCCTCAGCACATAGCCACACATTCCTGGTGGCAGCAATGGCATCAGGATGTCACCCAGCCTTTTCATCTCTCCATTTTCTGGATCGGTTTCTATCCTGTAAGTTTTTATTCTGTGCACTCCTCCAAGGACTCCCAATCTTGTCCTGTTAGGAGTGTGTGGTGGTGTTCTTGTAATCATCCACCTGTGGTCTTTCCCAAACAGCAACTTGGGCAGGCTGGAAGCAGGAGTGGGGGTCTGCTCGTGGATGCTGAGCCCTCTGTCTCTGCACAGAGCCAAGTAATCAGAAAGGAAATGGATCTCTCCCTCTGGAAAGGAGTGCCTTGAAAATCCTCTCTGCAGCTGCCTGCACGGGATGTTGGTGTGCATTATTTCCAGAGTTTCTGTTCGTGGTGGAGCCGACACAGCAGCCTCCAGCTGATCACACGGGGGAGATGTATTCAGGGAGTCTGAAGGCTCAGTAATTATTTAATAAAGAAGAGGAGACTCAGTGCTGGCAGCTCAGGCTCTAAGGTGGGACTCCTGAGCAGAAAGATAAATTGTCTGAGGTAAAAAATGCTTCCCTGTGAGGGTGGTGAGGCCCTGGCACAGGGTGCCCAGAGAAGCTGTGGCTGCCCCTGGATCCCTGGAAGTGTCCAAGGCCAGGTTGGACAGGGCTGGGAGCAACCTGGGACAGTGGAAGGTGTCCCTGCCCATGGCAAGGGGTGGAACTGGGTGGGGTTTAAGTTCCTTTCCACCCCAGACTATTCTGGGATTCCATGACTCTAAACACAAAGCAGAGTCACAGCTGTTGGAGCTGAACCATCACCCATCTACTGAAATCTGAGTTTGTGCTCCCTGAATGGTGAGCACAACTGGCCTTGGGGGTGGCAATGGAGTGACTTTCCTTGGTTTGGTGATGCCTGAGAGGCAGATCAGCAATCAGACAGACGAGCCCCACCAAGAGACGGGAGCATCAGTGCCAGTGTGACTGCAGCAGATAACAGTGGGAAGGAGCAGAGGGTGATGGTGGCATTTCATCCTTGGTTAGCAATGCATTTCCCTGCCCCTGGGACTCAGGCACATTGTACTCAGACCTTTCATGTCCCCAAAGCTGCTGGGTTAGGCTGCAGGGCTCTGGTGTCACAGCACCCCAGGTTCAGTCAGTGCTGGGGGAGGATCTCAGTGCTGCTGCAGGAAACTCTGGGCTTGGGATTTGGGGATAATGCAAGGCTGGGATGCTCAGCACTGGGAGCCCAAAGAAAAGGAGGCTCAGGAGGAACCTTCTCCCTCTCCACAACTCCCTGAAAGGAGGGGGCAGCTCGGGGGGGTCGAGCTCTGTCCCAGGGAACAGGGACAGGAGGAGAGGGAACAGCCTCAATATGTGCCAGGGGAGGGCCAGGCTGAATATCAGGGAAAATTTCTTCCCTAAAAGATTGGTCAGGTATTCTGCCCAGCAGAGAGGTGGACCCAAACACGGAGCTAGTAACACCAAGGCTATGGGTTTGATTCCAGAACAGGCCAGGAAGGGCTGCACTCGGTGGTTCTTGTGGATCCCTTCGTGCTCAGAACCTTCTCCCAAATCTGGGAAATTCTGTGGATTGTGTGAAGTGTTCAGCAAACTCGTGAGTTTGGCACTTGGGGCCATGGTGCAGTGGTGAACAAAGAAGTGCTCACAGATCTCAGAGGTCTTTCTCAACATCTGTGTAAAACTCCTTGAACACTCTCTCCCACCCAAACCAGCAACTCTGGGACTTGGCAACCAGCAACTCTTGGACACACCTTCTCCCATATCAGCTGTGATGATTCCCAACCTTCCCATCACAGAGGAATTGCTGGATCCAAGCCTCACAGGGCTGTGGGACCCCTCTGCAGTCTGGGCTCTGATCTCCCCGTGGGAATTGCAGTTTCCTCAGGAGGCTCAGCACACATTCCCTGAGCTCCATCCCTCTGGGTACAGCTCCCTGTGGGGATCGATGTCTTTCCTGGTGCCATTGCTTAGAAATGTGCTGCTATTGATCTTCTGGGCTTGGCTTTCTCTTATAATCCCCAAACATCTTTTCCTCAGGCTCCCCCTGAGCCATTCCCCTGAGCCTGCAGAATGGGAATTGTTCTGAGGAATCTCACTGGAAGAAAACCCGTGCAGGTTGTCTGTTTGCTTCCTGCCATGTTTAGAGTCAAAATCCAAGAAATTCTGCTCTAAAAAATGATTTCCCTCCTTTGCCAGCATCCTCCCCAAATGAACCCGTGAGCAAATGGAATGTGTCTGGGAGCATGTTGGAATTTGCAGGGATTTGCTGAGCATTACACTTCTGCTGGCATTAATTAGCATAATCTGCCTCCTATCTCCTGCACGGGAATGATTACTAAGAAATGTGTCTTCTCAAGATTTTTTTTTTTTTTTAATCCTAAAAAGGCAAGTGGAGCAGTGGCGTATTTCTGTCTCCTGCCGAGTTCCTCACTGTCTGGGTGAGGATAAGGACTATTTCCCCCTTGGATGGTGTGTGCAGGGATCTGGGCTGTGTGCCAGCACTCTGGAATGACCTGCAGGGGAAGAAGAGCAGATTTCCAGGAGCAGCAATCACTGGTTTGGGCAGGATCCCGCCAGTGGCAGAGGTAAAACCCCACTCCCAGTGCTCCCAAGGCTGTGCCTTTGGAGCATCACAAAAGCCACAAACAGCTCCTTGGAGAAGAAAGGAGCTACTGCCCACCCCACAACCAGGAATCCCCTTTTGGTGCAAATCCCACCTGTATTCCTTGAGAGAGCCATCCCTGCCTGCCTGGAGGTTAGGGCTGAACAAACCCAGCTCTTTTTTGGCTGTTCCTCCCTCTGCCATCCCACGTCTGTCTCGTCCACTTAGGCTGCAGATTCATTGGAGCCTCCAGTGTTCCTCCTGGGAGGACACAGCCCCTTCCACCACGGTGCTCCGTGTTTTTTGCTGCCTCCTGGTGTGCCAACACAAGAAATAAATAATGGAGCCCGTGAGGTTTGTTATTCCTCCCCCAGGTCACCTGTGAGAGCACTCAGGAATTGTCACTGCAGTGTGTGAAAGTTCAGCACTGAGGACAGGCTGAGCACAGACACTGCCAGTGCCACCAGGGGAATACTCCAGGGGCTCTGGGTGTCCCCACCCTGCTTTTGAAATCCCAGAATGGTTTGGATTGGAAGGGATCTTAAAAATCATCTTGTTCCACCCTCTGCCATGGGCAGGGACACCTTCCACTATCCCAGGTTGCTCCAAGCCCCATCCAACCTGGCCTTGGACACTTCCAGGGATCCAGGGGCAGCCACGGCTGCTCTGAACCCCTGTGCCATGGCTGAGCCCCCCTCACAGGGAAGAATTCCTTCCCAACGTCCCATCTGACCCTGTCCTCTGGCAATATAAAGCCACTCCACTGGTTCTGCTCCTCCAGAGCTTTGCCTGAAATCCCTCTCCAGCTCTCCTGGAGCCCCTTCAGGCACTGGAAGGGGCTCTGAGGTCTCGTCAGAGCTTTCTTTTCTCCAGGCTGAAGCCTCCTCTGGTAGGACAGAAAAGCTGCTGGACACAAACACCCAGCAGAGCTGGGAGAATCCAGGGGATCCTGGTTTTCCTCCATGAAGCCAAAGGGCTGTGGAAGGCTTGGTGCGTCTTAGAGCTGTCATTCTCTGGATGTTTGTTACCCAAGCTGGCTGTTCTGCAGGGAGCAGGGCCGGGAATGCTCTCTGTGTCCCCTGAGCTGGCTGAGTGACTCACTGCAGTCATTCCCAGAGTGCCAGACGTGTTTCACCAGCAGGGAACAAAGGGCCCTGCTGCAGCCACCTCGCCTGTGACTGGCAGTGTGACACATGTCCCCTTCCCTGCAGACAGGTGGGACATTAATGGGAAGATGAGGTGGCCAGGCAGGCGCCAGCTGTGCCTCTGATTTGCAGCTCCAGCTGGAAACCCCTACAGAGCGTGGGCCAGGCTTTATAAAATAAAAGCTAATAAGAATCATAACAATTTTGCTTTCTCTCCATAGCCTGCAGCAAGCCAGGCACAACATGGGAATTGAGGAATAAAGGCCATCAACTTCCCGTGGCTCCCCTCCTACCACCTTCCTCTTCTTGCTCCAAATTGTTTTGAAAACATTGCTTTCCCCTTGCCTGTTTCATTTCTGCAATGAAGTCATCAAACAAGATGACAGGGACTTTCCGAGACTCAAATCAATCAGCGAGTTTCCCTTTTGCTTTTTCTACTCAGGCAGGAAATAGGGGAATAAATTTTCCAAGTGTCCAAGGGAAGGGAAGGGGGCAATGGGTGGGTTGGCTCCAGCGTGGGGAGGTGGAAGAGAGCAGATGGAACTTCTGGACCTCATCCAGCCCATCAAATATAAACAACCTCCTACCACGTGCTGGAGAAGTTCCAGCAGGTCCTGAGGGTTTTCCACTGTCCACTGGAAAATGAGAGAGACATTCCAAGTGTATCCCATCCCCTGCCCCAGTCTGGCTTGGAAGGGAGTCGTGGTTTCTCCACAGGGCTTCCCCCACCCAAGCCTGGATGGATATTCCACTTCCAGTACTAAAAATCACGTTCAGATCATGCCAGGGTAAAGCTCAAACCATGGAATCACAGAATCATGGAATCTCCTGAGCTGGAAGGGACCCACAGGGATCATCCAGTCCAACCCCTGGCCCTGCACAGAGACCCCAACAATCCCACCCTGGGCATCCCTGAGAGCATTGTCCAAACTCTCCTGGAGCTCTGGCAGCCTTGGGGCTGTGCCCATTCCCTGGGGAGCCTGGGCAGTGCCCAGCACCCTCTGAGGGAAGAACATTTCCCTGATCTCCAACCTAAACCCCCCTGACACAGCCCCAGCCATTCCCTGGGGTCCTGTCCCCAATCCCATGGATCAGAGATGGGAGCTGCCCCCCCATCTATCCCCCAGGAGGAAGCTGCAGACAAGAAAAAGCTCTTCCTGCAGTTCCCTCATGTATTTTATGGAGATGACTGAAGGTAATGGAAAGAGCTCATCCAGCGGGATCGCCCCCTGCAATTTCTTCTGGGTTTAGGCAGAATAAAACTAATCATAGGGGTTGTCTCAGCTCATGCCAGGGCTGCTCTAGGAATAGATTGGCACTTCAGATTTACCAGGATACAATGGAATAATGGCTGTGTAGTGGAATTTTCAGCACACAGAGGCAGGAGCAGCCGTTCCCATTTTTCTATGATGATTTTTATGCTGCTGCCTTCACTATTCCTCTCCTCTGTTCAGCGGGGACAGGCCCTGCATGGGAAGCATGGACTCTGTGGCTGCATCCCATTCCTCCAAAGGCATCAGAATGTGGGCAGAGAACAGTCATTTGCTTGTACATTATGCAAGGAAAGTGCTGAGCCAGTAGCACAAAAAAAAAAAAATAAAAAAAAAATTCCCTGTCAGGAGCCAACAGGTTTTACCGGAAAACCATTGGATTTCAACGGGAAGATTTAGGGCTTGGAATGAAACCTCGACAGTTTGCCCAAAAATTACTTCTTCGTTTTACAGCGTTCCCTCTGTTGAAATGTGTGTGTTCTCCCCTTCCAGAAAAAGCGAGGGAATGAAAGGAAAAATGATCACACTGACCGAGCTCCATCAGTGCATTCCTAGTGGCAACTTATTTCGGGGAGGAATTATCTCAGCTTTACTTTAATGAGAATCAATCAGGTTGGTAACTAACACAGCTTTTTTTTTTGTGAGGCTTTAAGCCCTTTAAAGATGAGGGTGTTTATTAGGGAGCCTTCACCAAGGTTTTATGTCTTGCCTGTAAAGAGGCACAGCTGTGGCCAAAACATTATCTCAAGTGGAACCAAATGTTGGCTCCGTTTATTGGTGTTTATAATGGATTCCCACATAGGCAGAGACCTTAATTTGGTCCTTTTTGGGTTGGGGAGGCAAGGAGGGCAGCCATGGAATGCCTGGATGGTCCCTTTAGCCCCCCTTGAGCAATGAAGAATCTTTCAGGACAGGGCATGGGGGGTGGCAGAGGGTTTGCTGATGGCTGGGACCCTCTGGAAGGTGCCACAGACAAAAGGATTACGAGAGGGGACAGGATTTGTGAAGAGAGGTTTGGAGGGCTCAGGGGCACCAGGAGCACAATTCCAGGGCACACAGGGTTAGGGACTTGCCTTTTCCCCCAGGAGTGCAGCCAGCACGGATCCTTGGGTTTAAGTTTTGTGCTGAACCTTTGGGATTGCTTGGATATTTGAGCTTGGGGAGTGAGGGCCTTGCTGCTCTTTGCCTGTCCCCTGGGCAGGCTGAGGCTGCTGTCAGGGTCATCAGCTCACCCTGGGTCACAGCCATGTGTCAGTCCCCCTTGGGTGCAGAGTCGTTCCATGGATGAGCTGGAAGAGTGCCTTGGGACAGGAACAGCTTGGGGCATTCACTCTCCCAGAGTAGCAGAGCAGCTCCAGCATGGGGACAAATCCTGCTGGGATGAGGACACAGCGCTGGCTCCACTCAGTCCCTGGTGACAGCCACCAGCTCCAGACAGCATCAGGACATGCTGATCCCTTTTCTGTGCAGCAGCGCCAGCCCCGAGTCCAAGTTTGGTGTTAATATGGAAATATGGATAAGAGCTTATGCTGTGACAATGATTTACTGCCTTGGTAACTGCACCTGATAACACAAATTTATCTTGGTCTCTCCATTTCAATTATGCTTTTTCTAATGTGTGTTTTGAAATACAGATTCCCTCGGTCACAGGAATTTATGGGAAGGGCTGCGTGGCTGGGAGAATTCAAATCAACACAGGAACAGCTCTTTGCCTCGTGCTCCAGTGTCTCCTTATGTGTGTCACAGCCGCTGTATAATGCATGTTTTCACAAGCAATGTTCAAAATATGGAAAAAGAGGAGGCAGGCACAGGCAGCATCACTGGGATTTGGTGGATGTCATTCCCAAATAACCTGCTGGAATTTGGCCACAGCAGTTGGGTATCTCAAGGTTTGGGTTCTAGGTGGGGGTGTTTGCTCGTGGCCTGATGGGGCTGAATTTTCAGGAGGTGCTGAGGTGCCAGGGCTCTGCTTCCCACTCTGCCAGAAGGGCTGGAAGCTGGCAGCCACTCAGAGAGAAAGACTTATCCCTCCTCCCTTTGAGAAGGAAAGGCAAGGGAGCATGCATCCATGGAAAACACACACTGTGCAAGGGTTCTCCCTGTGCTTCCAGCACTGCTCCTGGGAGGAAGCACTAACAGGTTGCTCCCTTACAGGGGAGGAAGCTGCAGGAATCTGAGTAGCAGCACTTTGCCTTCCCAGAAGGGTTTGTCCTCAGAATAGGGGACAAACCCCCCATGGGCTCTTGGTGCCTTCCTCCTGCTGTCAGCAGGCAGACCATCCCAAGCACTGTGATAATTAGCATTTAATCTCTAATCAATGTTCTGGGTAGGAGCCCACCCCAGCCACCTGCAGCAGCCACAGATCTGCTCCTGCCACCAGCAGGGGCCAAGGAACTTCTCAGCTTCCCTGGAAACCCAGCTCATGCTGGTGCTTGGGATGCTGGACATGAGGGAGCAGATTTGACCCTGGAGTTGGAGCAAATGCCAGCACAGCATTTGCCATTTCCATTGGTCCATAAACACAAAAACGTTGGAATTTCACTAGGACACATCATCAGTGCAGCTGCTCGCACTTAGCAGCTGATGGCTGCTATCACTCTTAGTCACCTTCCAAATTCCACCAAGAGGAATGGGGCCATTACTGCTCTGAGGCTCTGCTGCTCGCACAGTCCTGCTGCTGCTCTTTTCCCTGGCTGGGGAGAGGAGCAGCTCTTCCCAATGCTCTGGGAACGGCAGGTACGTGGGGAGCAGATGTCAGGGACTGGCAGGGCTGCTGCTCTGGAACCGGATATCCAGCCACAGCTTCTACTGAGGGGTGGACAGATGTCTTCCAGCAGATGGGAGGCAGGTCTTTCCTCCTCCAAACACAACTGCATCTCCATCACTCATGTGTGGATCCCAGGTATTTTATTTGGCACCGTGGCCCAACAGTGTTGAACAAAGACATTGCTGGCCTTCTGTTATTCCTGGGATTGCTTTCTCCTGGGAGCTGGGCTGTCTCCTGGATGTGGCCACTGGAAGTCCTGCAGAGGTGCTCAGGGACTCAGCAGCAAGGACTGGGAGTGTCCTGGTGAGGCACAGGCCATCCTGAGGTGAGGAGCATCTTTTGGAGCCTTGACCTTCCAGGAATGGCAGTGCAGAAGATGGGAAGCAGATTCCCACAGCCATTCTCACACTGGCCTGTCTGGGTGTGGAGCTGGTTTCTGTCCCTGAAGAGAATGTGACTGGCACCACCCCAGCACAACACCTGAAAATCCAGAGTTGTTCCAGCAGATCATTCCTGCAGCCAGGATTTGGGGAGGTGGACACTGGAGAGTTGGGATCTCCTGCAGTCCCCAGGCTTCACACCCTCAGATCTTCTGAAGTGCTCAAAAATGAGAAAATGTGGCACTTGCTGAGATGTGGGGATATCCAGCTGCAGGTTGGATCTGATGATCTTGGAGATCTTTCCTGACTTCAATGATTCCCTGATTCTGTGATTCCAAGGGCTGCCAGAGCAGGCAGCATTTAGAGAAATCTGGATTTATATACAGCCACAGTTGTTTTCTCTGAAAGTTTCTCAATGAGAAGAGCTGAGGAGGGACCCCCTCTGTCTACACAGGTCTAGTGTGTCCCTGGAACATCAGATGTTCTCCAAGGTACTGGAGATTAAAAAGGCAGTGCTCCTCAGGCAATGCAATATTCCAAATTCTCTTCAGGAGAGCTCTGATGTACGTCAGAAAAGAGCAGGAAGTATCATTTCCTTGTCTGTAAAACCCAGAGTAAATGGGCTGGAACCCAAGAGCAGAGGGATAGTGGAGAGCCACAAAATCTGTTCCAGTTGTTTTTCCTCCCAGTACATCAAAAGTGGGGTCATTACTGAAAAATACTGTGTTCCTGCTTAAAAACCCTACCTTTCCTTTATCTCAACCTGCCATACCTCTGATAGTTACCTGCAGCGGTGGGAGTGACACCTGTGCAGATTAAGATCTGTTCAGTGCCTGGGAATGTTTGGAAGGACGGAATTATACAAAATGAAGACATCACCACCACCACCATCATCATCATCATCATCACTGCTATTCCTGCTGCTGGTATCTCCATCATTCTGTAAAAATAATCCCCTCTCTCCAGGAGTGTGTGTGGAGCCCCAGGTGTAAATTCCCAGTGTTTTCAGGAGCTGCTGAGTGGTGTCAGTGCTGGGTGAGCCCTGGTTCCACCCAGCTGAGCAGTGGCAATAGAGGAGCCACAAGCGGCTGCTCTTTCCATGCAGAATTCATTCCAAGCGTGTCTGGGCAAATATTTATTATTTGCACAAAGGTACAGAGGGGAACTTTTGTTCTTGGAGGATTGAGAGTCTGGGAGGGCTCTCTGTGCACAGACCCAGCCCGGGGTGCTCTCTGTCCTCTGCTGGCTGGAGGGACTGAGGTGAAGGATCTGCTGGGAGAGGAGAGATCTTGGGCTGTAATTCCCACTCCAGGGACATTTCCTTTGTTTTATGCCATGGATTTTGTGAAATGCTTGTTATCCAGTTTAGAAACAGTTGGGTTTTTTCTCTTCTGAGCACTCCTAAGCCATGGAGCCACAATGGGGGAACTTTTCCTTCTCCCTCCTCTAATTATGGTGACTTTGTCACTCCAGGCTCACCTGCCTTGAGCCTGGAGATTGAGCCATGATCCCTCCCTTTCCCAGCAGCTTCCTCCAAAATCCATCCCTGCTTGGGCATCCTCAGGGAGGCACTAAATCTGCATCTCCCCTTCCCCAGCCAGGACAGACAGGAACTGTGGGTGCTCTTCCTCTTCACCCAGTTTGGATAGAAAATTCCTCTGAGATGAAGAGATACAGGCAGGAAGTGACCATGGAGTTGGCCATCCCCAAAACCCTTTTGGACATTCCTGGGATGCTCCTGATCCCTAAACTCCACTCAAATTCTCCTGAGGGTGTTTGTGTCCTGTGGGGACATGGAGAAAGAAGAAAGATCCCCAGTGGAATGTGAGACCCAGATCTGCAGGTGGGAATGGCCCTTCCCAAATCCCCAGAGGCTGATGGGGTAATTTGGAGGGAAACCCCAGACTGTGATTCAGCTTTGAGGTCACAGAGAGAGGGTTCGTGCTGCTCTCCCATCACACACAGGGGTGGTACCAGAAAAACGCAGGATCTCAGCTCGCCTGCAATGGGAATTGTGGGGACACCACAAAGGGAAAGAGCAATTTGAGTATAAATCCCACCCCACAGCAAATAAATCCAGGTTATGTTCTTTCTTTCCCCTCCCAGTCAGGAAAAAAGTGCTGAAACTGGTCTAACAAAATACAAGAGTCTTTATAGTAGGAAAAAAAAAAAGAAAAAGAAAAAAAAAGGTTTAGAGTGAGATTTGGGGAAGATTTGGGGGGAAAAAAGCATCTTTAAATTCTGAAAAAAATCCCTTTAGCTGACTTTAAACAGGTCAGAGTTTCCAGCTGTAATGAGATTGGAAGTTTAGTGTCCTCCCAGCTCTGGGCCCTGGTTTTTGAGGCTCTTCCAGGGGATGACAGTGGGTGGGACACACGACCTCCTCAGGAACAGGTGCAGTGCTGACAATTCCATTCCTAAATGTTGTGCTGTGCCTCGTCTTTCCTTCTATCCCATAATGATACTGTGGGGGGGAGGGAGGGGTTTGTTTGTGTCTAAATCCCATCCTCCAGGAATAGGAGCAAGGCTCCACTTATCCTTCAATGCGGTGATGGTAGAACAGAACTGCTGGTTAATGGGTCAGGTTCAATAATTCTCTGTGAAGAACCATTCCCTATATCCACCTGGTGCAACAATCCCTGTGAGAATGAGCTATGGACAGTCGTCAAAGCCTGCCTTAACTCCTTAAACATCACAAAACTTCTTCAAATCACTCATTCAGGCTTGTCTGTTGGATGCCTGTGCCCTCTGGATCCATCCCTGCCCCGATGGATCCCTGTGTCCCTCTGGGAACGAACACAGGGTGGGTTAGGATTGGGAGAGGTGAGCAATGGGAAACTCCCAGAGATATTTTGTAGAATCAGGAGGCTCAGGGGGAACCTTCTGGCTCTGCCCAACTCCCTGACAGGAGGGGACAGCCAGGGGGTGTCAGGCTCTGCTCTCAGGGAACAGGGACAGGACAAGGGGAAACAGCCTCAAGATGTGCCAGGGCAGGTTCAGGTTGGATATCAGGAGGAATTTCTCCATGGAGAGGGTGGGCAGGTCTTGGAAAGGCTGCTCAGGGAGGTGGTGGAGTCCCCATACCTGGAGGTGTCCCTGGAACAGCTGAATGTGTCTGGGTGACAAGCTGGGCATTGGTCATGGGTTGGACTCGATAATCCTGGAGATCTTTTCCAACCTTAACCATTCCATGATTCCATGATCAGCAGAAACGCTTCATTTACTCCCTTTCCTGCCTCCTTTTCACCCTTCCTGGGGTAAAAGGCTGTCTCTTCTTCTCCCTGTTGAAAGCGCTTTTGTCTTTTCCCAGCAAACAGAAGTAGCTGGAGTTTCTGTTTTCACGGCAGCAGGAGCTGTGCTGCTAAACAAACACGGAGAAAGCCAAAACTTCCTGCCACTTCACATGTTTGTGTTTTGAAAACCAAGCTATTTATTTAGACAAACTGGAAAACATAACCACAAATAACTCCTAAAGTGTGCTGCTCGCTCTCAGTGAGTTAACTGAAACCAGAAGAGGGAGAATGGGTTTATCCTCAGATTTCCCTTCCCTCTCTAGGAAAATCCTTTCCCCTTTCCAGCCCCTTGGGTTTGTCCCATTGTAGCCCCCAGTGCTGCTCCAGGAGCTGGGAGGAGCTGCAGGAAGGGGAGCACAGGAATTTGGTGATTGCATGGATCAGAGATCTGTGGAAGCACCATCCCCTGGAGCGAGAGCTCCAGCTCCGTGCACACGGAGAAGACACCAAAAGAAATGCCAGCCCCAAAACTCCATGGAAAGCAAAGGCATTAATGCACAGCTCTGTGTGCTCTGTCCTGCTCCTGATTCTCTGTTTGCTGAAGGACAGCACCATCACTCTGGCAAAGTCCCTGGGAATGGCTCAGGACAGGCTCCCTCCCTGCGGCTCTGCTGGAGGAGCTTTATCTCAGCCTGTGCTCCACAATCGGAGCAGGACGGGGAAGGAAAGGGCTCCCACCTGACACGAGAGACAATGACCTGCTCCAGGGGAACGCTAAAGAGCTCAGGGAATGCACGGGCTCCATTTCCGGCCCCTGCTTCTGGGTTTGGAAGGCAGCCTGGAAAGGTGTGTGCACCCCTGGGCTGGTACCCGCGCTGTTGCTGTGGCAACGAGCAGGGGGTGGGGGATGGAGCTGCTGCCATCATTCTCCTCTGCTCTTCCTCCTCCCTCCCAAAAGTCACCTCCCCTGGAATTAGAAATGACACCCCTCCATCCCCTGGCAGTGCCTTCCCTTCCTGAGCTGCACCTCTGCCTTTGGTTCAGAAAGGGAAATGCGTGAGTGGGAGATGGGGAGGTGATGGAAAAGGGAAAATTGAGCTGTGCTCAGGGCCCAGACTGGACTGAGAGCTTTTCCTTCATCCTGTGAGCTGCTGAATTAATCTTGGACTAATTTAGGCTGGTGTGGATGCTCTGGGGCAGGGATGAAGGCAGCCCACGGCACAGCTCAGGGGATCCTGAGGAGCAGTCTGGGTTATCTGGAGGCTGGACTGGGTGAGGAACGGAATTTGGGGGTTGCAAAACACCTCACAGCTTTGGCATTTCCTCTGTGTTGGATTAGCAGGGCTTGCAAAAGCTTTCACATAAAACTGGAGGCGGAAAAGCACCTGAGGGAAAGCCCCTGCCTGGAGAAGCTGTGTGGAGGCTCCAGCTGATTGTTTAACTTGGAACCAGGCTGGAGTGTGAAGGATCCCACATCAGTGCTGGGCCTTCCATCCCATGGGTCAGGAGCTTTCCTCATCCTCCTCCCCCTGTCCCTCCACGTTAATTGTGTGGAGAAGGCAGATGAGGCTTGAGAGGAGTGACTGCATCTTCCCGTGCCTCAGGCTGGGATTCAGCAGGGGCTGGAGCCTGACCTTCCCATTATCCCTCCAGCATTCCCCAGTCTGCCTCTCCCTTTTGTCACACAGGCTTTGGAAAATCTGCATATTGAAATGAGCGGTTTGTGTAGCAAATCCACATTGTCAGGCCAAAGTTTAAGAATTCCCTCTCTTTGGACCCTGAGGTACCCACATCCCCCACCCCCCATCCCCCTGAGCAGCCCCAGGAAACCTCTCACTGCAGACCCAGGAGTGTCCCTGCTCTTGGACGTCCTCATGTTTGTGTAGATGATTACAGGAGCAAATCCCAGTGCAGATGAACCCAACTGGTTTTCCTTCCAGCAAATATTCTCCCAGAGTTATCATAGAATCATGGAATGAGGTGGAAGGGACCTTAAAAATCCCCTTGTCCCACCCCCTGCCATGGGCAGGGACACCTTCCACTATCCCAGGCTGCTCCCAGCCCTGTCCAACCTGGCCTTGGACACTTCCAGGGATCCAGGGATCTGTGCCAGGGCCTGCCCACCCTCACAGGGAAGGATTTCTTCCCAATATCCATTTAAATGTATTGTCTTTCTGTTCCCCTTTGGAGCCATTCCCCCTTGTCCCATCACTACAATTCCTTGCAAACCACTCCTCTCCAGAGGCCCCTTTCTGGCACTGAATCCCCACAGTGCTCTTCTCACTTATCCAATCTTTTCCCCTGGGTACTGTGACCCCCACAGATCATTGCTCTTCCTCCATCACCAGCATTTTCTTTCCTTAAACATCATCCCAAGAGGAATCAACCCCTCTCCTGGCTCAGGGCAGAGCCCCCAGGCTGCAGGGGGCTGTAGGGGCAGGCAGAGCTTGGCTCCATCTGCTCCATGCTCTCCATGCTCTCCACCCAAAAGCCCTTGAGGCTGGCACTACCAGCAATGTTCCTCTGCCCAGACAGAGCAGGAAGTGAAGGGGAAGCTCTGAAGTTCTTCTTCAGAAGGTCTTCTGAAGGTCTGCAGCTTTTCTGCTTTGTTGGGCAGCATGTCACACGTTAAAGGAGCTCTGGGAGGGAAAACCAACCTGCTGGGGGTTGGTTGATATCCTTGGAATTTCTGGAGCTTGCTTGGTCAAACAGCTCAATGAAAAGAGCAAAAAAGATCTTCCTTGTCTTCCCTCCATCTTTTTGCCCTGTTTAAATCAACTCCCACAAATATTGGCACAACAACCCTGCCTTTCACCTTTCCCAGGAGCCCCAATCACTCTGCCATGATTTTATCTTCAGCCTCTGAGCTGTTCCATGCTCTTGCCTGACTTTCAGCAGGATTAGCCAGGGGAAAGTGCCTGTTCCTCCAGGGTCAGCCAGAGGGACTGGAACTGCAGAAACATGGAGCTGGAAAAGCTGTTCACACCTCCCCCAGGGATGATAGTGGCCATTACGGGGCTGGATTGGCTCTAATTCCAATCCCAACAAAGTGATATAGAAATCACGCCACAAACCACTGGGAAAGGGCCAGAAATAATCACAGTGCACAGCAAGGTTGTGCTGGGTGGAGGGCAACCTGTGGAAAAACAGGGCATGGCTTGGAGGAGGAACCAAGGCGTTACCTGGGCTTTTGAAGCTTTGTGGATAATGATTCTTTGATTTTTCATAGCCTCCCTCCTTCCATGGCACTTCCCTCCCCTGCACTCAGCTCCAGGACTTGCTCTCAGCCCCCAGAGCAAAACAAAGCCAACCCTTCACCTCAGAGTCTTCACCAGGGCACTCCAAGGATATTTTTGCGCAATTCCTCTTGGCTGGAGTTTAATAGGTTATTTTGCCACGAGGTTTGATGCTCTTCGGATGCCTA
Organism: Brachypodius melanocephalos; assembly: GCA_013398615.1. NCBI lineage: Eukaryota > Metazoa > Chordata > Aves > Passeriformes > Pycnonotidae > Brachypodius > Brachypodius melanocephalos. The sequence continues at coordinate 955,052 of VZSR01001065.1, read as the reverse complement.
TCCATGTTTCTGCTGCACTGCATCCAAGGTCACCACCTTTTCAGGCTGTTTGGACTGCAGGGCACAGTGAGTTTAGGGATGAAAGAGCCTTTTTTGGGGAAGAAGAGCCTGCCCTTGGGGCTTGGACAGGAAAGGCAGGTGCCCATGTCAGAGAGGTGCCAGGGGAAAAGGGCGCTGTTCAGACCCTCAGGGGCTCAGGAACTGGGTGTGACTCCTGTGACAGCAATGCTTCTATAAAGGGTTCTATGAAGAGTCAAGGGTTCTAGAAGAGTCTTTAGAGAGGACAGAAAGCAGGGGAATGGCTGGAATGAGAACAGGGAAATGCAGGTTTGGTCACCATATGGTTCAGTCCAGAATCGGGATGGGTTTCTTTGTTTATTGTCTCCTCAGCAAGGCAGGGCTAGGAAGCCCTGAGAGAGAACTTGAGCTATTTTGGACTTCACAGGGTGTGATGGGGGAACAGACTTGGCTCCGTTTCCAAGATCCAACTTCCCTCCCAGCCAGCCCCAGTGAGACCAGCGCCTCCCAGTGATGAGCTTCCAAAAGTCACACACTTATCACTGATCCCTTCTCTCAGTCCTAATATTGACTCTTTGAGGGGCAGGAATCCTCTGTTGATCCTCCCAGTGTTGAGCTTCAGAGAGTCCCATATTCAGCATTGCACTGATGCAAATCAGAACATTTGGGAGGCAGGAATCCCCTCCTGATCCTTCCAGCCGCTTTGAAGCAAAGCCCAGCCTCTGAGTGGCAGAAACACCTTCCTCCCATGCCTTTGGCTGGGATTCCTGTCAGTCTCAGACACCCATTTATGAACAACAGCCCAGAGAGGAGAGGGAAATCATCCGCGATCCATCGGAAGGTAAATACCGCTCCCTCCATTGCCCCTGACAGCCCGTGCCACAGCTGAGTTCCCCCTGGGAGCTCCCTGCCATTAATCACCTTCAGAAGGGATTGTTCCACCTCACAGTGTTTGCTGTGGCAGAAGGTGAGGCTGGAGATCTGCTGCCAGTGCTGCACGCTCCTCGTCCAGGAGAACGCGACGCTGGAGCGGAGCCAGAGCTCGCTTCTCCCTCGCTTCCAGCTGCTGGGAACACTGAAACGGGCTCCTCTGGCTGTGGTTCTCATTTCTCCTTCACCTCCTCTCATTCCCCACCTTTTTTCCCTTCTTTTAAGGCCTCTGAGAAATGGCGAGGAGGAATCCCTTATCCCCAGCAGCGCCACTTGTGGGGCCCCCCCAGCACCATCAGAGCTCGAGGATTATAAACCCTGCACACAGCTAAGAGGGGAAGGAGGAGAGAGGATTAGGAGTTTTTTCCTTTGGAAAGGGATATGGATTATCTAGGCCAATAACCATGGCTGTGTCATGCCTGTTTCCTCACCACTGATTCACAGGGAACGCTGGAGTCTCCAGGTGCAGCTCGTGAGAAGCTGCTGCAGGCAGTGGGAGGTCCTGCCCTCCCTTCCTTGGGCTCCAGAGCAGCCTTTCATTCATTTGTCATCCCCTCTCAATTTATTGTTGATCCTGAAAAGCTTCTTTGTGAATTTGCCTTTGCTAGAAGCTGAATTTTCCCTCCTGCCCCATTCCCTCTCTGTGCCAGCCCCTTCCTAGGAACATGCCCAGTGCTCCCACTGTCCCATTCCTGTGTTTGCTTTTCTGCCTTCCTCCCCAGAGCTGCCAGGAAAAGCTCGAGGGGAGATCCTGAACATCATGTAGACCCCACTAGCCTCTCTCTTTAGTTAAAAAACGGTCATTTGCATTAGTGTTGGAAGGGACCTTAAAGCTCCTCCAGTTCCATCCATGGCCACAGGCACCTTCCACTATCCCAGGTTGCTCCAAGCCCCATCCAGCCTGGCCTTGGACACTTCCAGGGATCCAGGGGCAGCCACAGCTTCTCTGGGCAGCCTGTGCCAGGGCCTCACGAAGTCACTGAAAAATTCCTTTCTTGTATCTTCCTTGATGTGGAGCTGGGAATGGACACACGGAAAGGGGATGGAGCTGCATTCCTGGAGCATTGCTCTGGTCTCCCAGAGGGGATTTGTAAAGAAGGCTTTCACACTGCTGGACTCCCTGACTTGGATTTCTAGCGAGCTTTGGGCACCCAGCTCCGGGACCTGCCCAAAATCCCTCTGAAACCACGGGCTGTGAGGGGCCAAACTCCTCTGGGAGTGCCAGCCCTGCAGAGCAGGTGGAAACAAGGTTCCTGGAGAGGGAGGACCGTGTTAACAGCACAGGCTTGCCCATGGAAGTAGTTAATCACCAGGAATACAATTAGCACTTAAACGCCTCTGGACACCCCGTGCTGGCCTTCCCTTGTCCTACACCAGTGTCTTGCTGGCTCATTACCTGCGACACCTCATTTTCAGTGCTGCTAAATCCATCTGCCTCCGGAGGCTGCCGGTGCTCCAGAGGGGATCCTGCCTTCTCCAGCAAGGAGCATCCCTGCCCAGCACTGCTGTCCCGAGCTGTGTGACCCCTCCATACCAGTGCTAATGGACACAGCCACTCCCTTTCTTCCCCCATTTCCCCCCATTCCACCCTGCCAAGCTCCCTTCAGCTCTTTAAAATACTGTTCCTCTCCTCAAAGTGCTTTAATTGCTGCCCCTCACCCAGCAGGCTCACAAAAGCAGACGGGAGGCTCCAAGGTCTCCTTTGCCAGAAAGCCAGGCTTTTTTTTGTTTTTTCAAACGTGGAAGACCTCAATTAATAAAATATGCCTCGTTTTTTTCTCTGAGGTCAGCTTTAGCAGGCGGCCCCCGTGATCAAATGAGAGCTTTTTCCTCGGGATGTCTGCTCGCTGGAATCTCATTAGCACTCACTTGGGCAACGTTTAGAAGCAACTAAATGGGACAGAAAGAGACTGTTTCCCTTTTCGTCCCCCCTGGATCTGGCAGGAAGACCTCACACAGATGTGTCTCACCCTCTTTGCCCCTCTAATCACATCCCTCCTTTCACTCAGTGCCAACCCGGCCTTCAGATCCTTGCAAATCTCTGCTGGTTTGGGTGGAATTCGGGGCAAAACGGTGTCTGGCAAGTGGCTGAGCAGTCTGTGCTTGTGGCAGTGTGGATTTTCACAGCTCTGCGCTTGGAACTGCTCTCACCCCGTGTGAACGAGGCCATGGAGCGACCCTGGATTTCCACCGTGTTTAGCTGGAAGCAGAGAGCAGCTCCTGCTTTCTAAATTCATCAGTCACCGCCAGAACATCCATTTTAATGGAGTTCAGGCTATGGAGCCTTGAAGGGAATTGTTCTGCAATAACGAGCTCGTGTGTAAGAGTTATGCCCCAGGGGAAAGCTTCTCCTCCTGGCGGGATCTGAGTCCTCACCAAGAGGCACTCCTGGATGGCTCACTATTATTATTTATTACCTCTCTGGCACCATAAATGTGCAGGGCACTCTGGAAAGGGCACGGGACAACATCCCTGCCTTGATAAGGTTACAACATCCCTGCCCTCACTCCAGCCAAATTTGTGGTGTGCTACAGATGAATAACTGGGATGTAGGGAAGGAAGAAGGAGCAGCCTCAGCATCCCCCTGGGATGAAACACCAGGCATTAACTCAAATGCAAACTGGGAATTACACAGGGTGCAAAACTAAGAGAATAAACCTGGGGAATCCACGTCCACACATTATCCCCAAGACCAGGATAGAAGCCATGGAAGGAAGGAATGGTACACGTCCCTCTCTCCTCCAGCCGTGGTGCTCAACACTGCACTCACTCCAAGGGGCTGATCTCTGTATTTCCCATATGGAATCTCTGCCCCACGTGCCCTACTGGCCCCAGGCAATGCCAGGACCATCATGTGCTGTTAAAAGTCGGTAAATCCAAGATAGGAGTGCAGATCAGTCTGGAGTGTCTGCAGCATCCTCTCTGCTGTGGCTTGGACCCTGGTGGAATTCCATCCAGAGGGGTATTCTTTCATGGAAAGGTGGGCACCTTCTACCTCAGCTCCCCATTCATGTCCTTCCCTGAGGTCTGTCTGTGCCTCTCCCATGGAATGTGTTCATGCCCTTCCAGCAACGTATTCCTCTGAAGAGAGCACATTCCTGAGGTAAGAAATGGACACCAAATTCCTGGCTTGGCCACCTGATAAAGGTGCTGCATTCCCAGCACTGCAGTATCCCAGAGCAAAATTTGGGAGCTTTTGTTTATCATTGCACCAGGTTAACACCAGCACACACCTAAGGGTTGGAGCCCAGAGCTTGAACCCAGGTGTTTCTCCCAACAACAGCCCCTCTTGGCCACCACCCCCATCCACCTTCCTGCCAGGCTCCCTAAATCCCCAAACCTACAGGCAGGCTCTGCTCAGCCCCATTTCTCCAGCAGAGCAGTGGCTCCAGCAGCCACGGGCACACCTGGGGATGTGCTGGAAGCAAAGCTGCCACAGGAGGCTGTGCCATGCCCTGGATGCTGGTTCTCCACCCCAGCACAGCCCTTCCCAGCTCTGCTGCATTCCCACAGGCACGCTCCTCCAGCATTTTCCGCAGCAGCTGGGCCGAGCAGAGCGACGCTGCTCTGACACAAAACACTTTTGCCAGGGATTTCACAATTGGCTGCCCTCCCTCACCTCCGAGCCGGGACTCCTTGCCAAGAATGTGTTTCCCAGCACTGCACTTCCAGCCCTGTCACCTGCAAACACAATTACTCCCTGCTCTGGATGGGCTTCGTTAGCGCCGGGGCTGGAGAGGGGCTGAAATGGAGCGTGCTGCCCGCTCCAGGGGGGATGTGTTGTTAGCAGGCACATGGAGGGAGCTCCTGCCAAAGCTGCTCCGGCAAACCCTGCACAGCTGCTGCAGGAGAAGCTCTCTCACTGATCCGGGGCAGCGAGGCATGGAGAAGGGTTCTGTGGATGGGCAGGGACCCGGTGATCCTGGAGCATACAGAGGATGGAAGAGATCCACGGGTTGGCTCTGCCTGGGAATCAACACCTTCCCTTCTGCTGATCCAGGGGCTCGATAAAGGAGGGTTTGATCCTTTTTTCGTGGTCTTTGACATTGGGATTTTTTTTTTTTTTTTTTTTTTTTTGATAGAGAAAACTGGCTGGAAGAGCCGCGTGGTCATTTAGTGTATCTTTGATTTTAGGAGAGATCATGTATCATGGAATGGTTTGTGCTGGGAGGGACCTTAAGAATCATCCAGTTCCACCCTCTGCCGTGGGCAGGGACACCTTCCACTGTCCCAGGTTGCTCCAAGCCCTGTCCAGCCTGGCCCTGGACATTCCCAGGGATGGGAAATTTTCTTGCCCATCATCACTTTGGGAATTCTGCTTTCTTTTCTGAGTGTATTTCCTAGATTGAGGAGACCTCAAGCTGTCAGGTCCCATGACTTCCCCTGCTCCCTGCATGCTTAGGATGGTGGCTTTATCATCCTGGCTCTTTGGGTTGGAAGGGAGATTCAACATCAACTATTTCCCAGCCCCCGGCAGGGGACATCTTCCACTAAACCAGGTTGCTCCAAGCCCCATCCAACATCCTCTTCTGTTCCACCATTTCCATGCCAGGAATTTTGGACCTGTAGCTGAAGGCACAGCAACAGCAGGATGGTCCCTTCTAGAGCTCAATGCTGTGGGTTTGGCAGACTGGTTTTACATTTTGGGGGTCGGTAATTCCTGTGCTCCCATGGCAAGGGTTGGAGCTGTTCTGGAGGAGGTACTCCATGGGAGCTCAGCCCAGGGTCTGCTGCCTGGCTCCCAGTGGCTTCCTGGGTGTCTCACAGGCTCCCATGGCCTCAAGGGCTGTAGAGATCTTCCACAGTTCATGGAAACTCCCATCACCCATGGAAAACCCAAAAATGCAGGCACCTTCGCAAACACCACTGCATGGAAGCAGCAATAAAAAAATACACGTATTTTAATCCAATCTGGATTGGATTTTGTGAGAACAGCAAATTTCATCACGGAGAACTAAATTTCGGTTGATTTTCAAGTACAGAGCACAAAAGACCTCATGTTCTCCCAACACAGGGAATGTTTTCCTGGCATCCATTGGAAATGCTGTGTCACCGCTTTTGTTAAAGCGATCAGCAGCAAGCTGAGCCCAAAGCAGGCAGCAGGAATGGATGGGTTTTTCATGACTCATCCCAGCTTGGCAGGCTGTGGACAGGCAGAGGGATGTTCCATGCCCACAGCAGAAGGAGCCTCCTGGAATCACTGGCAGCTCCCTTTAAAGAGCCTCATGCTGGGGTGGAGTCGGAGCAGGAGCACAGGAAGGGGCTGAAGAGGAGGTGATGGGCACAGGGATCATTTTTTTGGGCAGCCTCAAAACACCTTCAATGAGCTGGTCCTCTGAGGTATTTGTCTGGCTGGGAAAATGCACTTCTTGGGATCCCAGAATGGTTTGGTTTGGATGGGACCTTAAAGCAGGGACCAACCACTCCCTGCCATGGGCAGGGACACCTTCCACTGTCCCAGGGTGCTCCAAGCCCCATCCAACCTGGCCTTGGACACTTCCAGGGATCCAGGGGCAGCCACAGCTTCTGTGGGCAACCTGTGCCAGGACCTCCCCTCCCTCACAGGGAAGAATTCCTTCTCAATATGCCATTGAAACTTCCCCTCTTTCAGCTTAAGGACATTCCCTTTGTCCTGTCACTCCAGGCCCTTGTGAAAAGCCCTTTCTTACCAATTCTTCTTAGATCCTTCCCACCCTTGTGGATGGAAGTGTGGAAGGATGATGAGCTGCACGGAAAGGAAGGAAGAAGAAGGAAGAAGTGGTGTGTGTCACACTGTCCTTTCTGTCCTTTGTTGTCCTCCTCTCTCCCCTCCCTGACCTTTTACTCCTGCTCAAAGCTTCCTCTGAGGCAGAGGGAAACACAGCCCATCCAGCTGGATAGTGGCCTTCTGCCTGGAGCTGGGCACAGGACAACCAGCTGTGAGCTCCTGCCTTGTGTCCTCCAGAGCTTTGGGCAAGCCAGGCTGCTCCCAGGCAGGGACACACCCCACGGATTTGGAGTGCAGAATGCAGGGGTTTGCTAGGTTTCACTATCCAACTGGCTCCAGGTGTTCCCAACACCTTTCTATCTACACACCTCCTGGTAGTGCCTTGAGCAATCCAACTGGTGCCTGCTTTTTGTGGTCTGTTTTCCCAACCCATTTCCCAGGAGAAGGGAAGGCAGGAGAGCTGAAGTGGGAGAAGACTGTGTGTTTGTTTTCCATTTATTTATTCATAGTATCTACACAGGTTCGTGTTCATGTTACAAAATTCACACCAAGGAAACATTCCTCTCATTTGGGGCTGCCCTTCCTGGAGGGGCTCTTTCCCTGGGTTTTATTTTGTGGCACAGACAGGTTTTCATCCAGCTGCAGAACCCACCACAGTGCCACAGAACAAGGGTGCCCACACTGCCCTCGCTGTGGGGCAAGGAGGGGAAGATCTTGTCTGAATTTATTGTAGGGAGTAACTATCAGAAGGGAGGGTGTCCAGAGTTTGGATCCAAGCTCCTCTTGGTGGTGCTCAGCAATGGGACAGGAGGAAGAGGCAGGAATTGGTGCCCGGGAAGTTCCACCTGCACAGGAGGGAGAACTTTCCTGTGCAGTGACAGAGCACTGAACAGATCCCAGAGAGGCTGTGGAGTCTCCTCACAGGGAATATTCCAGAACCATCTGGATGAATCCATATGCTCTGGGATGACCCCTTGAAAGGTGGGGATTGGTCTCTTTCTTCAGGAAGCAACTGACAGAATGAGAGGACACAGTCCTAAGCTGCACTGAGGGAAATATAGGTTGGATATTAGGAAAAAGTTTTTTACAGAAAGGGTGATGAAGTACTGGAATGGTCTGCCCAGGGAGACTGTGGAGTAACCATCCCTGGATGTGTTTAAAAAAAGATTGGATGTGGCACTTGGTGCCATGGTTTCGTTGAGGTTAGGGTTGGATTGGGGTTGATGATCTTGGAGGTCTCTTCCAACCCAGTGATTCTGTGATTCTGTGATTCTGTGACCCTGCTGGAGGAGGGTGACCCACTATGGTCCTTTCCATTCTGTGATCCATGATTCTGCAAATTGATCTAAAGAGGTTAGTCATGGCTCCTCGTGTTCCCAAGGGATTGTCCTGGAGCAGCTCCAAAGTGTCTGTAGCTCTTTCCCTCTGCCAGCAAAGCTTGGCTTGGCTCTCCCTCGTGCAGATGCTGCTCTTGGCCAAGGCCTGGTCCACGCTGACAGCAGCCGTGCGGGAAGGCAGGAAGCTCTTGGAGACAGCTGGCACTTGGATCCAGCTTCTCTGCCCAGTTTGCCTTGGAGCTGGTGATGGAGCAGGTCTGGAGAGCACTGGTCTTGGTGGGAATGGCGTGTGGGAAGTGCAGATTGGGTGTATCCCACCAGGAAGGGCTCCAAGCGTTCCGCACATCCTCTGGATCCGTGCCACCCCGCAGGACGGCACAGCCGTTCAGCAGCAGCACAGATCCTGCATCCTGCTTCCATGGGCTTTATTTTTAGGCTCTACCTCCTTCTCTCCCATCTGCTCCTCTGTGGGCTGGCCACCATCAGCCAGGAGCAAGTGGCCAGAGTTGGAGGAGAGACATCTCTGCTGATCCCACCAGGACGGCTGGGAGAGGCCAGTCTTATTGTTCCCAGGTTTATGGCTGAGCCCTTGGTGTTAGGGGAAGAGGGACCTCTCTGAAACACCACATCCTTCACACATTCCCATCTTCCTGCTGTGTCCCAAGAGGTGCTTGCTGGAAGGAAGCAGCTGGGACAGCTCTCCACACACAGGAGCTCCCTGCTCCAGAGCCATCCTGGCTTGGCAGGAACCACAGGAACAGCAGGGCCCCTCCAGAGGTCTCATCCCAAATGGCAGAGCTCTTCCCATCGAACCTTCAGGTCCAGTGGAAAGTGTCCCTGCTCATGGCAGGGGGTTGGAACTGGGTGATCTTTCCGGTTCCTTCTGACTCAAACCATTCCATGAATTTTGTGGTGTCGGGGACTGGCCTGTGAGGCTCCTCAGCGTCACCCTCTGCTGCAGTAGAGCAGACACAGGGAGCAGGCTGGCTCTTATTACAGCCAGAATTACACTTGTAACCCTTTTTCCCTTCTTCTGTGATATTCCTGAATCCAGCACCTGCTCCCTGTGCACATCCACCCCTTTCCATTCACACACACATCGGCTTCTTCCTCCACAGCCTCCACTCCCCGCTGCTCTGAGCTTGCTCTGTGGAGAAAGGACATTTCACGGGTCACACTAGAAGGCCAGCAGCTCCTGGGATTTATATCCATCCCAGGTCTAGAACATCAGGCTGTAGAAGATTCCTCCACAGGTCCTGTGAGGAGCCACTTGGGAAACTGAACTCTCTGCCCTTCACTTCACTTGAATCCTCCTTTACAGTTCCCAGTGGATCTGATTAGGCTGCCAAAGAAATGGAGCTGCCAAAGCACTTGCTATGAGCAGAAACTGGGCAAAATGAGGCTGAAGAGGGTGGAGTGAACAGCGCCTCTTTGCAGAGATTTCCAAAATAACCTGATAAACAGAAGTTGTGGAGAAACAGGCAGCAGTCCCAGCAGTTACCTGCTGACATTTCATTCATTTTAATTCCTGAAGAGCAGCAAAACTGTTCCAATCCAAGTAATTTCCTGGAGAAAGGACTGAATGAGCTCTAGTAGGCTCAAAGGCTCAAGGAAAGCTGTATGGTCCATTGGGGAGTGGACTTCCAAAAGAGTCATTGTGTCACAAGGAGATGTCCTGAGCATTGTGACCAAATGGATGTGGCCATATAGCCAAGCTGACCCCCTCTGCTCTGAGCCCTCCTGTCCTTGCAGTGATCCCTGCACAAGCCATGGAGTTGGTGTGGTCCCATATGAGCTGAGATATTTAACGACACTCACAGGCTGTGGTGGCCCAGAGCAGAGGAATGTCACTTGTGGCAGCTTTGTGCAGTCTCAGGGAGGCCCCGTAGCTTTGTGGGGTCTCAGGGACCTGTTTCCAGGATTTCATCCAGAACAGAAGCTTTCATTTCTGCTCTCAGCTGGAGACACTTCTCTACAGAAATGGAACATAAGCAGGGGCTGTGGGCTCAGGCGTTAATTCGGGCCCGGGGGAGCAGATGAAACACTGAGTAAACAAAGAGCAGCACAACAGGATGGATGCAGGGAGCCACCTGTCTCCTCCTGGCCTCTCTCCCTGCTGGTATTTTGTTGGGAAGGGTTATTCTTAGAGCTCACTGTGTAAATGAGCAGTTTAAATATCCCCTGACTCACACGGCAAATGCTACTCAGGGAGTGTGAGCACAGAGCACAGCCTGTGCCACATCCCTGAGGAAATCACTGCAGGAGCTGCCTGACCTTTACAGAACCCTTCCAGGCACTTGGAGCAGTGGAAGGTGTCCCTGCCCATGGAGTGAGGTGGTCTGTAAGCCCCTTTCAACCCAAAGCAGTCTGGGATTCTGTGAAGTTGGGTCTACCTCACCTGCCTTTCTTCCTAAAGTCAGACTTCCAGGAAAACTTGTTTTTCTGGGCTCCTGTGTTTGGAGATAGACAGCTTCAGAAGGTGGTTCAGTTTTTCCACAGGGGAATCCTGAGCCAGTCTCTCTCCAGTGGCTCTAGAGGTGACAGCTCTCTCTTTAAGGACTGTGGCCACAAGGACTGTACAGCAGGACTGTTTCCCATTCCTGGTCTCTTCTTGGTCACCAGGATCCACCATTTCACTTAAATACCTCCTAATGGCTGAGCAGACCTGTGGTGGGGATAATAACCCAAATCCTCCCAGCTCCATGTGGTCAGGATAGGGGTTGTGCTCTATCCCTGCTCCTGCCAAAATGGAATTAAGCTAATCCAATATGGGAAAAGCCAGGAGGAATGTCCCCCATGACACAGCAGGGATCTTGCAGGGCTGTTTTGGCTGAGCCAGCAGCAAGACGAAGCTGGAAAGGTCTCTGCTTCCTGACTGGAAGGACACTGAGTCCATGGTTGATGCATCCCTTGGATTGTGCTGAGCCAGCCTGGGTAGGTCTCGTTGTGGAACAGAAAGTACACAACAAACCTGTGATGTTTATGTGGTGCCTGCTTTTCACACCTTCATGTTTCAGAGTTCCTCCTCCTCATTCTTCTCCTCCCCACAGCAGAGCTCCTGCTCCACCAAAGGACACTCTTTCTGCTCTGGGTTTTGCTGATAAAACTGTGGCATCTCCGTGCTGCTGCTTGGCCTGGACCAGAGAAATGAGGAGAGCAGCAGGTTGGGCAAGTGATGGATTGATCTTGGGACTTGGATTCCCAACGGAGAGCTCAGCTCTGAGTACTGGGAAATCAGAATGATCCTTCCATGTGGCACAGCTTGGAAACACACAGCTGAGCATCCATGGTCAGCCACTCCCAGTGACCCTCCTGGCCCCAGGTGTCCCCCACAGCCCAGGGGTGACACGGGACAGCTCCAGCCGGCTCTGCCAGCCCTCCTTGTGAACACCTGTGGAGGGAGAATGTTCTCCACCCACCTCTGCCAGCTGCATCCAACACAGAGCCCTCTCCCTGAGTAGTGCCAGCTCCTGGGCTCTCGGGGAGGAGGAGGAGGAGGCTGCAGGTGTTTCTGTGCCATTATCAGCCCTGAATCAGTCATTTTCCACCTCCAACACAGCTTTTATTCACTGTGTGCCTCCCTGCTTGTTCCGAAAAGCCTTGTTTCCCCTTGTCTCCTGCTCCTCCTGCCTCTGCTCCCTTCTCATCCATCACCAGAGCCCAGCTGGGCTATGGCTCTGGCACAGACACCCTTTGAAGGTGCTTGCAGGGGGTGGAGGGGCTGGCTGCTGGGCTGGCTGTGATTCCCAGGATGTGACAAAGGGGCCCTTTGGCTCAGAGCAGTGGCTGCACCACCCACAGACCCTGCACGCAGGTGTGACACAGCACAGTGACTGATCTAGCTGGTGGCCACTGGCAGAGCAGTCCCACAGCTCCAACACCCACCTGGAAGCTGTGAGGAGCGAGCCAAGCCTGCACTCATCAGTGTCCTGCCAGCACCAGGGCAGCGTGGCCCAGGAAGGAGGAGGAGAGTGGAGATGAATAAATGAACCACCAAGTGCTGTTGGAGCACTGCCCTGGGCCACATCCTCACTGGGAAAAGCCTCTGGAGGCACACCTGGCTGGGGCAGCAGGTGAGCAGGTGCTGAGTTACGCTCACACAGTGAGCCAGGAGACAGCTCCCCATCCCAGGCTTCCTTGGGCTCTGCAGAGCACAGCTCCTCACACACTGCTGCCTCATCCATCTGCTCCACTCCAAATGCTCATCCCTAATGTGAATCCTGCTCTTTCCCCTGCTGTTCAGGGCTCCATGGCTGGTAATTTCCCTGGCATGTAAAAGCTTTGGAAAATTATTGTAGAGCACAGGTTCACACCTTGTCATGAAGAGGAGAAGTTTAATAAAGCGTGGAGCCAAACTGTTGGATCCCTGCATTAATGCAGGTGAGCAGCTGGGAAGAGCTCCACAGAAGGAATTCTCAGCAGGATGCCAGAGGCAGAGCACCCAGAACTTCTCCAGCAGCTGTTTTGCTCAGCTGCTCCAGCACTGCCTCTGGGATCAGAGCAGAGGAACACTGCCCCAGGCCAGGAGGGGTAAAAGTGCCTGTACCATCTTACAGATGTCTAGAAAACATTTTCACTCCCCTTGCTCACACCTCCTGCGCCTGCAGAGCTCCTAAAGATGAGCCCAAGGTGTCTCTGGAGTACCCAGAAGTTTTCTACATCCCTGTTGCTCTTCTTTACCCAGACTTCTTCCCACAGCCCCTTTCTTTGGGTGGCATCTCCAGGCTTGTGGCTCCTGCTTCAAGCAGGGCTTGGGGCAGGCATTGTGTGAGGCTTTCACCAGAGGAAACTCTCAAATCCCCACTCCACTCACATCCATGGGAATACTTGCTGAAAGAGAAAAAAAATATGCTTTTTACCCCTGAAGCTTTCCCGTGCCTCTTGGAGCAACCAGATCACTTTGCCCTTTCCCAAAAATCAGAATGATGCACTCAGACCTGCTGGGAAGCATCTTCAGGTGTTGGTAGTTGGTAGAATCAAATTTGATCAAGCTGTGGTGGCACAGGGGGCTCTCCCCAAGTTCAGCCTGGGGGTTGCAGCAGCAGGAGGAGGCGTGGGCTCACCCCAGTGCCATGGGGATGGTGCTCTGGGAAAGAAGGGCAG